>JABWTJ010000211.1:2127598-2530210 GCA_016801875.1 Solanum sitiens
AGAAATATAATTAAATAAATAACCACCCCCTTAATCCCTAATTAATTAACTAACTCAAAAAGGGACCATGAACTTAAAAACTAAAACTAAAAGTTGGTAGGACCTATGGCTTCTACCGACGGACCGTAGGTGGACTTAGGCCTCATCCTGCAGCTTCCTAGCTATTTTCATAGAGGGGGCAAGGGAAAGGATTGGTGGGGAGACTACGTCTCAACCCAAGATCCACACCTACGGGTCGTAGGTCCAATGACGGTCCGTCACTGCCCTTTGTAGGTGGTGCTGCAATTTGGCAGCTTTTGGGGTCAATGGTTGGGTCCTCTGCAAGGACCCCTAGGGTGGTCTGTGGGGGGGTCGTACCTGGACGTTTTGAGCCTAAACCCTTAGCTTTATATATTTAAAACATTTTTATAACCATTAATCATAAAACGACACTTCAAATCTTCTTACAACACCTAAGAACACACTAGTTCAATTTTTCTAATTTCGAGGCGTCATGGTCGTTTCTTAACGTTTAATCTCTAATACTCTTTAACTACGTTAGTTAAATTAGGTTAGGTCTAGAAACACTGTTTGAATCATTTTATTTCATTATTCATCATGTAAGTTTCTAGCTTAGGTCATTAGAATTCTGGGGTATTACAGATATCGGACACATGCAATATCGGGCACAATGCAAATCTCTAGCACATGCAATATCAGGCACAGTGAATTTTTTTGGAACCAAGCAATATTGGGAACATGCAATCTCAGGTACAATGCAATCTCGGGCACATACAATATGGAGCATAATGAAAATATTGGGCACATATAATATCGTGCACGATATAATAGTTGAGAGCATATTGGACCTTCACCTATTGAGAGGGTCGATTGGAATTTGTTGGCGGTTTTCGAGCTCAAAATTAAGAAGCTTTACCTTTTTTCCTATTGTAAGGAGTTGGTGCAGTCGAAGGAAGATTATTCGATATTGATATAAAGTAGTTTATTTCTTCCGTATGATTGGAAAGATGGGGTGCCATTGACTGGCAATTTGTCGAGACTAATAGTAATAAGACGATGTTTAAATTGCTTTAGTATTTGTACCTGTATTTTCTGCATCCAAAGAAAAATTGTTAGTTTAAGGGGGAGGTTGATATCTATCCCTATTCTGGCACTATGTGGTCCCTGTATGTTTACTCGAATGTCTTTTGAAATGTCGTCAAAATTTTGAGGTCCCCCTCATAATTTTTTGCCCCAATGTAGAACTTATGCTATTTTGATTTTGTTGTAGATAGTAGCTTGATTGCTGTGAATTTTTTAGATCCTCTTAAAAATTCTACCTCAATTCTTGATTTGAGAGAATAAATGCTTTTGAAGGAATTTTTGAGTTCCTTTCAAAAATTCTGCCAAGTGTCGTAACTTGGAAGACATGTCATTATTATGGAATTTTTTAGACCCTCTTAAAAATTTTGCCCCAATTACACAGTCAAAGGTGAAAATGAAAATTTATTATGATAAGGACGAACTCCATAGGAACACCTACGTAACCCCTCTTAAATGAAAAATTGTTCTGACGTAGTTCCAAATTTCAAAGAGCATAAGCAAGAAATTTAAAGGAGCAATATTGAGCAACAACTGAATGGACCAACTTTATTGCCCATGCGCTAACATGGATATCTGAATGTAGAAAACTTTAACGACATAAGCTTTTTTCTTTTAGATCACGACATTCTTCTATAGTATGTCCTTCCATTCCTGAATGATAAGCGCAAACCTTAGAGGGTTCAATCCACCATACAGGCATATTCATCCTTATTTCAGTGATTGGGGCGATGTGTCGAACCATCCTCAACTTTTCACAGATTTGATCTATAGACTCATCCAAAGCATTATAAATTGTGATGGGCTTCTTCTCAGTATTGAAGAGGTTTTTGCGAATATGCAGTTGAGTGAGGACTTTGACATTGTGGATAGGATATGTTGGTTGTTGATATGGTAGAGGAGACCTTTGGAACAAAGGCATTTGATATGAAAGAACTTGAAATGGTATGAGAGGTGCATGATTGTGATCACATTGACACATAATTACGCAATTTGTCTAATGGGTGTTGGGGCACTTTAGACGATAATGTTGCTACTAATTATGCGGATTGACACCAAGGGTCAAACCATCTAGGTTTTATGCAACATGTGTGACCTAATTAAGATTTCTAAGAGTTGACTTGACACGAACTTGAAAGGAATTCTATGCGAGAAGGCTCGTGGTTTCTTGGTAGTAAAACTATACATTCCATCCATGAATCTGCCAACTCTCTATAAATAGGTATTTGAAGAGAATTAGAGTAGTTGTGAGAGGTGCAAAGGCACAACATCAATGTAGTATTTTTTAAGAAAAGGAAAAGGATACCAATTGGGGGAAGTATGAGCAGAATGCCAGTTTATCAAAGCAGTAAACATTTAACATGTAGATGGAAAGCAGTAACACATAGACACTTATAGAAAATAGAAAATAAATAAATACATAAATGTATAAATAAACATGCAAACACGTAGATAAATTAATCAAATAAGTAAAAGGAATATGGATTAAACATGGAACACTCATAAGGGAAAGAGTGAAACATGAAATTATACAAATAAAGAAGAGGGAAAGAGATTAAACTTAAAAATATACAATATATAACGAAAGTGAATAAATAAGAAAAGCAATTACAACTTAGCATGGTTATACCAAATAAAACAATGACATAGCCTAATAAAGTAAACCTCGTATAAGCATGAAACACGTAATTTTTAGAACCTAGAATCCCCAGCAGAGTCGTCATTCTATCGCGCCCCACTTTTCTTTGCAAAAAAAATATTTTCGATGCACGACCTAACAACTCTTTTGGGCTTTTGGGTTATTGAAGAGTCGTTATCTAACGAATTAAGGCGTGTTAGGGCACCTATCTAACCTAGTTATAGATAACTAAGGTTAACGAACCATAGACAGGGTAAGGGTTTAAGTTACCTCGAGGGCAGGGTGTTACGCATCCCTCGAGGTCCACAAATGTGGATCCCGGACGTATCTCATGCAATTTATGTTGGGATTACAAGTAACATTTAAGGTGACTTCATTTATTACTTATTTAATAATCATATTTACTAGGTGATAACTAACATTGAACAATTAAGATCACATTATTATTTTAATTAATTAGTTAAGCATGCAATACTAGGTGATATAATAAATAACAAAAATAAATACTAAGCAATTAATAAAGAGATAAGTGAGGAGAAAGAAATTATACAATTAAATATAGGCGGAAATTTTTTATTTATGTTTTTAATTAACTAACCCCAACAATTATAAACTAAAAAAAATATAGGGACAAAAAAAATGGATACTCTTGAGAATGACGCACTTTATGGATCGACACTCGACTTTTTTTTTATTTTGTTCGATCAACTTCCGTGTAGGGACATACAAAATCAAAGTTTATCGCTTTAAAGCTCGAGTCAACTCATCATCTCCGTAGGGCCTAACTACCTCTACCCCACCTCCCACATGCATAACGTCCTAGAAGGTGCGTATCATCCCCGCTTAGCGTCCAAGAGGCATTGGACTACTACTAGGGATGTTTTAGACTAACATGAAAATATAGGCTCCTAAACGCCCACCTAGACACCAAGTCAAACAAGTAGGACATTCATTTAGCACATAAAATCTCAAATTGTCCTCTAGATTTTATTAGCATGCTAGCAAACACACGTAATTGTGAAGATCTCATGCGAAAGTGTGTGCAAACAAATAAACAACAAGAATTAAAACAACACTTAGGAAGGACAGAAAGTTATGACAAGTGCAGGAAAATAGTTTATTAGGTTGATTTTAAAGTGACAGAAAATTATTTATAGAATACAGATTCTAATTAGAAGGGCAGAAACAGACAATGAATTTTAGTTATCACCTGATTTTAAAATGACAAACAATTAAATGACAGATATTTATGCAAAAACTTTTTTTTAGAGCAGTAACAAATTTATTATTAACGCATAATTTTTTTTTAAATGTAGTCTATTTATTAAATGCATAAATTTAGTAGTTGATTTTAATTAGGAGAAACAAATATGAAATGCAGAAAATGATTTTTTAAGTAGTAGTTTGTATTATTAATTAAAAAAATATATTTTTAGTGGCAATCACTGTTCAAATGCAAAAAATATTACAGTAGTAGCAGATATTTATTATTAATTCTGAAATTTATTTTTTAGTTGCAGTCAATTTATTAGATGAAGAATTAGATTTTAAGTGACAAAACAAGCAATTACAATGCGGAGAATAATTATTCTGGATATATTTAATTGGTGGATTGATTTTAAGCAGTTCAAACATGCTGGAAAGTTAGTTAACTTATTTTTTTAAGTGGCAGAACATAATCACAATGCAAAAATGATTTATTAGTGGGCAGAAGATATGCATTGATTTATTTCAATTATTTAACATGCTGAAGTTATTAGATTATGCCTATGAACAAAATTTCTAGGTGTTCGAAAATATTGCATAGCACTATAGGCATGATACTATAAATAAAAAAAATAAAATCTACAATCTATAGGCATGATTTCTATGTATGAGCATGCTGAAAATTATAATATTATTCAGAAAAACCTATATGCATGGTGTATAGTTTATTATTAGTAAATTTTCAAAATTTGACAATATTAGCATAGGAGACAAGATTCTAAGAGTTCAAGATCATAACAAATTTATCATATATTCAGGATAAGTTAATTAATGCGATCAAGTTATAAACATGGTTGATTGTAAGCCAATTATTAAGATATTTCTATATGCTTGCCTATTCTAGATGGTTTAAGTAATATAAGAAAACCTTCTATGATCACACATAAATAAAATAAAAATAAGTCAAGAAAAAAAACATTATCACGTATGTCCCCCTCCCCCTTAGACGGTCCCTCAAATTATTTCATATAATATTAGAGAGTTAGAGTTACTACAAGTGTTACAAATCGCAAAAAATAAATACAGATTCAAATACATAAATAAAGTAATCCCGGCCAAAATTGTATCTTATGTCAATGATTCGAACTTGAACTTTAAATTCAAAACCTGTTAAAAGAAATATACCAAAGACAAAATCATAGAATAATAATAACATAAATATTATTCACAGTCCACACATGAGTTCCAAACAGGTCATAGAATATTTAAAATCACATATTGAAATAGAAGAGAATAAGGGAACTAACGAGGATGTTTCCTTTATTTATTAAAATCCATTTTTTTGGATTTATGCATAGTAATAAGTAAATAATGATGCAAAACTAAATAAATATAGAAAATACACTAAACAATTAAGCAGTTAAAGAATATAAACAATGAAGACAAGTTGATTTCACACTACTCGACTTGAACACAATAAATACTTCTTAAAAATTTCCCGAAAATTCTTTCCAAGCAGAGAGTAATATGTTTTCTTTCAGTATTTTGAGTATGTGTGCAAATATCAAGATGTGAGAGTGAATTATAATGAAGGAAGGGGTCCTTTTTATGTTAAAATAGGAAAGAGATCAGACATTCAATCCTAGCCATTGAATTAATCTGAGATGGTGGCCACGATCGATCCTCACATGACGGCCGACTGAAATTAAGAGATGAGGTTTCTTATTACATGAATTAGATTTTGGCTAGAAATTAAATAAGATTTAAATTGACTAGAATTGGAATGACTAAACTTACAATAGTATTGGCTAGAACTGAAATGAAAGGGTGGATATAATTGAAATACAATTGGTATGAATAAGCTAGAATTGAAAGGATAGAATAAAATAGGATAAAATTTAAATGATTTAGAGAAAAATTAAAGAAATGCTATCCAATTAAAATTTTACCAATATTATAATATTTTATATGATTAAATCACTTAAACTTTAAACATTTGAGTAAAATATATATTTCAAAATTTTACTAATAAATTAAAATATTTACAATAATTTCTTATAAAGTGCATACTAAAATATATAATTTTTAGAAAAATGGACTAAATTTTCAACTCGAAGTATACTTTTAAAAATATGTATTTAATGGGATAACACTTTCGAAAGGGTTATATGTCAGTCAAAATTGGATGTCAACAATTGGAATTGAATTCGCACCACAAAATGGTGCAACAAGTGTAGCCTCAGTACGAAACCACGTGTACCCAATATATCTCATAGATCGAAACGAAAATACTGTAACATGAGTATATAAGAAAATCATCTTTTTTCATGTACAAGGCTACATTATAATTATCAGTCAAGTTTCCTCAAATAGGGGTCATTAAATATCACGTAATGCCCAACTACCAGTTAAAATCATAATTAAAAAAATGAAGGATGTATTGAGATGCAATGCAATATGTTACCGTGAAATGATGTGCCTCATATGCCAAGTACATACATGATACTATTTGGAAAACATCGAGAGTTCATGATCCATGGGGGACTCGCGAGGGCCATATACCGACACATGCGATCTCCAAATGTTTGTGCTGACGATCTCAATGCACAATCATAAAATTAATCAATTTCCGCACAAACGATATCCACGTGCCCAAATTTCAATAATAACATCTCAAAATCTCCAGCACGAACGATCTCCATGTGCCCAACTTATACTCAATCTCATGTCAATGTATGTGCACAATATTATTTCAATAAAAGAGGATGATGATGCGTCTCAATCAATTAAATATCGGTATGATATATATTCACCTCAACAATCACAAATATACTATTTCAATAAATAAAAACATTACACAAAAGAGCTCAAGTCACTAATACATCAACTAATGCCCATATGCTTTGGCAGAAAAATTAGCAATTAATTCATAATACATAACATATTTAATCAAATAACAACATTTTAAAATATTTATTTAAAATGTCAGAATGTCAATTTTTTAACTAATAAAATGTATCTTATATAATTCATTTACCTTCCTTTTATTTCTCAAATTAGGCTCACTTTTGACTAAAATAATAAACTTCATTACCGACTTTTCAATCTCTATATATTTTAACCAAATTCTATCATTTCTCTTTTTCTCTCTAAAGATTTATTTCATTATTTCATATCTCATACTTTAACCTTGTCTTTTTTCTTAAATCAAAATCCTCCATTTTTTAAGAAATCTTAGAAATCATTCAAAAGATTTTCAACATTTGTTGAAATATTGAGATACAAAAGTATTTTATATGCTTTGCATGTCGGATCTAGATCTAGAAGAAATATTAGGTGAAGAAGTGTCATTTTTGAAGTGTCAATATTAAGATAAATTGCTCAAAAATATTGAATTTGATCTGGAAGATGTGTCATGTCAAGAAGTGTCATTTTCGAATGTCAATATATAAAAAATTGATAAAATTATTGAAGATCAGGGAGATGAAAAATAACTTTATCGCATGTTGAATTTTGTATCTAAACTATCAAATTCTATTCTTTACTGATAATAATTTTTGTTGCATTTTTATTCATTACAAAATTGATGAGTATCTTGTTAAAATTTGAGTTTTTTAGGTGTAACTTGTATTTATTTAGTAGGTGGGATTCATTTCAAATTATATATATGTTTAATTTTGTATTAGATAAATAGTTTTACAGAATTTTGTATGCTATTCTAAATTAGGCTTCATACAATTATTTTTTTATATATATTCTAACTATGTGATGCCAACAAGTGTTGTATTTCTTTTTTATTTTGTATTGATTCTAATTGTATGCCAACAAGTTTTAGATTTTTTGTGTTCACTTTGTATTTCAATATCATTTTCTATTTCAATCTCACTTTGTATGCCAACAAGCTTTTATTTTTTTATTTTTTATTTTTTAATTAATTCTAAATGTATGCCAATAAGTTTTGTATTTTTTGTGATCATTTTGTATTTCAATCTCATTTTGTATGCCAACAAGTGTTGTATTTCTTTTTTATTTTGTATTAATTCTAGGTGTATGCCAACAAATTTTAGATTTTTTGAGCTCACTTTGTATTTCAATCTCACTTTGTATGCCAACAAGTTTTGTATTTTTCTTTATTTTGTATTAGTTCTAAATGTATGCTAACAAGTTGTAGATTTTGTGTGATCACTTATTATTTCAATCTCACTTTGTTTGCCAAAATTTTTTTTATTTTTTTTATTTTGTATTCATTCTAAAATCTTCTTCACTGCCAGTAATTTTTAAATCATAGACTTCGATTGGACATAGATTGAATATTTTCAATAGAGAGTTAAAATTAATATTAAAAATTTGAGGTTTAAGGGAGAGAGAAGTAATGTCAATTGTGGAACCAAACACGTATAATAGGAAAGAAATTTTATAAAATTCAAACCCAAAAATAAAAGATGAAAAGAGCATAAACATAGTGAAAAAATGAATCTAGGCCTACTTAAAGTTACACCAAAATTATGATTAGTAAATATGATAACTTTGTTGGTTTAAATTAAAAAATTACCTTATTTGAAATATTATTTTCCTTAATTTTCTCTATTCTGTTAATAACTAATTGTATTTTTTTTGAAATTAAACAAATGACAAAAATACATAAATCAACAATAAAACAAACTAAAATATTGATATTTTTAATAAATATTAAATTCTACGGGGCCCATTGAATGTTAAGATATTGTTATTATGAAATTTTTCCAAAAAAAAAACCATTCATACTAACGCCATGATTAATAAATTAAAGGAACTATACATCAAAATATTGATTCAATTTTTTTTCCTTTTGGTCATGTTTACATATATACTATATCAATTATTATACGTATAACTAAAAATCAAAAATTGAAGTTCAACTAAATTACGAGTTACGACACTTGCAAATTAACAAAATATACGTGTACATTATTAATTAAGAAGACAAAACTTTCTTTGTATATTTTTATTTTTTTGAAATTATTAAGAACAAAGGAGCAAAAAAACGCTCAACATAAATAATGACAACATTTCAGCTTTTAAAAATGTAACTAAAGAATTATTGGTGTCGTTTTTACCTTTTTTGATGTTTTAAGTTTCATGTTTTACTCTAATTTTTATTATTAAGTATATGTATTCACTCAAATAAAAAAAAATACATAACTCATGTTAAAAAACTAAAACATTGTCATTTTTACTAAATTAGTTAAAATGTTGTTATGGAGTTATAGTCAAGACTAAAATATTACTGTTTTGATAAATTTCCCTTTTTGAATTACAATATGCATTCGATTGTAGTAAACTTTTCCTTTATAACACCAATACTCGTATCAATGCCCCGTCAAATCATTAGTACGAGACGCCCATTTTCGCCCTTTCTCATTTTCTATTCCATTTTTAATTCTATAATTAAAACAAGTTATTCAACAAAGTTTGAAAGCCTTAACATGCCTTGAATCCCAAAGACGTGTCACAAATCCTCAAGATTTTGTATTTTTCCTTTCGTAAAGCCTCAGAATGTTCAAATCCATCAAGTATGCAATCTTAGTACGCAAGTGAGTCCATAGACACCCATATTACTATAGGTCTAGACTATATCTATAAATCCCCAAATCTATAAATAAATTCATAAAGTTTGGTGCCAACTAATATGTCAAGTCTCATATTCTTAAATTTTAATGTTATGATGAAGTCACAATTTACAAAAATATGATAAATTTAATGGTGTTCATTTCATACAATACATCTAATATTTAATTATCTATCTTAATTTATCAAAAATTAAATCAGTAATATGATAAACAATTAATATTTGGATTGAAACCACGGTGACAACATGAACCAAAATCGATGCTCCGAGTTCATAAATGTAAATACATCCATATAGGGACCCACATTGTACCAACCCCCAAATTTCCATTAAATTTTCTTTTCTGTTCAACCCACCCAATGATTGTCAAAATTTTATTACAATCATTGGTTAACAACCAATTTCACAATTTGCCCTAAAAACTCAGAAAAAATGAAATTATACCATATTCTGCAACCTTCCAAATTCCAATTTCAACTTTTCTAAACTTCCCTTTCTTATTAAATTTAATTAATATTTATTAACTTGCATTATGTACCCCAACAATTAATGATTACCATTAATATGAAAATTCTAGATATCATTATATGCACTTATCAACTAAGTCGATTCCACGTCACGTAGAGGTAAGTTTCTGCTCTCCTCCTCTCTTTTTTTTTTTTTTAAAAATAATTAGGTACTGAATTCTACTAATTTAATTTAATTTAATTATATGAGCTAAGTGATAAAAGATATTAAATGAATTATGAACTTAATCCATTAACCACATACTTCAATTAATTATTTTAAAAATAAGAAAAATTACATAGTTAAGATTACATATACTAGTTAATTAGTCATCATAGCTATAATTTTAGTTAATTACCATTCGCGACAAATGTTGATACCCAATTTTGATCCTCCCCGATAAGAATTAAATAGCAAGCTTCTTAATTTAAACGATTTGAAATAATTGATCTTATAAAGTTAGAAGATTTTTCAAGTTACTCTAAATTAATATTATCGCTCTTTCGTAATTTTTAGATAATATGTATGTTCTACGTAATTATGTTTATAACTAGTATATTTTATGATTATTCGAAAATCGTCTCAAAAGGATTTTATCTTGGTTTAAACATTTTACTAACTAGTTAGTTATATAATAGTTTACGTATTGGATTAGTTATTTTATAATTAAGTCGATTATTTTATTTTGATAAAATTAAGAAGCTTAGTAATTAACTTATGATAATTCATCTTATTTTGATTTATTTAGCCAAATTCTTTTAAACCTTTGTTTTGAACAAAAAATCTTTGGATCCCTTTCTTAAGCCATTTCAGTCAACCCATTTAACCAATTTCTCCTAACCAAATTGTTTCACACTCCTCTCTAAACCTTCCAGCCCATTTCTTTTGAAATTTTAAAGACCAAATCTGGCCCCATTCTCTCCCAGCCTAATTCCAACTTCAGCCCAACTTTACCCATCCTAATATTCCTAGCCCAAGGATCCAGCAGCAGAAACCGACCCAACCTAGTATATCGTCTTCCTCTTCACGCGTGAGGCAACAAGGGCAAAATCGAAGGCGTGAAGCAGCGATGCCCTCCGCGCGTGAGCGACACCAGAAGCGCCTCAACGTCTCCATCCCCTTTTGCTCGTACATCAGCGCCTTTCCCCCCGCTTTGAACCTCTGAGATATTCGTCCTTGCTCACGTGGATGGACACCACGTCGAGGGCAAGGACGAACGACTATATTTCAGTCGTCTGCGTCGCTCCAAAAGCCGGATATTGTGGGATTTGGGTTTGAATTCTCACAGAACCCAGCCTTCCCTTGTCTGTTTTTTTTTTTAAAAAAAAATTGAATTTAGAGAAGAGGTTGAGGAATTCTCGTTTTGCCCCTGCCTCATTCGAAAATTCCATCTTTCTCCCCCCCCCCCCAAATTTATTGACCTAATCCTTCTCTCTCTATACTCCCTCTAGTCACTGTTCAGGGGGATTTTTTCTTTTTTTTTGAGAATTTGAAAAGCAAAAAAAAAATACATAGAGAGTCACACAGAGATTTTTGAGGAACAAAAATCATTGGACCATTGGTCAAGAAGAGAGGTTCCTTGTTTAATCGGGTCTTATTGTTGAACTTTCGAAGGCAGTGTAGCGAAGAACAACCAAAACATACAAAAATACGTTCAAAAAAAGAAGAGAGAACTGGTTTTTCGGCCCCTGTTTTGCTGATTGACATTCGAATTTCCTTTTTTTTTTGTGGTGAGGTCCGCTATTCGCTTTGTCCTTTTCCCGTTCGCTGCTCAAAAAAAGGTAATACTCACTTCGTTTCCAGAATTTTTGTTCCGAATGTTTGCTCGTTCGACTCTTGACCGTGTGAGTTGCTTGTGATTTTTCTTTTTACCCACTGTTAGTCGCAAAAGCAGTGGCAAACCTGCCTGTTAGTCTATAAGGTTGTGTGTTTACGTTTTCGTTGAAGATTTAATGTTTCTTTTGGCCCCGAACTCTTGTCTGCTCGCTGTTTTAATTCTCTTTTTCTTTACTATCTCAACTAGCCACTTGTGAAAGTTGTGGCTGAATTGAAGCCCAAGATCACCTTCTATGGGTGATTTTGACTTCCATGATCTGAATTTCAAAATGTTCATCTCTGTTGTTCTTAATTTCGTCCAAGTTGGTATTTTCTAAGGAGGTCAGGGCCTTTTTTATTCGTCATTAACTCGATTCCGTTGTCTATATTTTCGGTATTTTGATGCTTAGAGGTTAAACGGCTTAGAACGTCTCTGTAAGTTTGTATAAGCTTAGTTTGGTTGAGGTTGTTCTTCATTTGGATGTGAACCTTGTTGGAATCGAGTTCATCCCGTCTATTTCAATTTCTAGTAAAAAATTGCTTGTTATTTGTAGTCGATTCTTTGAAATATTGTGAAATTATCCGAAATGGGCATTTGTTTCCTTTTTCTGTTTGTCTTGGGTTAATATGCTTTATAAACATGTTTGTCTAACTCGAATCTCTTAAGTAGCTTTTGTTCTAATTAAATTCCGTTTTGTTCGAGGTATATCTTATTTATTTTATCACTTCATGTGTTAATGTATCTCTATTTTTATTGTATGTAAAATAATGCCCCGGGTCCTATGAATCCCATCTTCGCACTCTCCTTTGGGCCGCAAAGGCCCTAACTTGTCCTTCTTCCTCCAAGTCAGCAAGTTCGGGATACAAAATACAGGTCTCGGAGCAAGAGGAAAATGCAAACCGGACCATGAAGTTGATGATTTCTGGCTAAAAGGCCCAAATTTATTTCCTAAATTTTTTGTATTTTGTTATCTTTGGACCTAAGCCCTTGTTGTCTTTTCTTTCATGTATTTATTATTTATTAAGATTAGTCTAGGATAGGTACCAAAATGAATTGGGTCCAAATACCGGTCCAGGCGGACAGAAATTGGCTTGGACCCAACTCTCTCTCACTCTCTCTTACTTTATCGTTTATTTGTTCGCTACTAACTGTCATTAGTCTTAGGGTTAACGAATCCAAACCCCCGCAAGACGTTATTTGTTTTAACGACTTAATTTAATCAAATCAAGCGAATAACTAAAAAATAAATTTTTTGCAAAATCCTTTAGATTGTAAAATAATAGTTCACTTTCAAACAAGCAGTAAACAAATTATTTAAAGTTAAAGTTTTAGCCAAACCAATTAGTTGTCGAATAACCGCAAGTAAGCGGTCTAAGGCGCTTTTAAAACTTCCTAAGACGTTAATAAGAATTTTTGAACTCTTTAAAGAAAAATTCAATTTGATTTTCTGTTTTGATCAAATTGGAAAGAACAGTTTTCTTGATTTTTCTTAAAAAATTATGTGGCGACTCTAGAAAAGTAAAAAATTTATTAAAATATATTATCTGAAACGAAAATTTAGTTAAAACAGAAATGGCGACTCTGCTGGAGATTGGAGGATTCCAACCTTAAACTAATTTTATTTGGCTACGTGAGATAATTTCTTACTTGTTTCTTTATCGTATTATTAAAAATTGTTGCATTTTTCATGACATATTTTCGTCAAATGGCAAATAGTTGCATTAGGATAAACGGATTTACGTGGCTTACCACAATTCTTTTCAGAAAAACACACAAGTCTATTCTTGGAAGTAACAAACGAATAGTTGACTGCGGTCATCCAACGTCGTTTGTTAGCTTCACTCCATTGTCTGTACGACTCGGGTAACCGTCATTTTGAAACAAAATCTAGTCAGCCTAAGATAGAGTGAAACCAAAACCGAACTTAAGCATTAGACTAAGACGGCTTAATACCCAAGGAGTATTAAGTTCATTAGTTGAAACCGCCAAAATCATGTCTGAGGTCTCCGACCTCACGACATATCATTTTGTTTGACATTTGAATGATGTACATGTGGAAACCAAATGTGGGGTGGGTTAAACTTAACTAGGTTTCTGTTTTGTAGGTATGAATCTCTTTCCCAGATTCGACATGGTCGTAGAAGCACCACCTCTACTCAAAATGTGGTATAATGACCTTGACGGAGATCATCGAGAACCCTCAACAAATATGTGTGCGCACTGACCGAGTTGATTAACATGAATGGTTGGCCAGAGCCGATCGAAGTCCTCACAGGCTATTGGGACAACGAAAAAATGGTGTTTCGATTCGGAACTGTGGAAATCACCCCGTTGATCGAAAAGCTTCGAGATTGCATCGACACAGTGGGTCAAGGGTTATAAAGAAGAGTGAGAAAACAAGAAGATATATTTATCCCTAACAAGCCTTCTGTAGAGGATATCGCAGACTAGTTCGGGTTAGGAAAAGTTTATGCCTACTAGTTCCAAGAGTCTAGCATATCATTCAGGGACCTCTACGTCAGATTCGGGCACGTGAGCTTTTACGCTAATTATAACCAAGAGTTCAAGATTACCTACAGATAATGGAATAAAATTCGTCCTTTGGCATTTGCTATAGCACTGTTGGGAACAATGATCTTTCCACACGGCCCGAGTCTGAGAATCAACACTCGAGTTATAATGCTCACACACACTTTGTTCAAAGGATTCAAGAACCAAGGACAAGTGAAATATTATCCTATTGCTCCGGTCATACTGTCGGATATGTATCGAGCCCTCGGAAAATGCAAGGAAGGACATCACTACTTCCAAGGATGTAATCTGCTCCTTCAGTGGTGGATTTTAAGTCATCTGGCAAAGGGGGCTGGAACTCAAGAGTTGCATACTCTGGATAATAAGAACACTCTTAGAGATTTGAACGACATGTTATTTTGGGCAACTCTGGAGAATCGAAGGACTAGGGAAAGATGGGCTCAGATTTTTTCCGAACCAAGAGAAGAAGATCTCCAATGGATGCTTGATCGATTCATCTAGAAATAGGTCATCGTATGGGGCCGCATATAACTCGTGCTTCCACTGCCAGGTATTTGGGGAATCCGTCCTTATGCACCCTTTTAAGTCTTACGACAGTTTGAGAGGAGGGAAACAACACCTCGAGAGGCGTACTATGGCGCCTATGTGTATGATATCGGGGATGATAGAGTGGATGATGCTTTAGAAATGCTTAGGGAATGGAAAATGGCCAAGTGGATGGAAGAAGACACCATTGCCCCAGATCGATTCAACACCGGATATGCTGAGACTTATAAGGCTTGATTGAAAAAGAACATACAAAGTATCTCCTCTCCAATTCCGAACAGTTATCGCAGTGTAGAATACAAGTAGGCCAAAGCTGTGATCGAGTTAAGAGAGGTAAAGCGGAAAGCCCAAGAAATGTATGTCAAGTTTATTGAAAATCAAGATGCTCTTGAGAAGGTAACTCAATAATTGGAAAAGCTAAGACGTGGTTATGATGAATTTGACTCATGGGTCAAAGAGAAGATAAAGGGGATGCAATACGAGAACTGGGAAGAAAAAGAACGCCTGAGCGAGGGTTACCTGCTGATACTATGATGCATGTTTCAGCAATACAAGACTCAGGAAAGTAGCGGGGGAGCAGGGCCATCAGGGACAACATAGTGGATTTTGCCCCTGTGCGGGTTTTTCTACATGTATTTTGTCATTTTTAGCCCCTGTATGGGCCTACCTTTATTGCATTTCCGTACTTTTAAATGACCCTTAAGTGGGTCTGTCCTTTTGTATTTTGCTCTTTTATTTCCCCTTATGATCATTAAGTATTCATTTGTGATTTTTCTTTTTTGGGGGGGGGGGGGGGGGTTAATTATCTGGTTCAATTCCACGTGTACATCTTTCAAATGCCTAGGCCTACCCTTGGCACAAAAGGGTCCCCTGTATGTTTAGGATGCGATATATGTGTTTTTAACTGCTTATGTGCTATATTGCTGTGAATGAGGATATCAAAATCCACTCACTGTCAGAAATTTCCAGAAAATATGTAAGCCACTATTACAAAGTCCGGCCAAATTTTCCGAGTCTTGAGTTTCCAAACAAAAGCAAATTCCTATCACCAAATCCTGAAATAACTACTCTACCATCTCAGGAAATGAGAAATCACAGCTATTAACAAAGGAAAGAGTATCCAGACTGAACCAACTGAAAAAGAGACGATCGACATGTGAAAGCAGCGCGGAAAGTGCCTATATGACTTAGTTTTTCCTCTTGAGAGCCCCGAGCAGGAAAGCATTGAATAGAGTTATGAGGAAGCGCTTGCCCGAAAACCCTCTCTCGAAGGGCGTCTGGCAAAAGGGGCAAAGAAAATCACTCTCGAAACGTATCCACTAGAGTACCGAACAGGGAGGGAAGTCATCTCATGCGCCCTCATTTTTGAGCATTATCAATCTAGGCTTATGTTGAGACCCGTCGAGAGAGCATCTTCCCAAGAGGGATCAGGGGACCTCCGCAAGACTTGTGAGTGTCATCCCAACCATAAGGGGCATACGATAGAAGAGTGCATAGAGTTCAAGAATGCACTCTGCCGTTTGCTCGATATGGACAGTACTCCGAACAGTTGGGGTGATGGCGTCATCATTGCATGTGATGAACCACGGCTTGATATACCAGTCAATGAGAGGACTATATTCTATCATTGCTCATTCACGCCTTTCAAGAAAACGATGCTGGATTCCTATTCAAAATTGGTTCAAAATGGAGTCTTCACCCATTTCTACAAAGGCATGGACATTCCATATTCCCTTTGGTACGAAGTTCAGAAGAGTTGCCCCTATCACAATACCGAAGACCATATCATCGAAAAATGCCTAGCATTCCGCCACGACATGGAACATCTCATCAACATAGGAAAGATTCAAGTCGAGTCTGCTCTTCGTGGCTGATACTATAATAAGAGAAAGAACGATTGGGATGGGTCACTTTTATCTTTTTAAGCTTTGTTGTTTATCTTCCATTTCCCTGTAATCATCAAAAGTCAATGAATGAAAAAATGTTTCATTTGTACTCGAACTATGTTGGGCCTGAATTCTCCTTGTGAGATACGTACGCAGCCTTCCAAGGCCCGCCCCTATCTGTAGAATTTTCATAATCCCCCTTTCACGCTACAAGGAAATGTGAATACTAGATCAACATACGTCAGAAAACAGTTGCAAGAAGACCTTAACGCAACGTGATTTAGCCTTTCTAAGATGGTGTCAAACTAAAAACCAAGCAAACTCATGTTTGTTAAAAAAAATCTGTTTCTGTCCTTACTCGTGGGTTAAAGATATCCTCAAACAAAGCAACTTGTGTGTTTATCTGCTATCTGTGTGATATTATGCATTTTGTATTCTGAACTTAAACTGACAAATTTGCCTTTGAGTTGTTTTCTTTCTCAAGTACTTTGAAACTGATCTGTGTCGATTAAGCTGACAGATCATCCCTACTTCACCATATCCAAAAGGACTTCAGATTCCTTCACAGACAAGATTCAGACAAAGGAAAAACAGTAATGGGAGACAATAACGAAGAAATAAGTCTCACTGACGTTGTGGTGGCTCAACCCACCATAGCGGATCAGAACGAATTGATTATGCAATTAATGCAACAAATTGCGGAAATGAGGGTGGAGATGCAAAGTAGGCAGGATCTGCCTCCATCAAATTTTACTATTAACACTGCTGATGGGAGACCTCCTCTCTACTTCCCCTCCTCAAACATGGATCCAGCTCAGAATCTGCCGTCTACTCCTGCCCAAAATCCCTCCGTCATCGGTTTGACTACCCAAAATCCTCAGTATGCCTCCGCCTCCTACCTGACTCCACCACCTACTCAAAACAACCATTCCCAAATGCCACCTCATCCTCAAAATACCCAACATCAAACCGCTCCACCACCGCGAAACCAGAACTAAAACCAAAACCAAAATTCTTTCAACCCCCAAACATCCCACCACCACTTTAACCAAAACACCAATCCTCAAACCTATCCGCAAAACTACCAAACTACCCAGAATGCCCAAAGTCCTTCCGTAGATCCATCCCTACCTAAAAGAACAACTTTCCAGATCGTCCCGACTAAGTACGATATGCATGGTTCTGAGCTGGACCATTACAAGAAACATGAAAGAGAATGGAGGGCAAAGGAAGAGGCTAAGGTGGATATAAAGGAAGAGATCAGGAAAGCAATGAATGAGTTCAATGCATCCCCGACATCGCTGGTCTTAACTATGAGGATTTGTGCATTCATCCGAATTTGGTCTCCCAGAAGGGTTCAAGATTCCAAAATTTGATACTCTCGGAGGAGTAGGGAATCCTATGGCCCATCTGAGAGCCTACTGCGACCATCTTGTCGGAGTTGGTAGAGATGAAGCTTTCCTGATGCGGCTCTTTAGCCGAAGTCTATGCGGAGAGGCTCTATAATGGTTCACTGCCCATGAGACCAGGCAATGGCCCAGTTGGAATTCCCTGGCCAAGGATTTTATCGATCGATTTGCTTATAACGTGGAAATTTTTCCCGATCGCTACTCCCTGGAAAAGATGAAGCAAAAGTCTACTGAGAGCTATAGAGAGTTTGCATACAAGTGGAGAAAAGAAGCAGCTAGAGTAAGGCCTCCTATGTCCGAGAAAGAGATAGTGAAAGTGTTTGTACGGGTGCAAGAGCCCGAATACTATAATAGAATCATGTTGCTCGTTGGAGCAAAATTTGCTGAGATAGTCAAGATTGGTGAGACTATTGAAGATGGTTTGAAAACGGGAAAGATAGCCCGTGTAGCTGCATCGCCCGGATCATCGGGTTTGCTGAAGAAGAAAAAAGAAGATGTTTCTGCTGTCTCTTACGAGGGGAGAAAGACCCCCAGAAGATCATCATCCTACCAAGGTCGTCCTCGACCTTTCCAGAATTCTTACCAGGCTTGCAACACGAAAGCTAGTTATCAAAATACTCCTCCCGTCTACCAAAATCCTACCTCCACATACCAAAATGTCCCCCCTCCAAATCAACAAAATCCATCTCTCGTCTACAAAAAATCTCCTCCACTTTACCAAATTCCATCCCCCCACTACCAAAATGTTGCTCCTAACTGTGCCAATGTGCAGTCAAGCTACAGAGCACCCCCTCCAGTATATCAAGTCCAAGCTCCACTCTACCAAAATACCCCTCCAAATTACCAAGCTCTATCGACAAATTATCAAACAAATCCTTATCCAAGAAACTAAACGCCCCGTCAAAATACCCGAAATTATCAACAGATGTCTCCTCCTCAATAAGGTAGTTTTGATCAACCTCGACCCAGATTCGAGAAGAATCCCCCTAGAAACTTTACCGCGCTCGCTGAAAGCTGTACAAAGCTATCCGAGCGACTGACTGCGGCTGGATACATTCAACCGATGGGGCCCAAGCTGGTGGATACTAGTTCCAAATTCTACAAACACGATAAAAGGTGTGCGTATCACTCCAACAGCGTTGGATATGATACCAAGGACTGTATCAACCTCAACCACAAGATTCAATATCTGATCGACCAAGAAGTGGTTTCTCTTCAAACATCCGCGCCCAACATCAACACCAACCTTTTGCCGAATCATGGAGGCGTCAATATCAACATGATAGATACGGATGATGACTAGTGCGTGACTAAGGTGATAAGTCCGATTGTTCATGATGAGTTAGAAAGGGCTGTGCCTCTCTGAGCGTCAAAGAGAAAAAAGGAGTTCGTGATCTTGACACCCTCAAAGGTTGTTGCCTTGGTGCCATCAGAAATTCTTATCAGGACAAAATTTGTGATTAAAACCGTTGCCGCTCAGGTTATGACCTGATCTGGGAGGTGTTATACTCCTGAAGAGTTGGCTTTTGGAGGACAAAAGAAGGATCAAGGGAAAAGGCCGATAAGTGAGGGTGAGGCCGAAGAATTCTGGAGGAAGATGCAGCCCAAAGCCTATTCGATTGTTAAGCATCTAGAGAAAATCCCAACTCAGATTTCTGTGTGGGACCTGCTGATGAGCTCCCAATTACACAGACAGGCCTTGATGAAGGCTCTTGATGATAGATATGTACCCGTGGGCACAAGCAGCGATAATATGGCAGCTATGATTAACCAAGTTATCCGAGGGCATCAAATTAGCTTCTCCGATGACGAGTTGCCTTTTGAAGGGATGTCACACAACAAGGTTGCATATCACTGTCATATGTCGTGAGAAGGTCATAAACCGCATCTTGGTAGATGATAGATCTGGTCTCAATATTTGCCCAGTGTCGACTCTGAGACAGTTAAGGTTGACTTGGGAAAGCTTGAACAAAACCAAGTCAACGTAAGGGCCTTTGATGGGGTTCATAGAGACACGTTGGGAGCAGTGAACTTGGTCATCATGATGGGTCTGGCCGAATACAATGCGCAATTTCAGGTCTTGGACATTGACACAAGCTATAACCTTTTTCTGGGAAGGCTTTTCATCCACATGGCTGGATCTGTGCCTTCAAATCTTCACCAGATGATGAAGCTTGTCTGGAAGGACCAAGAGCTTTTTATTCACGGCGAAGGAAGTCACTCCGGCAGGCAGGTGCCAATTATTGATAAAGTATCTCGAGGTACGTACTTCTACACGGTGGAGCTGGTAAATACCACCGGTGAGGACTTGGCCCCACATCCTCCCATGCCTGGTGTGTACAAAATGATCGCCACTGTGATGTTGCAAAATGGATTCGAGTCAGGGTTTGGATTGGGAAGGAATTCCCAAGGAATTATTGAGCCTATTCAAGTTCCCTTCAAAGGAGCGAGATATGGTTTGGGGTACACCCCTACAGATGATGAGATGAAGATGAAGAAGAACAGTGATCAAGCATTGGCTAAACCAATCCGTCATCTGTATCAATAATTTCCAGTCCGGGAGTGTACCGACCATGAAAACCTTGGGGAAGGAATCTGTGGCCTTTTCGAAGAAATAAATGCTGTCATAGAGGACGAGGTCGAGCTGACAGGAATCCGTGATGCTGAGCCTGGGGAGATGCTGCAGAATTGGACCTCCACGCCAATTATGATTCCCCGAACTCCTTGGTAGAAGGACATTATTTATGCATATTTAAATCTGTGGTAGTTCAGAAGAGGCTCGAGACCCACTATTTTGCTTTCCTTTAAATTAACTGAACCTTTAAATTTCCATGTGATGTTTAAAAAGGCAACATGGACCTAGCCATGGCCAAAGTTTGCGCTGTTTTCCAATTTAATTAAAATCCTACTTTATTGAAAAACTTGCTTAATTATTTATTTGCTATTAATTTCTCTAACTTTGTCTGTTTATGATTTCAATAATATTAATTTTAAACCTGCCAATGTCATGTCATGTCACGAGCCGAATGAACAAAATGAGGCAGATGTTGATGAGGGTGAAGAGTATGAAGAAGAGGATGAGACACCGAAATATGTTGCCGAAGAATTTTGGCAATTTGAAAATCAGCATAAGCCGAATTTGGAAGAAACAGAAACTGTGAATCTGGGAGACCAAGATTATGTAAAAGAGGTCAAAATCAGCGTCCACTTGAATAAAACTCAAAGAAAGGATCTGATTCATTTGCTCACTGAATACATTGACGTGTTCGTTTGGGAAGTCAGTGACATGCTAGGGCTGAGTACCAACGTTGTGTCTCATAAATTGCCGATTAATCCAGGGTTCAGTCCAGTGAAACAGAAGGCTTGAAAGTTCAAGCCTGAGTTGAGTTTAATGATTAAAGAATATATCACCAAGCAGATCGAGTCTCGATTAGAGGAAGTGACACAATGCCTGACCTGGTTGGCCAATGTTGTTCCAGTCGCCAAAAAAGCAGGGAAGATCAAAATTTGTGTCGATTACAGGGACCTCAACAAAGCCAGCCCCAAGGATAATTTTTCGTTGCCAAACATTCACATTCTCATCGATAACTGAGCTAAACATGAAATACAGTCATTTGTGGATTGTTATGCAGGTTACCATCAGATTCTGACGGATGAGGAAGATGCGGAAAAGGCAGCTTTCATCATGCCCTAGGGTGTGTATCATTACAGAGTGATGTCATTTGGTCTCAAAAATGTTGGCGCTACTTATATGAGGTCTATGACGACCATATTTCATGACATGATTCATAAGGAGATCGAGGTGTATGTAGATGACATCATAATCAAGTCCCGCGAGAGTTCGGACTATTTGACACATCTGAGGAAGTTCTTTGATCGCCTGTGTCATTATAACTTGAAGTTAAATCCCGCCAAATGTGCTTTTGGGGTGCTAGATGGAAAGTTGTTGGGATTTATAGTTAGCATAAGAGGTATTGAGCTTGATCCTTCCATGATCAAGGCCATTCAAAAGTTACCTCCTCCGAAGACTAAGAAAGAAGTGATGAGTTTCTTAGGGAGGTTGAACTACATCAGTCGGTTCATTGCTCAATCCATTGTGGTGTGTGATCCTATCTTCAAGTTGTTGAAGAAAGATGCTTTGACAAAATGGAGTGAAGAATGTTAGACTGCTTTTGATGCTATCAAGAACTATTTGTCCAATCCACCGATGTTGGTTCCTCCGCGTGAAGGGAGTCCTTTGTTTCTATATTTGTCTCTCTCAGACAACACGTTTGGATGCGTACTTGGTCAACATGACGAGACAGGGAAGAGGGAAAGAGCTATCTATTACATAAGCAAGAAGTTCACTCCATACGACTCTCGTTACACTCTGTTAGAGAGAAGTTGCTGTGCTTTGACTTGGCTTGCCCAGAAGTTGAGACATTATTTATCTTCTTATACTACATATCTCATTTCCATAATGGATCCCTTGAAGTACATTTTCCAGAAGCTGATGCCGACCGAAAAGTTGGCCAAATGGCAGATGCTTTTGAGCGAATTTGATATTGTGTATGTGACCCAGAAGGCGATAAAAGCACAGACCTTAGCTGATCATCTTGCAGAAATTCCTATTGATGAAGAGTATGAATAACTTAAGACGTATTTTCACGATGAAGAGGTATCGTTTGTGGGTGAAGATATTTCTGAAGCATATCCTGATTGGAGGGTATTCTTTGACGGAGCAGCAAATCACCAAGGAAGAGGTATTGGAGCGGTCTTAGTGTCAGAATCTGGTCAACACTATCCCATGGCAGCTAAGCTCTAATTTAATTGCACGAATAACATGGCTGAATATGAAGCTTGTATTCTTGGTTTGAAAATGGCCATCGACATGAATGTCCACGATTGTTGGTTATTGGAGATTCAGATCTGTTGATTCATGAGGTCAAAGGAGAATGGACTGTGAAGAACCCAAAGATTACGCCATACGTGCATCATATACAGAAGTTGTGCAAAAGATTTTGTAAGATTGAGTACAGACATACTCCCAGAATACATAATGAGTTGGCCGATGCTCTTGCCGCCATCGCTTCAATGATTAAACATCCAGATACTTATTATATTGACCCTCTGGACATAGAGCTTAAAGAACATCCAATCCATTGTTCACACGTTGAAGCTGAACCAGACGTTTTGCCATGGTATTTTGATACAAAGAAGTACTTAGAGATCGGGAGTTATCCTGAAGATGCAACATCCAACCAGAAGAAGTCGATACGCCATATGGCTCTCAACTTCTTTCTAAGTGGAGAATTCCTTTATATGAGGACTCCAGATTTGGGTCTTCTCAGATGTATTGATGTTGCTGAAAATGCGAAGCTTATTGAACAAGTACACGCCGGAGTTTGTGGTACGTACATGAATGGACTCACTTTGGCAAGGAAGATCCTTCGAGCCGGTTACTTCTGGATGACCATGGAACACGATTGTTGCAAGTTTGTGCAAAAATGTCACAAATGTCAGGTGCATGGTGATTTGATCCGAGTGCCGCCTCACGAACTCAATGCTATGAGTTCACCTTGGCCCTTTGTATCTTGGGGCATGGATGTCATCAGTACGATATAGCCAGCCGGCTCTAATGGACACAGATTTATTTTGGTTGCCATTGATTATTTCACCAAGTGGGTGGAAGCAACTTCCTACAAGTCAGTAACCAAGAAAGTTGTAGCTGATTTCGTTCGCAACAATTTGATATGTAGGTTTGGAGTACCAGAATACTTCAATACTGATAATAGTGCAAATCTCAATAGTCACTTGATGAGAGATATATGTAAGCAGTTCAAGATTACTCATCAAAACTGAACCGCTTATCGTCCTCAAATGAACGGAGCTGTAGAGGCTGCCAATAAGAATATCAAGAAGATTATGAGGAAAATGATTGACACACCGAGGGTGGCATGAGATGTTGCCGTATGCTTTATTGGGTTATTGAACGACTGCCAGAACATCGATTGGAGCTACTCCATATTTTCTAGTATATGGAACAAAAGCAGTCATACCTGCTGAAGTCGAGATACCGTCCTTGAGAATCATCCAAGAAGCAGAATTGAGTAATGCTGAGTGGGTCTGCAAGCGGATTGACCAATTGACGTTGATTGATGAGAAGAGAATGGTTGCCGTTTGCCATAGTCAACTATATCGACAGAGAATGATTCGTTCTTTCCACAAAAGAGTAAGATCCAGGAATTTTGAAATTGGTCAGTTAGTACTTAAGGGCATTTTTCCTCATCAAGATAAGTACAAAGGAAAATTTGCACCAAATTGGCAAGGACCTTACAAGGTCTGCAAAGTATTATCTGGGGGTGCTTTGGTCCTGTCGGAGATGGATGGCACCGCCTGGCCGAAGCCGATCAACTCAGATGCTGTCAAGAGATATTACGTATGGATTCAGTTTGTATTTATATCATTTCCCTGATCGTTCAATTTGCTTGTATTTGGTTTGTTTAAAATTTTGCCCCTTTTGTAATGAACTACGTCTGACCTGAATTCTTAAAGAGATACGTAGGCGGCCTATGTCGGCCTCGGTCACCCCATTTATCCCTTTTAATATTTCTTTGTATTTGAACTACGTTCGACCTGAATTCTCAAGAATGAGATACCTAGGCGGCCTATGTCGGCCTCAGTCGGTTTGTTCATATATTTCTTATTGTTGTCAACCTTTGGGGGAACTATGTTTGACCTGATTCCTACCTCAACGGGATACGTAGGCGCCACAAGGGTTCGGTCATATCTCCCATAAGATTTCTATTTCTATTTACAATAGAAAATGTGACCGAATTTTTGAGAGGGACTCAAAAATTCCCAAAAAGAAGATTTTTCCTCAATGAGTCAAGACTGAAGATATTTCGAGATTTGCAACTGGGACAGAATTTTTTGAGAGGATCTCAAAAATTTTGTGACTTACTCACCGGCAATAAAAGATAAACCAAGACAGTTGACTGAGACAGTAATTTCGAGGATGACCTCGAAAATTTATACATGGGTTTATAGACAGTCCAGAGTGACTCTGAATACTCCCCAGTGAATAATCAGATAGACCTCCGAGCCTAAGACTCAAAGAAGTTCTCTAAGCCTGACGTGACATGATACTTGGCAATAATCTTTTTCAAAATACTACTTTTCATAATTTATTTTTCTTAAAATTTTCCCTTTATGTTTCATTGATTTTGGCATAAAATATTTTGTCTATCTATCAAGAGTCGAGAGATCAGAGAATCAATCGGAGATAGCAGGACAATGAGAAGACAACTGAAGAAATCGACAAAGATTAGTTCATTTTAAAACTAATGATTTTTCTGTGGACGCAGGGTTATGGATTTGCTCTAAAATGAGCAAATTACTCCGATCGATGAGTATGGATAAGTCAAGGGGGCACAAGGCTCCCCCAAAATTTATGATTTTTTTGTGGATGCAGGAATCATTTTATATTGCACATATCAAAGATTTGGGAGTGTTACATTATTTTTTCATCCAATTCTCAGCAACTTGAAGTCTATAATGAAGATATAATTGTGCTCATATGATTTGTGAAAATCTCAAGAAAGACAATTTACGGTTTTTCGTCAAGGACGTCATCAGCATTATATTATCAAATATGTATTATCACCACCCGGAAGGTCATTTTATTTTTATTGTCTATTGAGACGATACAGTACCTGGAGGGTCATTTTACCATATTGTCAATTGAGACGATATCACTATCCAGAAGGCACCTAGATGACACTATATTGCTCGATTGAAGCGATATCTTCATTTGGTACCAAGGATGGCATCAAGAGAAGATGTTCACGCATCGCGGGAAGATATTCATGCCCCGCAAGAAATCACATATCGCGGGAAGATATTCATGCCCCGCTGAAAATCATGCATCGCGGAAAGTCATGCGTCGAGAGTTAATATTCATGCATCGATGAAGGTCACGCATCGCGGAAAATTATGCATCGCGAGTTAATATTCACACATCGCGGGAAGATATTCATGCCCCACATGAAATCACGCATCGCGGGAAGATATTCATGCCCCGCAGAAAATCATGCATCGCAGAAAGTCACGCATCGCGAGTTAATATTCATGCATTGCGGAAGATCATGCATCGCGAGTTAATACTCACACATCACGGGAAGATATTCATGCCCCGCAAGAAATCATGCATCGCAGTAAGATATTCATACCCCGCAAAAATTCATGCATCACGGAAAGTCATGCATCGCAAGTTAATATTCATGCATCACGGAAGATCATGCATCGTTAGTTAATATTCACGCCCTGCAGAAAGTCATGCATCGCGAGTTAACAATCATGCATCGTGAGAAATCATGTATCGCGAGTTAATATTTATGCATCGCGAGAAATCATGCATCGCGAGTTAATATTCATGCATCACGGAAAGTCATGCATCGCGAGAAGATATTCATGCATCGCGGAAAGTCATGCATCGCGAGAAAATATTCATGCATCGTGAGAAAATATTCATGCATCGCGAGAAAATATTCATGCATCGTGAGAAAATATTCATGCATCGCGGAAGATCATACATCGCGAGAAAATTTCATGCATCGCGGAAAAGTCATGCATTGCAGAGAATAAATCATGCATTGCGGATAAGAAGTCATACATTGCAAGAGAAAATTCATGCATCGCGGAAAATTCATGCATTGCGAAAGGGAAATCATGCACTGCCAAAGAAGGAAATTGTGCATCTCAAGAGAAATATTTACCCATCAACAACAACTGCATTTTTATTTGGCAAGATTAGACGCCAAAAGAATCATTAAGGACGACATCAAGAGAAATATCATCATACTGCATCAACTTTTATTTATTTTGACATCGAATTAAGAGTATATTGAAGATTATATTGCAACCATAATACATAAGCTTTATTTGCTTTACGTCAAACTGATCGAGTTGACGTCAAATGAAGAAGGAGAGAAACTAAGTGTCAAAACGGTAAAATACACTGTCTCCCATTTGAATTGCTATTTTACGCTGACGAGTTTTATCTCAATCTTCATCGAGAGCATCCGAAAGGATGAATCTCCAAAGAAAAGAGCCACAGGTGCGAACGACATCAAAATGGATGCAGCACAACGTGGAACTTTCTCTTAGCAGCGAACTGGGACATAGTCCAAAGAGGAGTGTAAAAACCTTAGGATGTGAGCAGAGGGGCGACTTCCACCACAATCAAACCACACCCCTATTAGAAGGCATGTGGGTTTTTCTTTGGCTTTTATTAGTTTTGGTTTTGCATTCGGAATTTCGGTCTACCGGAGGCAAGTTTCCAATCTGAGTGACAACAAGAGCTTTGGAAATTATGTCCGTGTAAACTCTTAATTTTGGGTGTGAAGCGTGCCACATTCATGGCTAAAAGGTTACAAGCTTCCTTTTCATACTCAACTTAATTTGTCACTTGTCCAAAACCAAAGGGTATCTAGCATAATAGATTTCCTTTTCAACCGATCGAGTCGAACTACAAGCGGCTTGATTCCTTAAATTCCAGGATATGTAGGCAGACTGAATGCTGAAAACTCAGTTGTGTCCAAACATTCTCTCTTAAATCCTATTCCTGAGCGTTTCGGTCCCTTCATAATCCGGTATCGACATGACTTTTGAATTCTTTCAAAATTGTGCGTTAAATCAAGCGTATCGAACTACAAGTGGTCTGAATTCTCACATAGCCTAAGATATGTAGGAGACTCATTCCCAGGGTTCATCCATAATCCCTAAAGTCCATGCCAAGTCCTTTTACTGAGAGATGAAGGTGTGGTCGGTCAAAATTGGTTTGGTCAATTTCATTTTCTTCGAATTTCTTGCATCAATCCAAGCAAATGAGGGATAATTGTTGACACCCAATTTTGATCCTCCCCGATAAGAATTAAATAGCAAGCTTCTTAATTTAAACGATTTGAAACAATTGATCTTATAAAGTTAGAAGATTTTTCAAGTTACTCTAATTAATATTATCGCTCTTTCATAATTTTTAGATAGTACGTATGTTCTACGTAATTATGTATATAACTAGTATATTTTATGATTATTCAAAAATCGTCTCAAAAAGATTTTATCTTGGTTTAAACATTTTACTAACTAGTCAGTTATATAATAGTTTACGTATTGGATTAGTTATTTTATAATTAAGTCGATTAATTTATTTCGTTAAAATTAAGAACCTTAGTAATTAACTTATGATAATTCATCCTATTTTGATTTATTTAGCCAATTTCTTTTAAACCTTTGTTTTGAACAAAAAATCTTTGGATCCCTTTCTTAAGCCATTTTAGTCAGCCCATTTAACCAATTTCTCCTAACCAAATTGTTTCAGCTCACTCCTCTCTAAACCTTCCAGCCCATTTCTTTTGAAATTTTTAAGACCAAATCTGGCCCCATTCTCTCCCAGCCAAATTCCAACTTCAGCCCAACTTTACCCCATCATAATATTCCTAGCCCAAGGATCCAGCAGCAGAAACCGACCCAATCTTGTATATCGTCTTCCTCTTCACGCGTGAGGCAGCAAGGGCAAAATCGAAGGCGTGAAGCAGCAATGCCCTCCGCGCGTGAGCGACACCAGACGCACCTTAATATCTCCATCCCCTTTTGCTCATACAGCAGCACCTTTCCCCCCGCTCTGAACCTCTGAGATATTCGTCCTTGCTCACGTGGATGGATGCCACATCGAGGGAAAGGACGAACGACTATATCCCAGCCGTCCGCGTCGCTCCAAAAGCCGGATATTGTGGGATTTGGGTTTGAATTCTCGCAGAACCCAGCTTTCCGTTGTCTGGTTTTTTGAAATTTGTTTTTTGAATTGGGGAAGAGGTTGAGGAATTCTCTTTTTGCCCCTGCCTCATCCGAAAATTCCATCTGCCCCCCCCCCCCCCACACACACACCAAAACAAATTTTTTTTGACCTAATCCTTCTCTCTCTATACTCCCTCTAGTCACTGTTCAGGGGGATTTTTTCCTTTCTTTGGAGATTTTGAAAAGCAAAAAAAAAAAATACATAGAGAGTCACAGAGAGATTTTTGAGGAATAAAAATCGTTGGACCTTTGGTCAAGAAGAGAGGTTCCTTGTTTAATCGGGTCTTATTGTTGAACTTTCGAAGGCAGTGTAGCGAAGAACAACCAAAACATACAAAAACACATTCAAAAAAAGAAGAGAGAACTGTTTTTTCGGCCCCTGTTTTGCTGATTGGCATTCGAATTTCCTTTTTTTGTGGTGAAGTCCGTTATTCCCTTCGTCCCGTTCTCGTTCGCTGCTCAAAAAAAGGTAATACTCACTTCGTTTCCAGCATTTTTGTTCCGAATGTTTGCTCGTTCGACTCTTGACCGTGTGGGCTGCTTGTGATTTTTCTTTTTACCCACTGTTAGTCGCAAAAGCAGTGGCAAACCTGCCTGTTAGTCTATGAGGTTGTGTGTTTACGTTCTCGTTGAAGATTTGATGTTTCTTTTGGCCCTGAACTCTTGTCTGCTCGCTGTTTTAATGCTCTTTTTCTTTACTATCTCAACTAGCCACTTGTGAAAGTTGTGGCTCAATAGTGAAGCCCAAGATCACCTTCTATGGGTGATTTTGACTTCCATGATCTGAATTTCAAAATGTTCATCTCTGTTGTTCTTTATTTCGGCCAAGTTGGTATTTTCTAAGGAGGTCAGGGCCTTTTTTATCCGTCATTAACTCGATTCCGTTGTCTATATTTTTGATATTTTGATGCTTAGAGGCTAAGCGGCTTAGAACGTCTCTGTAAGTTTATATAAGCTTAGTTTGGTTGAGGTTGTTCTTCATTTGGATGTGAACCTTGTTGGAATCGAGTTCATCCCGTATGTTTCAATTTCTAGTCGAAAATTGCTTGTTATTTGTAGTCGATTCTTTGAAATATTGTGAAATTTATCCGAAATGGGCATTTGTTTCCCTTTTCTGTTTGTCTTGGGTTAATATGTTTTATAAACATGTTTGGTCAGCTTTAATAATTGATTAGAAGCGCTCCAAACGTCTATTGTCATCCTTAGAATAGAAATCACAACTTTCGTTTCGATCCTATAAGCATTCATTAATCGTTTGATATGTTGATGCATAGAAACTGATTTTTTTAGCAGGTTGTTGTCAACAGTAGCTTTCTTACCTTCGGTTTAAATTTGAAGATATCTATCATAGTTTTAGTTGTCATCTTTCTCGGCCGCTTATATGGTGTTTTTGCTTAATAATGATCTCTTTGCAATATATTTTATTTTATGTCGATTTGTTTCCATGCACAACATGTTAGCTCGGAGGAATAAGCTTGTTTGGCTTGATCATTTATAGTTATATTTTACTTCCATTTAGAATGATTTTAGCAAAAATCTTACTAGTTTTTCCCCCCATTTGTTTAAAAGGTTGGATTTAGCACTATAAAATTTCACCGAGATGATTATCTTGACTTTGGTATGAGGTGTTCTGTTTGAATAAACATACAACATATTTCTCTTTATGCATTTTGAGTCTATCATTATTCAATGACTATATGTCCCTGGACATGATATGTTCTTAAGTGTGCATACATGTACAATATGTGATCCTATCTAGTTTTTTATTATTTTATGTTTTTTTTTTGTGTTGCTTGGTTCACTTCATATATTTCGATCTAACTCGAATCTCTTAAGTAGCTTTGTTCTAATTAAATTCCGTTTTGTTCGAGGTATATCTTCTTTATTTTATCACTTCATGTGCTAATGTATCTCTATTTTTATTGTATGTAAAATAATGCCCCGGGTCCTATGAATCCCATCTTCGCACTCTCCTTTGGGCCGTAAAGGCCCTAACTTGTCCTTCTTCCTCCAAGTCAGCAAGTTCGGGATACAAAATACAGGTCTCGGAGCAAGAGGAAAATACAAACCGGACCATGAAGTTGATGATTTCTGGCTAAAAGGCCCAAATTTATTTCCTAAATTTTTTGTATTTTGTTATCTTTGGACCTAAGCCCATGTTGTCTTTTCTTTCATGTATTTATTATTTATTATTGTAAGATTAGTCTAGGATAGGTACCAAAATGAATTGGGTCCAAATACCGGTCCAGGCGGACAGAAATCGGCTTGGACCCAACTCTCTCTCACTCTCTCTTACTTTATCGTTTATTTGTTCGCTACTAACTGTCATTAGTCTTAGGGTTAACGAATCCAAACCCCCGCAAGACGTTATTTGTTTTAACGACTTAATTTAATCAAATCAAGCGAATAACTAAAAAATAATTTTTTTGCAAAATCCTTTAGATTGTAAAATAATAGTTCACTTTCAAACAAGCAGTAAACAAATTATTTAAAGTTAAAGTTTTAGCCAAATCAATTAGTTGTCGAATAACCGCAAGTAAGCGGTCTAAGGCGCTTTTAAAACTTTCTAAGACGTTAATAAGAATTTTTGAACTCTTTAAAAAATATTTCAATTTGATTTTCTGTTTTGATCAAATTGGAAAGAACAATTTTCTTGATTTTTCTTAAAAAATTAAATGGCGACTCTAGAAAAGTCAAAAATTTATAAAAATATATTATCTGAAACAAAAACTTAGTTAAAACAACAAACACTCACTGATAATTACGTGGACTGGAGTTTCGAGTTTGTATAATTCAAAATTGTATAATATAATTTGTATAATGTAGTATTTGTATAGTTGTTTAAAGTTAAGATGTTTGTGTTTGTACACATTTGTTATCTTGAATTTATACAAAAATAGCTCAAACATACAAATATATTGGTGAATTATACAAAAGAGACAATTTAAATGTAGCTACAACATGTAAATATGTAAACTATTGATATATAACATAATTAAGTTTAAAATATAACCGTTTATTAAATAACCATAGTCAAATGAGTAATTCAAAATTCATATTTGATGTTTACGAAAAGAGTCAAAATAGTTATAGTGGTCAAAATGACATAATGGATCGTTACACTTATATAACTCATGAAAGGGGTATAATGAAAAAAGGGTTTGGTAATTTCTTCTTGAATGAAAGGGGATCAGGTATGTGATTACCAATGTACGGACAAAGAACACCTCAAGTAAACATTATACTCAGTCTCGCCAAATTTGATTTGACACCAAATTTAATAAAGAGAGATAGACTTTTGAAATTTGTGATTTTAAAATAAGTTATAAAATATTTATATAAATGAAATTATTTTATAAAGGTTAAAATAAATTTTTGAATTAAGTTGTTATCAAGTAGAGAAATATATCAAATAAATTTGGCGTTAGGACATAGAGAGTAGGTATTAGCTTTACAACCTTTTGCTGAACTTAATTTATGCTAAACTAGGTGGTCCTCTTGTTTGTTTTTTTATTTAAAAAAAGTATAGAAGGGCATTGCCCTTGCTGGCACGGGCTCAATATTTTATATTTTTAAATTGGTAAATGCTCGATGATACACAACTGTAAACGTCATTGGCTATATTGATCGAAAAGTGCGCCACTTATGTACTTAATTTTCCACTGGAGAATGCCTTCATAGGCAATATAGACATTTTCACATTAGGTTTAAAAGAAAACACAACATTTGCCTAAAAATCGGAGTCAATTCCTTAAATGGTCACCCAAGTTAAGAGAATTGCCTTGACATATGATTTATGTTTCATTTAGGACCAAAATATCACTCAACTATTACTATTTTCCTCCAAATATACTTGACACTTCAAAAATCTAATTCTCTCCTTGTTGACATGACATGTCATTAAAGTCTTCTTTAAAATAATAGATTAATTTAATTCATTAATAAACTCATTTAACTAAAATAATGATCATATTATTTATTTTTAAAAAAATATATTAGTTCATTAATAATACATTTTCATACTTAAAATATTTTATCATAATTGCACTTTTAATTTTTTTATGTTATGAAGAATATGTTTTTAACCATACTATAATGTCATGTTTGAATACTTATATACCCTTACATTAAACAAAATATTGATATACAAATCACTCATGAACGCTAATTTATATCAATTAATCATAAATTGTATAATGAATCAGTAATATTAAAGGTCAATTTACTATTTACTTAAAATTTTCAAATAATTTAGTCAGGAATTTTAAAATTATCAGGTAGTAAGTGCAAACAGGTTTTTTCATTGAATTTTTTGGGTAAAAATATATAAAAACAATGAGACTTTTGCATATCAACTTGGTCTCAATTGACAACTAATAAATTGTGATTATGAATAATAATAAAGCAAAACAGGACATAGAAACCTCTGTTTAGAGTGATAAATTCTAGTACGCACCATTTTGATAGAGACTGATAAACAAGACATAGAAACCTCCAAGCTAGCTATTGTAAGAAGATATATTTTCACATGAGCTTAGAGATAGAACAGATGATCATATCTTTTGGACATCTAGATATATTAGGAGTAAATTTTAGTTGGCCAAATGGCTCCACTAATACATTTGGTCATCTCAAAAAGCACCTCATTGTTATATGATTGCTTGAATTTCCTAAGCTTCTTTATTCTTGACATATTTTCATGTATTTGTAAAATACTAAATAAATGACAAAATTGTAGTTAACTGATTAGATTTATTGCTTGACAAAGTAGGTATAGCAGTATATATAGAACTATGGAAACTTAAGAGAGGGCAGCAAATAAATTATTTTGGAGCCTTTCCCAACTCCGAAATGGACAAAAGCACTAGTGTTTGATTAAGATTATTATTTTTGTTGTTATAGCTAATTCAGACTTACAATGGATCAATGATATTTCCAAAACAGATTGCTTGTTGTCTCTTTTAAGCCTGATCTATTTGTTCATGGTTAACATGATTTTTGTGATTCAGAATTTCAACGAATAAGTCTAGAATGAAATTGAAGCACAAAACAATGGTCCATGTACAGGACAACGCTGACAGACAAAGTTTCTAAGTAATTTCGAAATCCAAGCAAAGCAACAATCAGAAAAAATATGTCCCAAATTGGGAAATTAAACTGAAAAAAGTGTAAATCATAATGAAAAAGAGACATCTGAAACATTTATCCAGATTAATTCCAGGTAAAAGAAACAACATAATGAATCAGGAAAAATCAAACAGATCCATTGATCACTCGGCTTAAACTCACATACATGAATATAAAATTAGGATGAAGAACAATATGTTTTAAAATGGTAAGTAACAATAAAAAGAGGAATTCAAATTCGATATAGAACGTGAATAAAATTCGCCAACTCTAATTTCCAAATTAAGTTTGATAACCAGTCTAGTGATTTAGAAACAAAATTAGGGGATTTTGAAATGATATTTTCAAATCTTATCATTGGCATATTTACATTAAAAAGAGAATATTATAAGTTATTGTACCTCATATATAAGCGAATCATCTCAATCAACTGTCACCTAAGGCAAGTCTACTTTAATTCACACATGGTTTTTCTTTCATAATTATATGATGATAAATAATGGCAATCTGAATGCTAGAAAGTACATAAGTTATCCAAAATTGAGATTAAACGTAACGGCTCAACAATGCAAATGAAGTCTTAATTAACATTTTAACTAAAGAGATCAAATACATTATTTCCTACTTAATTGTTTAGAAAGTATATAAGTTAAGGCGTTCACACTAAAACTCTTCTTCTACGTGTTTTGTGTGGTTTCAAGCAATATGAATGCTAGCTAAACGAAAAACTTGTGACCAAGTGCTCCTGTAAAATTAGGTCTTAGGTCTAACTCACACCTTAAAAACTAGCTCAAAGGAGTAGGATAGCCCAAGCCTTATTAGGAGTCCACCAATCTCATTAACCACCGATGTGAGACTTTTGTCATTCTTTAACACCCCACCTCACGCCCATTGCTTAGCATCTGGTGCGTGGGCAATTTTGATTTTGGGGGCCCCAACATCGGGTAAGATGGGCCCTGCTCTGATACCATGTGAAATTAGGTCTTAGACCTAACTCACACCCCAAAAACTAGCTCAAAAGGAGGAGGACTGCTCAAGCCTTATAAGGAGTCCGCCCATCTCATTGACCACCAATGCAGGACTTTTATCATTCTTTAGCAGCTCCGTACCCGCACTAAGGGGTACGTTATAGATCACATTCACTTTAATTTCCCAATAATCCAGAAATCGTCCTTGATTCTATCAGCTATGAATTTTTCTCGATTTTCCTATAGGATGTATGCATTGAGGATATATAGATATAAATATCTTCTCATAGAGTGGAAGATGGTTAAGGATCTAATTCCTAACAAAGAAGTCGGTGAAATAACTTAATGAACTATAATTTGAAAATCTTGTACTTCCCTCGAAACAAGTTTTGAGAGACGCTTCACCTTAGTATTTAGAGAGAAGTGCAAAAAAAAGAATTCCATGAATTTAGAAAATAGTTTCCAAAGAGAAGCAATATTATTTAGCACATTATTACCTTAAACTTTTGGTTTGTTGACTACGTTTGAAGTAGTTTGTCCATGTTACGTGTGTAGTTCTAATCAATGGACTATTATATTCCTTCTAAGTTCAAACAAAATTTTATTGAATAAGTGATGTGTAGAGGAAAGCCAACCTCTAAACATGAAGGAGAATATCATGCTAGTACGTACAAAAAGAAACGTAAAGCATCCATCCATAAATCATTCAATTTTTTGACAAGTAAAAATGTTGAGAATGAGAAGAATGAACCAGAGACAAATGTGTGAACCTGGTCCTTATACATGTTTCCTAAATCACTGTTATAGTGTAACTAACTTACTTCCATTAATTAGTTAGTTAGTTATAATTATTTGTAAGTCTGTTAGAATAACTAAGTGTGATCAAGATATCACAACTACTATAAAGAGGATCTCTACAATGTAACCAAGCTAAGATTTGAAATAACAACAATATTCTTCTTCTCAATTTCTCTTTCTATGCTTCTTATTCTCCTACATCTTCTTCTTCGTCTTCTTCACTGCTCATAAATCTTAATGGTATCAGAGCTCAATCAAGTAGTATCCCTAGTTGAATAAATCAATCAACAATTCCGCTAAGATTGATCGATCACAGTTGTGCAAATAACACAATTACACAACTACATAATCAACGTGTCATCCACATAAATAAGGACTAGAACCATCCCTGTTGTTGTCTTCTTTATGAGCACGGAGTGCTCATGTTCACTTTGTTTGAACTAAAATTTGAGTAATGCCTGAGATAGTTTAGCATTCCACTGTGTTGGGGCTTGCTTTATTCCATAGAGGGATTTAGTGAGTCTTCACACTTTATTCTGCCCCCCACTCTTAAATCCCTAAGGAAGATCCATGTAAATTTCATCAGGTCAATCCCCTTGAAGGAAAGCATTGAATACATCCATCTGATGGATATGCCATTGCCTTTGAGCTGCAATAATTAGTACTGTTCTCACAGTCTTTATCATCACCACTGGACTGAATGTCTCCTTATAATCAATTCCTTCCTTTTGGTTGTAACCTTTTGCTACTAGTCTTGCCTTATACCTTTCTATTTCACCTATGCTCTTACATTTGATCTTATAGATCCATTTGAAAACTATAGGAACCTTTCCTTTTGGAAGAGTACCTACTTCCCATGTATGATTATTTTGTAGTGCATCAATCTCAGATCGCATTGCCTCAACCCACTTAGGATCATAAAAAACTTCCTTATAGCTAGTAGGTTCTGTACTTGCAGGAATCTTAGGCACATATGATTTATATGAATGGTTTACCTGATCATACGATAGGTATTTGTCCAAAGAGTATGGGGTATGTTTAGCCTGGAGAGATACAAAGTCTTTCATCCATAATGGTGGTTTCCTTGAAATCTAATATCTCTTGTAAGCTCAAAAATATGCCTATATTTTCTTTCAGCCACACCATTTTAAAAAAAATATACACGAATCTGATAAACTAAAGAGTAGGTCCTGAATACCTTTTCATTTAGGATATGCCATTGCTCAAAAACGTTACTTGTTATATGATCTAACTTCTCATGTTTTCTTTGTACACAGAGATGTAATATTCAAGGAAGATATATTTCCATTCAAAACACAATGTCAAAAACATACACCCCTATTTAGATTCACTGGTCTAATGATGGACAATCATCACATAAATTGATCATTACTGACCAGGATCAAGGAACAGGTTAAGCTGAGGAGGTCCCTGCAGAAACCAATAATACAACACTTAATATAAATCAGGTTCCTGAACCAGGTCCACTGGTGGTACAAGAAGAAAATAGAAGATCTGTAAAGGGATGGAAACCACCACTATGTATGAAAGACTTTGTATTTCTCCAGGGCAAGCATACCCCATACTCTTTGGACAAATACCTATCATATGATCAGGTAAATCATTCCTATCAATCATATCTGTCTAAGATTCTTTGAAGTACAACCTACTAGCTACAAGGAAGCTGTTTCTGATCCTAAGTGGTTTGAGGCAATGCAATATGAGATTGATGCACTGAAAAATAATCATACATGGGAAGTAGTTAATCTTCCAAAAGGAAAGGTGCGTATAGGTTGAAAATGGATCTATAAGATCAAATATAAGAGCACAGGCAAAATAGAAAGGTATCAGACTAGTAGGAAAAAGTTACAACCAAAAGGAAGGAAATGATTATAAGGAGAAATTCAGTTCAGTGGTGATGATGAAGACTATGCGAACAGTACAAACTATTGCAGCTCAAAGGCAATGGCATATCCATCGGATGGATGTATTCAATGCTTTCCTACCAGGGGATCTACCTCATGAGATTTACATGGATCTTCCTAAAGGATTTAAAAGTTAGGGGGAGAATAAAGTGCGTACACTCACTAAATCTCTCTATGGACTAAAGCAAGCCCCAAGACAGTGGAATGCTAAACTATCTCATGCAATACTCAAAGTTGAGTTCAAACAAAGTGAACATGATCACTCCCTGTTCATAAAGAAGACAACAACAAGCATGGTTCTGGTTCTTATATATGTGGATGACATGCTGATCACTTGAAGAAAAAAAGGACAATTTGAAGCAAGCTTCTAAGATAAAAGTCTTGGGAGAGTTAAGGTACTTTTTGGGAATTGAATTTGCAAGATCAAAGCAAGGCATTCTAAATCATCAAAGAAACTATGCACTAGAGTTAATTTCTGAAACTGGTCTAAGTTATTTAAACCAGCTGGAAATCCAATTGACACCAACTCAGAATTGACTACCAAACAGTATGATCAAGAGACACAAATGGCAGAACCTGATCCACTAACTGATCAAGGAGCTTATCAAAGAATAGTTGGAAAATTACTATATTTACTTATGACAAGACCTGACATCTCCTATGGAGTTCTGACATTAAGTCAATTTCTACAACAACCTAAGAAGTCACGTATAACTGCAACATTAAGGATTGTGAGATATGTGAAAAACTAACCAGGACAAGGCCTACTACTTCCAGTTACTCAAAGAATTCTATCACTGCTTATTGTTGTGCAAATTGGGCATCCTGTCGTCTAACAAAAAGATCAATAACTGGTTACTTTGTGCAATATGAAGGGTCTCTAGTTTCATGGATGTCAAAGAAGCAAGCAACTATTTCTAGGAATTCAACTTAAGATGAATATAAGAGTATTGCAATCACTGTGACAGAGATTATATGGCTGAAAGGTTTAATGGAGGAACTTAGCATTGAAGTGTCACTGCCTATCAACATACACATTCATAGAAGTGCTGCTATGCAACTTGCATCCAATTCAATCTATCATGAGAGAACCAAGCACATTGAAATTGATTGTCATTTTATAAGAGAAAAAAAATTACAAAAGGGTTAGTGTCTACCAAGTACATTCCTACACAAGATCAACCAGCTGACTTGCTCACCAAAGGACTTACAAAAGTACAACTGCAACATCTCAGTTCCAAGCTAGGAGTTCTGAACATCTTCTCACTTCCTAGCTTGAGGGGAAGTGTTGAGAATGAGGAGAATGAACCAGAGACAAATGTGTGAACCAGGTCCTTATACATGTTCCTTAAATCACTGTTATAGTGTAACTAACTTACTTCCATTAATTAGTTAGTTAGTTACAATTAGTTGTAAGGCTGTTAGAATAACTAACTGTGATCAATATATTACAACTACTATTTAGAGGATATCTACAATGTAACCAAGCTAAGATTTGAAATAACAACAATATTATTCTTCTCAATTTCTCTCTCTATGCTTCTAATTCTCCTACATCTTCTTCTTCTTCTTCTTCATCTTATTTTGTATGTATCATAAACATAATTCCTAGTCATGTTATTATAACAAGAATCCTTTTACACAATTATTCAGAAAGAAACCTACATTGTCACATCTTAGAGTGTTAGGCTGCTTGTGTTTTACTAAAAATATACAAGAACCTGGTAAACTAAAGAGTAGGTCCAGAATAGTTGTTCATTTAGGATATGTAATTACTCAAAAATGTTACTTGTTATATGATCTAATTTCTCATGTTTTCTTTGTATACAGAGATGTAATATTCAAGGAAGATATATTACCACTCAAATCACAAGATAAAAAACATACACCTCTGTTCACACTCAATGATGGACAATCATCATATCAGTTGATCATTACTGACCAGGATCAAGGAACAGGTTCAGCTGAGGAGGTCCCTGCAGAAACCAATAATCCTTCACCTAATATAAGTCAGGTTCATGAACCAGGTCCACTTGTGGTAAAAGAAAAAAAAAATAAAAGATCTGCAAGGGGAAGGAAACCACCACTATGGATGAAAGATTTTGTATCTCTCCAGGCTAAACATACCCCATACTCTTTGGACAAATACCTACATATAATCAAGTAAACCATTCATATAAATCATATATGTCTAAGCTTCCTGCAAGTACAGATTCTACTAGCTACAAGGAAGTTGTTTCTGATCCTAAGTGGGTTGAGGCAATGCAATCTGAGATTGATGCACTGAAAAATAATCATACATGGGAAATAGTTAATTATCCTAAAGGAAAGGTGTCTATAGGTTGAAAATGGATCTATAAGATCAAATATAAGAGCACAGGTGAAATAGAAAGGTATAAGGCGAGACTAGTAGCAAAAGGTTACTGCCAAAAGGAAGGAATTGATTATAAGGAGACATTCAATCCAGTGGTGATGATGAAGACCGTGAGAACAGTACTAACTATTGCAGCTCAAAGGCAATGGCATATCCATCAGATGGATGTATTCAATGCTTTCCTACAAGGGAATCTACGTGATGAGATTTACATGGATCTTCCTCAGGGATTTAAGTGTGAGGGGGGGGGGGGGGGGGGGATAAAGTGTGTAGACTCACTAAATCCCTCTATGGACTAAAGTAAGCCCCAAGACACTGGAATTCTAAACTATCTTAGGCATTACTCAAATTTGAGTTCAAACAAAGTGAACATGATCACTCCCTGTTAATAAAGAAGAGAACAGCATGCATGGTTAGTTCTGGTTCTTATTTATGTGGATGACATATTGATCACTAAAAGTAATCTGCACCTAATTGAAGAAACAAAGGATCATTTGAGGCAAGCTTTCAAGATTAAAGACTTGGGAGAGTTAAGGTAGTTTCTGGGAAATGAATTTTCAAGATCAAAGCAAGGCATTCTAATGCATAAAAGAAAGTATGCACTAGAGTTAATTTGTGAAACTGGTCTAAGTGCATCTAAACCTACTGGAACTCCTATTGACACCAACTCAAAATTGACTACCAAACAGTATGATGAAGAGACACAGATGGAAGAACCTGATACACTAATTGATCAAGGAGCTTATCAAAGGATAGTTGGAAAATTACTATATTTAACTATGACAAGACCTGGCATATCATATGGAGTTCAGACATTAAGTCAATTTCTACAACAACCTAAGAAGTCACATATGACTACATCATTAAGGATTGTGAGATATGTGAATAACTAACCAGGATAAGGCCTACTACTATCCAGTTACTCAAAGAATACTATCCCTGTTTATTGTGATGCAAATTAGGCATCCTATCCTCTAACAAGAAGATTAATAACTGGTTACTTTGTGCAGTATGGAGGGTCTCTAGTTTCATGGAAGTCAAAGAATCAAACGTATATTTCTAAGAGTTCAGCTGAAGCTAAATATAGGAGTATTGCAACCACTATGACAGAGATTGTATGGCTGAAAGGTTTAATAGAGGAACTTAATATTGAAGTGTCACTGCCTATCAACATACACACTGATAGAAAAGCTGCTATGCAACTTGCAGCCAATCCAGTCTATCACGAGAGAACCAAGCACGTTGAAATTGATTGTCATTTTATAAGAGAAAGAATCACACAAGGTTAGTTTCTACCAAGTACATCCTACACAAGATCAACCAGCTGACTTGCTCACCAAAGGACTTACAAAAGTACAACTGCAACATCTCAGTTCCAAGCTAGGAGTTCTGAACATCTTATCACTTCTTAGCTTGAGGGGAAGTTTTGAGAATGAACCAGAGACAAATGTGTGAACCTGGTTCTTATACATGATCCTTAAATCAATGTTATAGTGTAACTAACTTACTTCCATTAATTAGTTAGTTAGTTACAATTAGTTGTAAGTATTTTAGAATAACTAAGTGTGATCAAGATATCACAAATACTATAAAGAGGATCTCTACAATGTAACCAAACTAATATTTGAAATAACAACAATATTCTTCTTCTCAATTTCTCTCTCTATGCTTCTTATTCTTCTTGTTCTTCTTCACTGCTCATAAATCTTCAAAAAATCATATAATCTCTAGTTTCCAAACGACATATCTTCAATATCTTGGTAAAAAGACAAAAGTCATATCCTCAATTTTGTGTTCTAATTGAAGAAATTTCATTATGCTGTATCACATAAATTGTGTTTTAGACTAACTTTTAATGTAAAACTAATTCAGGATTTTACATCTAGAAAGCCCCAAATGAGATGAGGTTGGGCTATTTTCGTATGGTAAACTAAAAATGGAGTATTATAAAATTGCAGTATTAAGAACTTTCTAGTATTTTATTTTTGTTTTTTTTAGAATTAGTACTGTTTATAACTTGTTAGTTTTTATGCCAAATTTGAAAATTTGAATCCATCATGTTTTTTTTGAAAATTCTACTCGTTGTCGCAGTATTTAGTCAGATCCAAGAGCATACCGTCAAAATTAGCACATGCACATGACTTGTTAGAGAAAATTTTGGATGCCAAAGAGGGAAAAAGAGAACAACCAAACATGTGACAACCAAGAAAAGATTTTCATTTCCGGACTTCTAATTGATCGATTAAATCTTGAACACCAACCTTTTTCTTCTATTTTTCCCAAAGACATGGAAGTTGTTTCTCTTCCATTTTTAGCATTGGAAGAAGGAAGAAATGGGTATAGAAGCTAGTGGGAATTAATGGAGTAGAGAAGGTGAAATCAATTAGTCTTACTCACACAAAAAGATGAAAGGGTTCGGTGAACGTGACAATAGATGTTACGACTCAATTTTGAAAACTAAATCATTTCGAAGCCGATTTCGCAACTTTGACAATTCTTGTTAAGTTTTTTTTTTTGGAATAATAATAATTTTGGAAGTCCTCACTTGATTTTTTAGGAAAAATAAAGAAACCCATTTAAAAAGGAGTTTGTAAGAAAACATTTTAAATAAAACCAGAGTTTTGGGTAAGGGTTCAAATAATTCTCTAAGGAAGGGTCTAGGCATCTTAGAGAATCTGCTAACACGTGGTTGGCCGACTAATTTAAGAAGTTTGACTATTTTTGAAAGAAAACTTAAATTACTTGAAATAATCTTATTTACTTAGTATTATTAATTTTTGAAAATGAGAAATCTTTTGATACTTATACATATTTGTGTTATTTCAAATAATGAAATAATCCAAATATTAAAGTGCCAAAAGTAAAATTCTAACTCAATAATTTATCCGAGTTAAGTTTTTTAGTCGAATAATCGACACAATCACTTAGACGTGGATCTGAAAGTTAAATACTAACTATGAAAGAATATGGGTAATTCTCAAGTTAGTCTTGAAGCTTAGATTGCCTAACTTCAAAGAGATTTTGAAAATTTGGATACTTTAAGTAAACAACTAACAAAATAAAAGAGTTATTTAAGAACTCCCGAGTATTCATCTAAGTTAGATAAAATAAATGTTAGAAGTTGGAAGCAAATATCACAAATTCACAATCTATAATGGAAACAAAGTGTGAATGGAACTTGGACATTAAGTCCATTTGCTGTCGCTGCTGCGCGGATTTGGACTTTTTAAGTCTAAAGATTCCCATTTCTAGTCCCTTAAGGGACTACTGCTGGTTTAGGGGGGGGGGGGGGTTAGCCCAAATTTTTGCTCTTCATTTTTGACCTTTTAAGTCTGCTATTGCTGTTACTTTCTTGGGATTTTAACCCAATAACCTGTCTCTTTTTTCACGACTTCGATGGAGGTTGACTCAAGGAGAAACAAATGCAAGGAGGGGAGTGTCTTGAACTCAATAGAAGAGTGTTCATGCGAAACAAAGTAAGAGAAAAGGAATAAGCGGATATCTAACATGCATAACCATATGAATAACAATAAACTACTATCAAGCAAAAAAACACAAAAATACAAATTGCTATCAACCAAGCCAAATATCCAAAATTCCTAACATATTAATTTTTTATGTAAGCAGATAACCAATTTTTAAAAATACTTATCCTAAGAGTTCAAGAGAAGCACCATTATATACCATAACTTATCCTAGAGGTCCTTTCCAACTTAAATCAAAGGAAAAGGGGCAAATATACCCCTTCAACTTAGCAATTTAGAGCAGATACACCCTTGTTAAAAAAATGGTTCGTATATACCAACATCTAACGAAAGGTGCATATTTAGATCATATCAACACAATTTTGAAAAGTATACATAGCTAAAACTCAATGATCTGAAATTATCAGCAACATGACATAAATACTCCAAACTAGTTCATGTGCTCAGTAAATGACATCCAATAAAAGTTCAAGCTACCTCAAAACTACTAAAAATCAATTCTTTGGAAAATTTTGCAACCAACCACAACAGAATCTCAATTTTTGACCATTCCAAACCTTCTTGCAAGCATACATTAATCTTAAATAACGACACACTAAGTTAACTAAAAATCAAAACTTTACGAGATAGAGAGAAAAACAAAACCAACTAAATCTTAAATAAAAGTCAAGAAAATAAATACCCATTACCCAAAACTACAAACTCCATAACTCTAATCACAACAATTCGGATAGGAACATATATCTAAAATTCAATCACAGAGCTGAAACATACTCAAAAAAAAGAAAAAAAGAGACAAACCTCTATGTATTGAGTAAAATATCTTAACATATGCACCATTATAACAGAGAATACAAATAAATATCAATACAAATAAATCCTTAGTAACATAAGCAACTAGTAATTTAAAAGGATCGTGAATATTAACAATAAACTAATCTCATTAATATGAAATGCCAAATTCTAGCAGTAAGATTAATGGGATTTTTACGAAGAAGAGAACTTCATATATTCAAAACTATAACCGGATATATATATGTATAAGCAACGACTAGCTTAATGAATCCTCTTTTATTACTAACTATAAAGTCTACATTTTAGTCAAGAAACACATGAATGAAACACGAATAAAAGAAAGACATGAAGTTGGAATATTATTGAAAAAAATTCTTAGAAAATTAGTGAAGAGACAAACCAACAACTAATGCCATTTTCAAAATCGAAGCAACAACCCTTAACCGAGAACTTGAATTAACATTTGATATTTGTATGAATCAGTTGTGTAAACATAGTATTGTATTCTTATCATTATAGTAACAAGCAAAGGGTTAGGGCCGAAATGAACATTAATATTTAAGACCAAATCAGGTGATAAATATGAACAGAACACCAAAGGATCTAGGAAATTTTCAACTATACAAAAATAAATAAAACAGTAGGAACAACATAAACACTATTAACTACTAAAAAGTCAAACCGAAGTCTAACACATGACAACTAAAACAAAGCTAAGAACATATAATAAACAGAAAGCACAGAAGAGTAGGGAATTAAATAAAATAAAGCTAAGAAAGAATTTACTTGGTTCTGGGAAGCAAATTGAAACGACGAGTTGAGAAATGACTCCACCCCCTTTATCAACTCGGAAAACCACAAAAATTTAACTATTGAAACAAGATTTCCCCAACCTTTATGGGGTACTCTCAAGTTTTAAAAATCCTCTCCTTGAACAGTGAATGAGAAGCCTATTTATAAGGGGAAACGGGAAAGAAAAAAGGGGCCTGGATCGATGTGGGAGAATCCCAAATTCAAAAGATACCATCGTACCAATTCCCACGAGAAAATGATGAGGACCGCTTGATTAAGATCAAAGGACGAAGGAGGCGCTGAGATGCAAACACATGGATTTTATCCAACGGTCAGGTACGAGTACGAATGGATTAGGACAGACGCGAAGCCACACAAACGATTTGGATGCTCGTGATGTAGCCTTTCTGAGTTTTCTGTTTGTTGCTGGGTCCTTTCGCATTTGTAGAAGACGCTAGGGTCGCTGAATTGCTGGGAAGAAAAAGATACCGGGTCGGGTTCGGTATTTTATATGGTATTGTTGGATTTTGAATTGAGAATTGGTCCTGGGTTTTGAGGAATAATTCATAATGGGCTGCACAAGAAGGGTTGAATACGGCCCAGAATTAGTCTTAAAGAATTGGAACTCAAGCTAAAGGGGAATTGATATATTTGCAATTGAACATATAACCAATTGAGGTTGAAAACTTAATCGATTTGAAATCAATAGGTAAATTCGGCCAAAAGCTAACATGAACTTAAATAAGATTAATTAACGAGTTTCTTAAACTTAACGAAATAAAATAATTAACTTAATTATAAACTAAATAATATAATAATAATTTGAACTAAACTAATTAACAAAATATTTATATAAAAGTAAAATCTTTCTTTTTAAGATGTTTTTCGAAATATTTATAGAATATACTAATTATATACAAACTTATATAAGACATATATATTACCTAAAAATGGTGAAAACTAATTAACATAACTTGTTTTTTTTTTGGATTTTATAAAGTCAGCTATTTCTAATTGTTTGGAATTTAAGAAACTCGAAAGTCAATTTCTATTATGGATGGTCAAAATTGGGTGTCAACAACTGCCCCTCGTTTTACTTGGATTGATGAAAATCCGAGGCAAATGAAATTGACAAATCCAATTTTGACTAACCACATCTTTATCTTTCAGAGAAAGCTTTTGGTACAGACTTGGGAATTATGGTCGAGTTTTCAACATTGAGCCTGCCTACATATCCTTAAACTTTGGGAATCAGACTGCTTGTAGTTCGACTAAATCAATTGATAGAAAATCTCTTATGTAGATTTAACCTTTAACTTAAGGATGAGTGACAAAATACTTGAGCGCGGAAAAGAGGCTTGCAAACATCTCAACTATGAATGTGGGGCCCTTCACACCCATAGATAAAAACGTACATGGACATAACTTCCAATTCTCTAGGTGTATTGTCACTCGAATTCGGAAAATTTCCTTCGGTGAGAGTTGAAATGTTTACTAATGGTGTAACTAAAACCATTAAACCCGAGAAAAATCCCACACGCCTTGGGATAGGGATGTGGTTTGATTGTGGTGTTAGTCGTTACTCAACTCGTGTCCTAAGAGTTTGATATTCCTCTTTGGACTATGTCCCAGTTCACTGCTAAGAAAACGTTACACGTTGTGTTGCGTCCTATTTGACGTAGTCCACTTTGTGTATTTAAAAAGTCTGGAAAACAATTGTTAGTAGAAAAATGTATCACACAAACAAATATAATTTGTGCAAACGTGGTTTAACATGTCAAAGATGACGATCCAATTCCGAGTGTATTGCTCTTGAAAGAAGTGGTGACCCAAAATGGTGTGTCAATATGAACGATGTGATGATTCAATAACATTATATAACATTTCACGTAGAAAGAAGTGTCTCTCTAAAAAATATTTAATGTGTCACGTTGAAGTAAGTGAGGCTCCAATTATATAATATGTCACGTTGAAGGAAGTGATGCTCCAATAATAATTTAGTGTGTCACGTTGAAGGAAGTGACTCTCCAAAAAAATTTAATGTGTCACGTTGAAGGAAGTGATGCTCCAATAATAATTTAACATTTCACGTTGAAGGGAGTGACGATTCAATAATATTTTTTAACGTGTCACGTTGAAGGAAGTGACGCTCCAATAATATTTTTAACGTGTCACATTGAAGGAAGTGACGCTCCAATAATAATATAATCTGTCACGTTGAAGGAAGTGACACTCCAATTATATAACGTGTCACGTTGAAGGAAGTGATGCTCCAATAATATAACGTGTCACGTTGAAGGAAGTGACACTCCAATAATATAACGTGTCACGTTGAATAAAGTGACGCTCCAATATAATATCTCCTGATAAAGAACAAATCTCAAAAGTAGAGAATAAGGTTATAACAGAGTAATTTAATTAGATTCTTGTAGTTTGTGAAGCCGGCAACATCTTTGGTTGTCATTAAAACTTTTTTTTTTGTGCTCATAGAAAATTTGTTAGATAAGAACAAATTAAAATTAACAAATGTCAAGACTATTAAATGCATCAAGACGATCTGGCAGCCATGGTGAACGAGAGAATCTGGAAGAACGATTTTGAGAACTTATAACGTTGAAAGGAGGCGCTAGTGGACGATTAGAGATTTCACATGAGATGTGTCCTTACTTTGAGTCTGGAATCTCTTGTAAAGAAAAGATTGGTTTGATAAAAGATATCTTTGAAACTTGTAGTCGAATGAGGATTTTAAGAACATTCAACTATTTCAAAAAGTTGCCCCTGTTTCCAGTCTAAGGGTACTTAATTGAAATAATTTACAAGAAACAAAAATAACTAATTCAAACATGCCCCAGTTTCCTCTGAGGTCTGTAATTTGAAATAGTAGGAAGACCGAATCCTTATATAGTATTGCCTACGTATCTTGCTGGAACAAGAATTTAGGTCTGACGTAGTTCGAACCTGAAATTTAATGAAATTTTAAAAGAACGAAAGATTTGCCTAAAGAGAGCAAGAGATTCAATATAACAAAAGTCAAATTTTGTCAACGCAAAATAGAGGATAAGAGTAAATTTGGATTGGATCTTTGGTGTCGGAAATCCTTCATAATGACCTCTTTGGATAAAGACTAGCGCGCGTCCTTTGTCTGGTGAATGTCTGGGCTGATCTTTCAAAAATCAAAACAATCTTTTGAAATTCAGACTCCTATTCTGAAGACACCTGCAAAGCTCAGATATAATTAGTAGCAAAATAAAAATTGCCAAGGTAAAAGATAAGTTTTCAAATGATGTTTTTCAGCTTGTATTGGTCTGGATAACGTTTTATGGTCTTCGTCATTATGCCAAACTATTCCATCTATTAAATTAAGAATGTGTAAGTCACAATATATTGAAAGGAAAATTTTAGAAAATGAGTAAGAGTAGAAAAACATGAACATAGCATCTAGGTGGATCCACTAGCTAGTATTCCTATGGTGGCAACATAGTTTATGGAGCTTGGGGACTGTCATGGAAACATCACTCTATGCCCTTTTTCGACTACGAGGCTATAAACCCCGTGAGGACTATGGTGAACCCTACCTTGCCTCCTTGGGATGGCGCCGCCCCTCATCTTCAAGTTCACTCGGTGCTAAGCTAGAGTTATTTTTGAAATGTCTTTCATTCATAATCATAACTGTAACACCCCGTAAATTCCATGACCTATACTAGAGCCTTATATGTTGAAAAATGATTATATAAGACATAATAAGTGTAAATAACTTGTTTGAGATGTTTCGGAGCCATAGCATTAAATAGAAGCTTTAACGTCCGGAAACTAGTAAAAATTTAACTAGTTGATGTCCCTAGGTTTGGTGAAGGTTTTGGAGGGTCATATGGAGTCCAAAACTAGTAAAATGACTTTAAATGGGTAAAAGATTGTATATAGGGTGAAAACTTTCAGGTCCGCCCGAGGGGTCCATGAAGGGACCCCACATTGGACCAAGCAAGCTGCCAAGAGGCAACAACTTTTGTTCTTGGAGGGAACAAGTCCGCGTCGCCGACTTGGTTAACCCAAGAGAAGAGGTGAAGATTGCATCGCGGGCAGGTATCGGACTCCACTGTCTTGAAAAATAATTGAAAATCTTGCGGGAACAGCTCCGCGATGCTGACTTGTTCCACGACGAAAAATCTAAAAATATAATTTGATTTTGACTTCATTAAAGGGTTAAATTAAGTGAGAGGTCTTTTGGGTATTTCATGGGGGGACTATATATTGAGTTCCCATCAGTTTTTTCCTCACATTTACTCACTCAAAAAAAAATCCCCAAATCAAAACCCTATTGCTCTCACTTCTCTCTACTTTCTCTCTCGATTCAACCTCCATTGAAGAAGCTTTGAAGCTTGAAGAAGAAGACCAAATCCCTCAAGTTTCTACTCAATTTGGTGGTGATTCTTCCATAAGGTATGGTTTCTTTTACTCTTGGTATTCCTTTCCCCAAGAGGTCCTTCAAAATATGATTTCTAAAATCCCCCCAAAACAAGAGTTTTTCTCCTCACATGGGTCTTCTTTCTAAAATGAAATTGTGATCAATTGTGATGAATTATGATTAATTAATGTTGTTTAAGTGTGAATTAATGGTTAATTGATGAATTCCTATGAGTTTTCCCTTGACCCATGTCTTTCTCCCAAATCCCTAATTTCTTGGATTGGTTAAGGTGAATTGATGAGGGTGATGAACATGTCACTTATTTACTTTGATTTTAGTTATGTTAATACTTCATGAATTGCCTTATTTAATATGTTGGTTGTGAGTTCTATGCTTTTGAAGTATGAAGTCCCAAGAAGGGCAATGAGGTATGATCTTGATTCTCCTTTGATCTCAATTATGCAAGGTAAAATCTACTTATGTGGTGGTGATGATATAGATAATTATGTTGTTGTGATTTTGGTGATAAGAATCCCTCATCCCTAACCCTAGATTCATAAATTGGATATGAAGTATGTAATAATATTATGATGTGATTATTATATGATTGAATGTAGTCTCTCATGATTATGGTAATGTATCTAAAGTGAAAGGATAGTTCTCACTTGTGATCACCTATGAGCTAGTATGATAGGATGTTTACATAACTGTCTATAAGAGACTAATGTGAACTTGTATGATGTCATAGGATGGTCACTAAATGGAATAATTGCTTAGCACCAAAAGTTCATGTAAATGATGGAGGTGTCACGTTAGTATGTCCGACCTCCCACATGGGTTCCTCACGTTGTAAGTCTGGATTCCCAAATTATGTGTTGTCTCATGATATGGAAACCTCCACGTTAGTAAGTCAAGGTTTATAGAAACAATCTCCTTGACCCTAACTATGTTCCCACATAGGACTCTAGCTTAGTGGATCTACCTAGATAGCTACGTACCGATGGTTACACCTTAGGCAAGTGTAAACCCTCTCTTTTCGATGTGGGAGTAGAACACCGGATTCGATGTAGCTCACATGGTCTCATGTCGGTTATTGCACTTCTTTTCCTAACATAAAAGTGAACGAATAAGTTAAGTATGTGAACTTTTATTACGGTTGTCTTGAAGGCTTCTACATAGGGTAAGGGAGGGTATGGGACTTCTCTTACTCATTGCACACATGGGGTCCTATATGATGATTCTAGTAGTGTTCTTTTATGATTATGATTATGATTATGATTATGTTGATAATCTATGACTAGTATTGATATATGAAGCATGTTATATATATGAGAATATGTTGTAAATATGAAAGGGGTTGCTTAATGTGATACTTAGCCTTGGATAGGGTTATGAGGCTTTATTCTTGGCATAGCACAAATTTTGCTTGATTTACTTATATGTTGATATGATTATGATGTTCCTTATATGTGTATATTGAATTGTTGGTCATTGTGCATAGTTTTGACTAAAATGTACCTTTTCTCATGCATTAATGATTTTTATGTATATGGACCATATTTAGTACATGTGTTTTGTACGAAACCATATCTCTTCCCTTTTTCCCAACATTGTAGGTTCGGGCCGTTGAGGTATCATTGAGGCTAAAGCAAGAAGGCTTGGACTAGACTTTCAAAGTTTTGGTATGCCCTCTAGTTTGAAGATGCTACCACACACTCTATCTTAGTAGTACTTGTATTGTGTAATAGACATTCACTTTTTTCTTATTGTTGAAGGTATTGATGTAAGACCTATGTGGCAATTACGAATTTGTGTAAGGGTTTTGCTCGGATTGTTTGACTTTGTTTAGATGGTTGATATGAGACAATGATTTATACTAAATTCCTATATGTTGTTATGTTGTGTATGTGAGAAGCCTATGTATGCTTCCTATGTAGAGATATATGTAAACCTCATTGCTATATAAGTGATTTTTTAAATTTTTCCGCATTTTTGACCTATGATATGCTATGATGAAGGCTAAGAGGCTTGTCTTAGTCCTTTTCGAGGACGACGACACCGGTAACGACTAGGGTGTACTTTGAGTCGTTACAAGCTTAGTATAAGAGCATGAGGTTAAATCTTCTTAAGATTGATGTCTCATTAAACTACGTCTATGTAGAGTGTTATTCATAATTATGAAGCCCGCCACGCTTATGAATAAGAGACTATGTGATGCTAAGGAACTCTCACTCTCTTGTTATCCCTTAGTCATGCCTAAAAGTCTTAACTATATCTATTTCGTTCTTCTAATCCTTTTATTGTGCTTATAGGCAATGAATACAAGAAGGAACAATGCTCAAAGGGCCGAAGAGGAGAATTTGAATAAGGCGTTTTCCCCTCAAACTCCTCAAAACCATCAAGTTCCTATTGAAGCAGCGGCTATGTCTAATGTTGAGATAAGGTCGGCCATTCATAGCCTGACTCAAGTGTTGGTTACCCAAGTTGCTAGAGATGCAAGGGTGCAAGTGAACCTCAATGATAACACTACCACTTCATGGATTAGGGATTTCACAAGGATGAATGCCCCTACTTTCTATGGTTCTAAGGTGGAGGACGGCCCACAAGGGTTCATTGATGAAGTGTTAAAGGTTCTTGATGCTATGGGTGTTTCTTCTCAAGAAAAGGCGGAACTAGCCGCCTACCAATTCAAAGATGTAGCTCAAGTGTGGTATGAGCAATGGAAGGATGAGAGGCCGGTTAGAGAAGGCCGGATTACTTGGGAGCTTTGATACGCTCAAATTACACCTCCCAAAAGAAGTATAAGGGGTCGTATTAAGTAAAGAACCAAATTATTAGGTTGGGGTCGATCCCACAAGGAAAATAATTTAGACTTAACTTCAATATACAATTACTTCTAATTAGTCAAGTCTTTTCCGAAAACAGGTAATTAAAGGGGGGGTTTTGTGAAACTAAAGTCTTTCAATATTTCTAAGTAAAACAATTAGAAGGAGTAAACCTTTAGTTTTTATCAAGAAGTGAGAAAAAAACTAGGGCGTAAGTGTTCCCAATAGGTTCATAACGCCGTATTCCTAGCTATAACAATTCTTCCCTGGTGTTTTGCATGCAAAGTGATAAGTTAGGTATCTCTAAATCCTTGGTCCGACATTTAGAGAATTTCACCCCGTACCTTGGTCCGGCTATGTGTGTCTAAGTTACTAACCCTTACCTTTACTTCAAATAAAACATCATATTCGATGTATGGCTTAGTGATTACTTTGCACCAATCGAAACTAGCTTATTAGATAGTATCTCACTAAATCTATGTTGATAATTCTTTTCCTATTAACTACCCTCTTGGTCCGGCAAGTAGCAATAAGGCGTATTCTAACGCGTTCACTCGTTAAATAGACTTCTAAGCGAAACAATTATCAATGCATGCAATAACCTATTTGAGAATTGTTATTAAGCTAGGTTTACTTTGTTAATCACCCATGGTTGCCACAACCCTAGTTGTGGATTTAGTTACCCATGCATAGAAGAACACAATTCATATTTGATAAACAATAAATCATGAACTTAATTTGACAAATTCGAAGAAAATCCAGAAATTCAACTTGAAAAAACAAGAAATCACTTGAAAACCAAATCCGGAAATTTGAATTAATGCCAAAGTTGCAAAAACAAATCTCCAAAAACAAACTAAGAATAGTAGTAATTGAATCCAACCCCAAAAATGAGGCTTACACTCTATTTATAGAAAAACATTGTCCTAAAATAAAAGAAATTCAAATAAGAAAAGTTGTCCAAAAACGCCGCTTCAATTGACGACCCCCACAAAACGACGAACCGTTGACTGCCTCCGTAGGTCCAGACTTGGCATCTTTTTTTAATCCTTCAACTGGCATCTTCTCTGATTCAATCGACGGACCAACATCATGGTTCGTCGATGTATATACGGTCCGTCGATGCCTTTTGTCATTCCATACTTAGCTTTTCTTCAACTTTGGGTACTGGTACATTCTCTGATCTGATCGACGATTTGACAGGACAGTCCATCGATCAATTGACGGATCGTCGATCCTTTCGTAGCCTCAAACTTGGTCAGATTTCCCTGAGTTTCTCTAGATGCATGAACTTCTAGTCGACAGTCACCATCTATGGTCCGTCGATGTCCTTCGTGGGTCACCTCTGCAATAAATATCAGCTGCCATCTGCGTTTTGGTTTTGGACACCTTTCCTGCAAAACAAAGATAAAAACATGTTAAAATTACTACAAAAAGGCTCTAGACACATACCAATCTTAAGGAAAAAGAATTGAAAGTACCATAAAACCATGGTACATCAACACCCTCAACTGAAATTTGTTGTTTGTCCTCAAGCGACGCACTATGACTCAGCACAACACTTTGTACAAAAGTATCCTCTTTTAAGCTTTCGCAATCACATGGTTGTCAATCCCAACTTTTTCGTTGCATTAGTGCATGCTTCTACTCTTAGTCTTTATAAGCTCACTCATGTGGATCATACCATGACATAGAATCACCATGCACCGACACCTCTACTTTTTCTCCTCTCGCCAAGGTTCCAACTTTCCGATATTGCAACTAGTGCCCTCACTTCAAAAGATATCATCCTTTTTCGCACAGTGATTTTAACTTTGAGTATAAGGATCATTATTCAACATTCATGCTCAAAAAAAATTCACAACTAGTTAGTACTTGTCGCCATAGGCTTGCCCTTATTTTCACTGCTTAAATTTACAATATTAGACTCTTAGGATCACGATAGGACTTTCTTGGCTTGTAACGTAGGCTCAGGGTCAGGTATGGTACATATGGGTACATTTTAGTGACTTGTTTCCCTCCTTGACATTACGGCTAAATGTCCTACCTCTTTCATTGTCTATTATGCCCTACTTTTCTTTTCTTGTCATCTTTGCCTTGCTTTCTCCTTTGTTCTTTTGTGGAAGTTACTCTTACTTCTTTTTCTTCAACACCCTTTTCATTTTTTCACTTTTACATTTTTTCAATCTCTTTTTTTTTCTTCATTCAATTGATAATTTGACTGAGTCACTTCTCTTGATCAATTTTTCTTTTCTTTTTCATATTACTCTTTTCATACCCACTTTTCGGGTCATCACTCAATATAGCCACCCTCAACTTATGGATTTGCCATGAGTTGAGGTACACATTACCCAAGGTTGGGTCAGGTACAAGATGAGGTCAGTTTCTGCATAGCCACCCTCTACTTATGCTTTTGTCCTAAGTTGAGGTGCACATGTCAAAAGAGGGAACAGGGCCAACACATTATACCCAGGGAAGGTGAGTTGGTGAAGAAAAGAAAGGTCTATGATAGGCTCAAAATATTTGGATCAAAAAGGGATAACAATTTCATTTGGTTCACTTTACTTTAGGGTAGATGTTTGCTAATTTGAACAAGGGCCTACGATCCTTTCCTAATTGTCTAACAGAGATTCCTTTTGCAGGACTAAACAGGCAAGTTCTAGCTAGGTACCAACAGTGGAACAATCAAATTTCCTCAGACTCTCTTGACACCTCGTTACCCTATCAGATTATCGGACACCTAGTTTGAGTGTTAGATTGAGGGTCAAGCAGTGAGTGCATCTCTATGTCATTATTAGAGCCAACACATTCAACTTTTTTATACCTATTCATGCAAGTATTTTCTTATAACGGGATATCATTAATGTTTAGCCATCATGCTTCATATTTCACTTTCATACTTTGTACAAGTTATGACATGTCGGTTCAATATTAAAGTAATCAGTCTGTTGGGGCAAAAGAACACAGGCAAGAAAACCCCTAAGAGAGGATCATGAGTTGGGCTACTCAGACTTCACCCTAACACTCACTTTCCATTTACCCCACCCCCAACAAAAAGACATGCAACTGTCCCCAATGCATAAGAAATATAAAGACAGGGTGGTAGGTGAAGCAAACCTGAGGCGCATAACGCCGATGATCAACAAACAGGCGGGTCCAGTTTCCCGTAATCGGTACCCTCAGTAGTAGGGTCACCCTCAGTGGTGCCTACAACAATATCCGCACCCTCAGTGGTGCTCCTCTCAACACCCTCAAGTCTGGAACTAGATGCCCCAGCAGCCAACTCTCGAGCCCTCATCTAACGGGTCTTCTCATCAATCAAAGAGGCTCTCCTCGCAGCCTAAAGATCTTTCCTCTCCTTCTTTCTAGCACGGGAATCATCTTCCTTAGTGGTGCGGCTGGATTGGTGCCTCTTGGCATGCTCATGTGGCTCAGGAGGCGGTGCAGTGGGGGCAGTTAATAGTTCAGCAAGCACTGTGTCCTCCGCTAGCTCGACGGGTGCAGTCTCGGGATTAGGTCCCTTCATCTCCAGGATACTTTCAACATCTGCCCGCAAACTCGCCATATCCTCCTTAAGAGTAGTAAAGTTAATGGTTGGGGCTGGGCGTGCAAGAACCCACAGCTCAAATGCATCAAGGAACTGGTAAACCGCCTGAATCTTCTGCTCCGTCTGCTCAGCCACCTCTTCTCAATCTGGTCCTCACCCGGCAATGGATTTCTACATCCAAGGCTAGATATGATGCAACAGGGTGGCTATCTGGGCCTCTAACTTCTGGACCCTTGCTATCGGGACCAGTTCTGCTGACGTTGTTGTAGACCGGGAGGAACTGGGTGCTCTACTACTGTCAGGGGAAGACTCGGCTGGGGTGGTATCAGTGGGCTCTGATGTAGCAGTATCAGCCCCTTGGGCTAACTCTACCATATACGCCAAGTTCTCACGTAGTGGATGCAACTCAACCCTAGGCCCTCTTCTGGGTGCCACCATATTGGCCTCATCCCTGATGAGACCTATATCAACAATCCCGGTCAGAGTACGGAGTATGGAGGGAATCACGGAGTACGGAGGGCATCATAGTTATCTTGAATCCCTGCATAATGGAAAGATCATACAAGCAAACATGTAAGTAGTAGAGGTCTTAAAATCCCTCTTATGTATCACAGAGATCAATAACTTCGCAAAGTCGATCTCGAACCCGTCCACCAATGCTGCTACTATTACCGCTCTATCCTACGTAAGGATGTTATCTTCTGCCATGGGAGATAGGTAGTGGCGGACTAACAGCCAGAAGAACTTGGCTATGAAGGTGAGGTTGGCCATTTTGATAAGGCCTCTGGGGTCTAACACCCAGTCTGCTCCCTCCCCGTCGATGGACAACTTCTGTGCAAGCCACCTCTTGGTGGACTCTCTCTACTCTCTAGTCCTCTAAATTGGCCACTCTTGACCAAACCCCACCTGTAATCAAACTCCGGATTAAGGGGATCCCTCGTAGTACCAGTGGGCACACCGTACAGGAAGCGACAAATGGAAGTAGGAGAAATGTCCACCCGACAGCCTTGAACTAAAACCTCTTTGAGTGGGTAATGTTTGGCAGGTCTCGCCCGTCTGTCCAAAGAACCTCTATGAGTCGCCACATATGATGCGTATAACTCTCAAACAATCTCCTCACTGTACGACCCCTGACTCCTAGCCATCCACTCGAGCCTGTGGCAGGTAAATAAGCTATGCACATCAGGGACTGTGTGAAGGCTCCTTGTAAGAACTGTCCGCTCGACTGTCACCAACCGAGTCATCACCCCCTTATCATTTAGAAGCTTTGCATCCATGTATACCTGATATTGACCATCTATGCACCACCGGTTTGGCTCATAATGAACCGGTGCAGAAACATCATCCTGGGGTGCCAGAGCAGACTCCGAACAATGGGCCTCATCAGACAAGGCAAGGCGGGTAGGCACCTCTGGGTGAGTGGTTCCAAGTGATCCGGAACCGGAGGTAGTGGCCTTATTCTACCCCGTAGAGTGGGCCGACTCTGGACCTGATACTTCTTCGAAGCCAGAAACTCCTTCAAAACCCGAGGCAAACCCAGACTATGTGCCGGTTAGTGTGCGCTCCTCATCAGACTGGGAGGCAGTTCCTACGCCGAAAACCACCTTCCTGGGGGTGTCCCGAGTGGCTCTTACAGCTGGTGTAGGGGTTCGGATGCTTGGGGGCACGTATTCAAGATCCTTCATCGTTGGAAGTGCCAATCATCTGACGGGATAGAGGCACATACTTGGACCTGCCCCTGGAATAGACGATGTCCGGTTTGGGGGCCATATGTACCTGGAAAACAGTTTGGCAGTCTCATAGCAATCATACTACATAAACAAAACAATAAAAATAGAAACATGAAAACAAATCATAGTCTAGTACAGAATTGCAGTACTAGTTGACGGGCACTATTGACGGCCTGTCGATGAATCGACGGTCCGTCGATAGTGTCCGTCGTTGGACACTAAGGAAAATGTTTATTCTTCATTCTACAGAACTCTCAGTTGGAAACAACGGACGTGCAGAACGGCCCATCGATCTATCGATGGACCGTAGTCCACTTCCGTCGTCTCAAAGTTAAGCAAATTGCAGGTTAATCGATCGACGAACCCCATCGACGTTCTATTGATCAATCGATTGTTCGTCTACGGGGTCTCGTGATGTTGGTCAAAGACAGATTTCAGACCTTGTTTTAAGGAGCACATTTGGACAAATTTTAGACCCTCATAAGTTCACCCAACATATAACAACAAGTACGACTAATTCTTCATCCTTAGGGTTTTGATTTTGTAAGTTTTAATCTCGGATTCTACGATGCTATCAAACCCTAAGTTGGAAAGTCAACCATCATATTTTAAACAGATTACACCACTACCCATGCACTTTCTATCATTCTAAGAGATGTATAACCAATTTTTAACAATCACAACATACAATTTTGTCCCTAAGTCAAGACCCACAATCCAATTTACATTTACAACAACAAATGAGCGAGAATTCATTGAGCAAAGGAAATCGAAATACCTGAAAATCGTAGTGGAGTGACTGGGTGAGTGATCTTTTCAACAACCTACGTGCTCAACTTTTAACACCGACCGGAGAAAGCAAGAGAAAGAAGTAGAATATGGGAAGGAGAGGGTTTTGGGAGTTTGGGGATTTTGGGAGTTTTGGAGATTTTGATGAAAATAGAAGGGGGAGTTATGGTGATATGATGGGAAAGAAAGGAAATAAGGGGAGGGAAATGGTTGGGAAAGAATTTGAAAAGATTTGGGAGGTTAATGAATAGTTTTCTTTTAATATAACTGGCAGGGTCGGGTCGGGTCGCTGGTTATTTGGACTCACGACACCCTGTCAATGGTCCGTAAGCCAGTAGACGGATCATTGATTGGACCGTCGACTAGATGACGTACCTGGGATCTACAGACACCATCGACGGTCTGTCGATGGAATGACGGCCCGTCGATGGGGTCCGTAGATCTGTGCACCAGACCATTTTCTGCAAAATTCTTGGTTTTGGTCCCTGCACATTGAACACCCATTAAACTATTCTTTTTGTGTTTTTCTGGACACTTTTTAGACACAGACCCTAAACTTATCTCTAGCCAACACTAAAAAAAAATAACGCATGAAGATGAGTAAATAAAACAAAACAAGAAGAAGCAACTATTCCTACAAAGAAAAAAAAAATCTATTGTTGGATACAGGATACACCTTGGGTTGCCTCCCAAGAAGAGCTTGATTTAACATCGCGGCACGACACATGATCCTTGATTACTCAGACTTCATCAGGGTGATATGCCTCAACCACTTCATGGACACTCTCCACATGCCTTAGGTAGATCTTAATTCTTTGTCCGTTGACAGTGAAGCTTGCACCCTTCTTGTTCTCCAACTCAACCGCTCCATGTGGAAACACTTTAGTAACAAGGAATGGGCCCATCCACTTGGACTTGAGTTTGCCCAGAAACAAGCGTAGCCTAGAGTTGAATAGAAGCACCAAGTCCCCAACCGCAAATTCCGCTTTTTAATCTTTTGGTCGTGGTACTTTTTCATCTTCTCTTTGTAGATGGATGAACTTTCATACGATTTTAGGCAAAAATCATCAAGCTCATTCAACACATTAGGTCTATGTTCCACTGCATCATTCCAATCCATCTTCAGTTTCTGCATTACCCACATGGTTTTATGTTTTAACTCAACTGACAAGTGACAAGCCTTCCCATATTCAAGTTTGTATGGAGACATACCTATGGGGGTCTTGTATGCAGTCCGGTAGACCCAAAGAGCATCATCAAGCCTCCTTGACCAATTTGTTCTATTAACTTTAACCATTTTTGACAGGATTTTCTTGATCTCTCAATTTGACACCTCAACTTGTCCACTAGTCTGGGGTTGGTACGGAGTGGCCACTTTGTCGCGAACCCCATATTTTTCCAATAGCCCTTTGAACAAATTATTGAAAAATTGAGATCCACCATCACTTATAATGGCCTTAGGTGTGCCAAATATGGAGAATATGTTCTTTTTCAAGAACGCGGTGACACTCTTCCCTTTATTGTTAGAAAGCTCTATGTCTTCCACCAATTTGGACACGTAATCCACCGCCACAAGTATATATTTCATCCCATGAGAACTCACAAATGGGCCCATAAAATCAATGCCCCATACATCAAATAACATAATCACTAGAATGGGATTTAAAGGGAGCTCTTGCCTCTTTGAAATTCCTCCCTCTCTTTGACACCTTCACATGACTTGGCAAACTCATGAGCATCTTGGTGAATGGTTGGAAAATAGTACCCACACTGCAAAATCTTGTGGGCAGTCCAGATACCGCTATGATGCCCACCCACAGGCGAGGAGTGGCATGCCTCCAAAACACTTAACATCTTAACTTATGGCACGCAACGGCGAATAAGCCCATAAGCACAACTCCGATATAAGTAAGGCTCATCCCAAAAGAACTTTTTCACATCATGCATGAACTACTTCCTCTGATGGAAGGACAAGTCCGATGGGACTATATCACTGGCCATATAATTTGCAAGATCGACGAACCATGGAATTAATTCATGAGAAGCGACCAATACATGCTCATCAGGGAATGTATCATCAATTTTAGACTTTTCACCTAACTCTCGCATAGCTTTATCCTCTAATCTGGATAAGTGATCGGTAACTTGATTTTCAGTCTCTTTTTCTATCTTTTACCTCAAAATCAAACTCTTGCAATAGTAGCACTCATATTCTTAACCTTTGTTTCACATCCTTCTTTGACATCAAGTACCTCAAAGCGGAGTGGTCAGTATGCACTATGACTCTCGTGCCAAGCAAATAGGAGCAAGATTTTTCGAAAGCAAATACCACCGCAAGAAGCTCTTGTTTAGTCACAATGTAGTTCTTTTGTGCTTTATTTAGGGCCTTAATTGCATAGTAGATGGGGTGAAGGATTTTATCCCTTCTTTGTCCCAATACCACACCAAGAGCAACCCCACTAGCATCACATATCACCTCAAAAGGCTTGCTCCAATATGGGGAAATAATTATGGGCGCAGACACCAACTTCTCCTTCAACTCTCCAAACGCCTTCAAACATTATTCATCAAAAAAGAATTTACATTCCTTCTCAAGTAATTTGCACAGAGGATGCACAATTTTTGAGAAATCCTTAATAAACCTCTGATAGAAGCCCATATGTACCATAACAATTCTCACACCTTTTACAGAGATTGGTGGAGGAAGTCTCTCTATAACATCAACTTTTTCTCAATCAACCTCTATCCCTTTCTCCGAGATGCGATGGCCCAATACTATACCTTCTTTCACCATAAAGTGACATTTTTTCCAATTTAGCAGAAGATTTCAATCTTCACATCTTTTGAGAACCTCGGCCAAGTGACTCAAACACCGATCAAAGGAGTCGCCAACAAGTGAAAAGTCATCCATAAACACCTCAATAGTATCCTCCACCATATCGGAGAATATCGACATCATACATCTCTGGAAAGTGGCTGGTGCATTACACAACCCAAAAGGCATCCTCTTGAATGCGAACGTCCCATAAGGTCAAGTAGAGGTGGTCTTTTCTTGATCCTCCGGTGTAATAAAGATTTGATTGTAACCCGAATAGCCATCAAGAAAAAAGTACCATCCTTTTCCTGCAAGTCTATCAAATATTTGGTCCATGAAGGGCATAGGGAAATGGTCCTTTTCTGTCCATGCATTAAGTTTCTGATAATCCATACAAACTCTCCATCCAGTCACTGGCCTCATTGGGACAAGTTCGTTCCTCTCATTGGGCACTACTGTCATTCCCCCCTTTTAGGGCACACACTGAACAGGGCATACCCAACTACTATCTCGAATAGGATATATGACTCTGGCATCCAACCACTTAATAATCTCCTTCTTCACTACCTCTTGCATAGGTGGATTCAACCATCTCTGGTGCTCAATATTTGGCTTGTGATCGGGCATGAGTTGGATTTTGTGTGAACAAATACCGGGAGGGATCCCAATAATGTCCGCAATAGTCCAACCAATGTCTCATTTGAACCTCTTCAAAACATCCACCAAACACTCTACTTGTTTCACATTCAAATCCGATGCAATGATTACCGACAAAGTGTCATCTCTTCTTATGAATACATACCTCAGATGAGGTGGTAGATCCTTAATCTCTAGATTTTGGGCCTCCTCAATAGATGGTCTTGCGGATGGAGACTCGCGATGATTCATATCTAACTCTAATTTCTTTGATTTGAAACGACTTCGTTCAAGTTCCGCAACCAAAGACCCGTACTCTTCAATGCCATCAATCTAAAAATTAATGATCACAACGGCTAGTGCCTCAACACCTAGGCGCTCTTTGATTTGTACCTCAGACGTACTCTCAACCATGTAGATATAGCAGATATCGTTTGGAGCTCACCACTGTGCTTAATGGACCTACAAATGTTGAGTGTTGCTTCTTCATTGTTCAACCTAAACTTCATCTGCCTTTCTCCATGTAAACCAAGGCGCGACCAGTAGCAAGGAATGGCCTCCTAAGAATAATAGGGACCTCAAAGTCCACCTCACAGTCAAGAATCACAAAATTGGCCAGAAATATAAATGACTCCATCTTCACGAGCACATCGTGGAGTATCCTTAAGGGCTTCTTCACTGTTCGATCGGCCATTAGTAACCACATTGCAGTGGGCTTTGGGTCACCCAAACCCAAATTCTTATAAATGGAGAGAGGCATGAGATTTATGCTTGCACCTAGATCACACAGTGCTATAGCAAAGTGTAATAACCCAATGGTACATGGAATAGTGAAAGCGCCCAGATCTTCCTTCTTATGTACAAGAGACCTTGTAGCAATAGCACTTCAATGCTGCATTCGGTCATCATCCTCAAAACTTGCCTATATCTTCTTTGTAACCATATCTTTCATGAACTTGCATTAACCGGGCATTTGCTCCAAAGTTTCTATTAAAGGGACATTGACGGAAAGGTTTTTCAACATAGTGATAAAACACTGATATTTACCATCCTCAGTAGTCTTCACCAATCTCTAAAGGAATAGTGGTGGCGGTTTAGGAATGGGGATCACTTTCTGGGGTACCTCTGTTCTTTCGCCGCTTTGTCCACCAATTCACCACTAGTTTCCACCATCTCTTCATCTTTTCTAATATTTTCTTCTACCACAGACGACATAGGTGGATCAATAGTTTGCTTACCTCTTCGAGTAGTGACTTCCATACAATGTCCATCATTTTTAGGATTTTGAATGGTATTGCTAGGAAGAGTGCCCGATTATCCTGGGTTCACAGTAGTAGACAATTGGTCCATTTGTAACTCAAGATGCTTAATCGAGACCGCATGTGCATCCACCTTTTGCCCGATATTAGTCAAATCACCTATGAATTCCTTGGCCTGCTCATCATTAGAATCAAACCTCCTCCTCATCTTCTACAACATATCTTCAACTCACGCCATACTACCTCCACCATCCCTAGGAGCAACTTCCAAATTTTGAGGTGGAACATAGGGCCCACTTCGATCATTTCTGTGACCATAGTTACCCTGGTTGAAGTTGTTGTCGTGGTTGTAGTTTCCATATCGAACATACTGGCCCTCTTTATTGTAATTCCCATAGTTCCGACCTTGATTTCCTTGACCTTGACGCCAATTCTCCTGATTGGAGCCTTGGACGTTTGCTCGGAAACCCCCCCGTCTGATCATTGACATCATAGGTATCCTCTTAATAATAGTAGTCATCCGCTGGCGGTGGTGGTTTAGTCGAGTAATTCACCGCATTTACCTTCTCAGCACCTCCAGTGACATGTTTCAATACCAATCCAAGCTCCGTTCTCATTTGAGCCATCTCTTCATGAATCTCATCTGTGGCCGGATTGTGTGTAGCTTGCATTACAAAGGTGTTTCTCCTAGTGTCTGACTTTCTAGTACTCCAAGCCTTATTTATGCGAGAGATTTTCTCTAACTTCTCTGCGATCTCTGCATAAGTGCACTCACCATAAGAACCACCCCCAATAGTATCAAGCACTAATTTATTATTATCATCTTGTCCCCGATAGAAGTACTATTTCAAGGGCTCATCATCAATGTGGTGGTTTGGGACACCTCTCACGAACGCAGTAAATCTATCCCAAGAGCTATTCACCGACTCCCCAGGTAGTGCCACAAAGTTGTTCACTCTATCTTTGTGGTTGAACGTTTTGGACACCGGGTAATACCATGCTAGGAACACATCCCTCAACTGATCCTTAGTATAAATAAAATTATAGGGCAACTCAGTAAACAATATCGCGTCCTCTCCCGTCAATGATAGAGGGAACACTCATAACCCGATGACGTTCATGTCCAAGTCTGGCCTCCCTACACAACTCTTGCACACTGACCTTAGTTTGTCTATGTGAGCATGTGGATCCTCATATGGTAGCCCTGAAAACAAACCCCTCGCGGTGAACATCTGCATCAAACTACTAGTTACAAAGAATGTGTGACCCTGCGGTAGAGGGGGTAGCACAAGAGGCCCATTAGAATCAGTGATATTGATATTTCCCCTATAGAACCTTGAGGTCATGGGATGGGAGGTTGCATCCTTAAAGCCTCATCAACTGTATTTTCCACAACCACTTCATTGTGAGCATCAACCGATGGTGGAGGCTGATGATTGATCCCATTACCTAGATTAGCTGGGTTCTGCTGATTATTCATTCTTCTGAGTGTCTGGTCATTTCCAAAAATAGGTAATTAAAGAGGAAGGGGGGGGGGGGGGGGTTTGTGAAACAAAATTCTTTCAATATCACTAAGTAAAACAATTAGAAGGAGTAAATCTTTAGTGTTTATCAAGTTGTGAGAAAAACTAGGGTGTAAGTGTTCCTCATAGGTTCATAACACCATATTCCTAGCAATAACAATTCTTCCCTAGTGTTTTGCATGCAAAGTGATAAGTTAGGTATCTCTAAATCCTTGGTCCTGTATTTATAGAATTTCACCCTGTACCTTGGTCCGGCTACGTGTGTATAAGTTACTAACCCTTACCTTTACTTCATATTAAGCATCATATTAGATGTACGACCTAATTATTACTTCGCACCAATCAACACTAGCCTATTTATAGTATCCCACTAAATCTATGTTGATAATTCTTTCCCTATTAACTACCACATTTGTCCGGAAAGTAGCAATTAGGAAAGTTCTAACGCGTGCACTCGTTAAAAAGACTTCCAAGCAAAAGAATTACCAATGCATGCAATAACTTATTTGAGAATTGTTATTAAGCAAGGTTTACTTTGTTAATCACCCATGGTTCACACAAACCTAGTTGTGTATTTAGTTAACCATGCATAGAAGAACACAATTCATATTTGATGATAAATAAATCATGAACATACTTTGACAAATTTAAAGAATATCCAGAAATTCAACTTGAAACAACAAGAAATCACTTGAAAACCAAATCCGGAAATTTGAATTAATTCCAAAGTTGCAAAAACAAATCTCCAAAATCAATATAAGAATAGTAGTAATAGAATCGAACCCCAAAAATGAGGTTTTACACCCTATATATAAATAACATTGTCCTAATATAAAAGGAATTCAAATAAGGAAAGTTGTCCAAAAACGCGGCTTCAGTCGACGACCCCCACTGATGGTCCATCGAGAAACGATGGACCGTCGACTGCCTCCGTAAGTCCAGACTTGTCATCTTTTGTTATCCTTCAACTGGCATCTTCTCTGATTCAATCGATGGACCAACATCATGGTCCGTCGATGCATCTACGGTCCATCGATGCCTTTCATCATTCCATACTTAGCTTTTCTTCAACTTCGGGTACTGGGACATTCTCTAATCTGATCGAAGATTTTACTGGATGGTCCGTCGATCCGTCCATCCTTCCGTAGACCCACACTTGGTTAGATTTCCTTGAGTTTCTCCAGATGCCAGAATTTCCAAACGACGCTCACCATCTACGGTCCGTCGATGGAACGGCGGACCGTCGATGGCCTTCGTGGGTCACCTCTGCACTAAATCCCAACTGCCTTCTGCGTTTTGGTTTTAGACACCTTTCCTGCAAAACAAATATAAAAACATGTTAAAATTACTACAAAAAGTCTCTAGACACACACCAATCGTAAGGAAAAAGCATTGAAAGTACTGTGAAACCACGATACATCAAGCTTTCAACACGACTTTTCTTGATAGGTTCTTTCCCATGGAACTAAGGGAGAGGAAAATGCAAGAATTCATCAACCTTCATCAAGGGGGTATGAGAATGAAGGAGTATAGCCTCAATTTCACCCAACTGTCAAAGCATGCTTCTACTATGGTTGCGGATTCTAGGGCCAAGATGAACAAATTTGTCATGGGGATATTCGATCTTGTGGTTAATGAATGTAGGTCAGCTATGTTGATTCCTAGAATGACATCTCTCATCTCATGGTTCATGCCGAAAAAAATTGAGGAGCAAAAGCTTAAGCAAGTTGGTAGGGAGTTTAAGAAGGTGAGAACCGAAGATGGGAATTCTTCTAAGACTAGATTTGAGGTTCAAGATAAACCAAGGTTCAAGAATAGGTTTTCCAATCAAGGGTCTTCTAATGCTCCAAGGGTCAACAAGATTAAGGTGCCTACTCCCAAGCCCCAAGAGGGGAAAGGTGGAAGATCTTATGTTGAGAAACCTCTTTGTGCAAAATGTGATAAGAGACATGATGGTAAGTGCCTAGTTGGCACGAGTAATTGCTATGGTTGTGGAAAGAGTGGTCACATGAAGAGATATTGCCCTATTATGAAGTCTCTAATGAAGGGAGAATTCTCAAGCTCAAGCAAGTGCCCCAAATCCGGAGGCTCCTAAGAAGAATTGCTTCTATGCTCTCCAATTCTGAAGTGCTCAAAAAAGCTCACCGGACGTGGTCACCGGTATGTTAAAATTATTTTCCTTTGATGTATATGATTTTTTAGATCTTGGAGCTACATTGTCATTTGTGACCCTCTTGTAGCCATGAAATTTGATATACTACCCGACATATTAGACGAACCTTTTTCTGTTTGTACGCCGGTGGGTGATTCCGTGGTGGTTAATAGAGTCTATAGAGGTTGTCCAATTTCCTTGCCCAATAGAGTTACATAAGTTGACTTGATAGAAGTTGATATGCTTGATTTTGATGTCATATTGGGAATGTATTGGTTGCATGCTTGCTTTGCCTCTATTTATTGTAGGACAAGGGTAGTCAAATTTCAATTTCAAAATGAATCCATTTTTGAGTGGAAGGGAGGAAACTCAAATCCTAGGGGTAAGATTGCAAAGGGTTGTCTCTACCACATAGTGAGAATTAGGGATCTTGAATCCGATGTCCCTCCCATATAGTCAGTACCTGTAGTTAGGGAATTTCTGGAGGTCTTTCCCGATGATCTTCTTGGAATTCCTCCCGAACAGGAGGTTGACTTCGTCATAGACTTATTGCCGGATACTCAACCTATTTCAATACCTCCTTATCGGATGGCCCCCACCGAGTTGAAAGAACTAAACTCTCAACTCAAAGATTTGCTAGATAAAGGTTTTATAAAACCAAACATATCTCTATGGGGTTCCCCGGTATTGTTTGTGAAGAAGAAAGATGGGTACTTGAGAATGTTTATCGATTATCGTCAATTGAACAAAGTCACTATAAATAATAAGTACCTGCTCCCTAGGATTGATGACTTATATGATTAACTCAAAGGAGAGAGTTACTTTTCAAAGATTGACTTAAGGTCGGGTTATCATCAATTTAGAGTGAGGGAGGTTGATATTCCGATAATGGCATTCCAAACAAAAAAAAATGTCATATTATCTAACAAATTCCCCGGCGGCATTCATGGACCTTATGAATCGAGTTTTAGAAAGTATCTTGATTTGTTTGTAATTGTCTTCATTGATGACATTTTGATATACTCTAGGAGTGAAAATGATCATATGAGACATTTGAGGATAGTTTTTCCAGTTCTCAAGGATAACCAACTTTTTGCTAAGTTTAGAAAGTGTGAGTTTTGGTTTAGCTCGATTGCATTTCTTGGGAACATTGTCTCTAGTGAAGGGGTAGAGGTTGATCCAAGGGAGACGGAACTGGTCAAAAGTTGGACGAGACCTTTAAGTCATACAGACATCCAAAGTTTTCTAGGGTTGGCCGGTTACTATAGGAGGCTTGTTGAGGGATTTTCATCAATCATATCTCCATTAATGGCCTTAACCCAAAAGGACTCCAAATTCGAATGGTCAATCGTGTGAAAAGAGTTTTTAATTATTGAAGGATAGACTCACCTCCGCTCCGGTATTGCCCTAATCGGAGGGTACCAAAGGCTTTGTGATTTATTGTAATGTCTCTCGAGTGGGTCTAGGATGTGTGATCATGCAACATGGTAAAGTCATAGCGTCTGCCTCTACATAACTCAAGACACATGAGAAGAATTGTCCAACTCATGACCTTGAGCTTGCGAACGTGGTATTTGCTTTGTAAATTTGGAGACACTATATTTATGGGGTGCATGTATATGTATTCATCGATCACAAAAGTCTCCAATATGTGTTCACCCAAAAAGACTTGAATCTACGCCAAAGGAGATGGTTAGAGATTTTAAAGGATTATGACATGAGTGTCCATTACCATCCCGAAAAAGCTAATGTTGTGGCAGATACTTTGAGTCGAGTGTCTATGGGTAGTGTGGCTCATGATAATGATGGAAAAAAAGAACTAGTCAAGGATGTTCATAGCTTGGCCCGTTTGGGTGTTCGATTAGAAGAATCGTCGAAGGGTGGTTTTATGGTTTGATATAACTTCGAGTCGTCTTTAGTGGTGGATGTGAAATCTAAGCAACATCTTGATCCCCTATTGATGGAGTTGAAAAAGTCGGTCCTTAACAAGAATAATGAATCTTTCTCCCAAGGGGAGGATAGGGTACTTAGGTACCAAGAAAGGTTATGTGCCGGATGTGGATGGTTTAAGGGAGAAAATCATGGATGAGGCTCATGGCTCCCAATAATCCATCCATCCAGGGTCCACCAAGATGTTTCATGACTTGAGTGATATCTATTTGTGGAATGGAATGAAAAGAGAGGTAGCTAAGTTTGTGTCGAGGTGCCCAAATTGCCAACAAGTCAAAGCCGAGCATCAAGGCTCGGGTGGCCTAACCCAAGATATTGATATCCCCATTTGGAAGTGGAAAGATGTCAACATGGACTTTGTGGTATATTTGCCTCGAACACGTCGACAACATGAATCCATTTGAGTCATAGTGGATAGGTTGACCAAGTCAGCCCATTTCCTTCCCGTAAAGGTTTCTTACTCAGCGAAGGAGTATGCTAAATTGTATGTTAGAGAGATTGTAAAGTTACATGGGCCCCATCGTCAATCATTTTGGATAGAGGAGCCCAATTCACTTCACACTTTTGAAGATCTTTCCAAAGTGGACTTGGTACGCAAGTAAAGCGTAGCACCGCTTTCCACCCTCAAATGGATGGACAAGCGGAGCGCACCATCAAAACTCTAGAGGTATCTTAAGGGCTTGCGTGATTGATTTCAAGGGTAATTGGGATGATTATCTACCCTTAATCGAATTTTCTTACAATAATATCTACCATGCAAGTATCGGTATGGCACCTTTTGAAGCACTTTATGGTAAAAGGTGCCGGTCCCCCCGATTAGATTGTTTGAAGTGGGTGAGTTTTCTCTTCTTGGTCCTAAATTAGTGTATGAGGCCACTGAGAAGGTTCGACTCATAAGGGAGAGGTTTAAGATGGATTTTAGTCGGCAAAAGTCTTATGTGGACAATAGAAAGAGAGACCTTGAATTCAAAGTTGGAGATTGGGTCTATTTAAAAAGTTCACCCATGAAAGGGGTGATGAGGTTTTTGAAAGAGGGGAAACGTAATCTCTGTTATGTGGGACGTATGAAATTTTGAAGAGGGTCGGGAATGCTACCTATGAGTTGAAGTTGCCAAATGAGTTGGCCTTCATTCATCCAGTATTCCATGTTTCTATGCTTAAAAAATGTATAGGTGATCCAATTTCCATTCTCTCTCTAGAAGGCTTAGGGGTAAAAGAGGGCCTTTCTTATCAAGAGGTCCCGGTTGATATCTTGGATCATCAAATTAAGAAATTGAGGAATAAGGAGTTTGCCTCCGTAACAGTGCTATGGAGGAACCACCTTGTTGAGGGTGTAACATGGGAGACCGAGGCCGACATGAAGACCCACTATCCTCATCTCTTCCCCCCTACTCCTATGCAAAGTTAAGTTTAATAGATTTCCTCTTAAATGAGTTATATGTAAAATGTTGAACTTATCATGTGTAACAACCCTAAAAATGGATAAGATAAGAAATGCTTAATGTGTCAAGAATGCCTACAATTAGACCAGGGTTCACACGGATTGATGCGCGTAGAACCAGACCTCGGAACCCTTGCTACAGCCAATCCAACTAACTTGGGGAGTTAGTTGAGCTTGGAAAGGTTGGGTCCAACCATGTAGGGCGCTCGAATATGAAGATTTACATGAAGGAGTCTTTACCGGACTTAAAAAGAAGAAATCTTAGGTTTGAAGGGTCTAGGGGTAAAATGGTCTTTTCCCAGGCTAAGGGTAGTATCGTAATTACCCTAAATATGTAATTAATTATTTAATTAATAAAGTGGAGGGGCAATTTGGGGAGAGAGGGCCGAAATTGGGCCCTTGAAGTGAAGTCTTGCTCCACCCAGGTTCGAACCTAGGTGGAAACAATGAAATAATGTGATTTTTATTTAAGATATTGAATTAATGTAATTAATTAATAATTATTATTCATAGCTTATTTAAAATAAAATAAAAATCAGATTTTATTAAATAAATAAAAGCCCTATTGACTAAGTCCTAAAACTAGACTCCTAAGCCTCCTATAACTCCAACTCTCTCTCACGTTTATCTCTCCATTCTCACGCTCAATCTCTCTTCCTCTTTCACACAAAAATTATCTGCCAAAGTAAGATACAAAATCAGAAAAATAAACCAAGTTCTTCACACTTGAAGAACTCACACGAAATCACAAGAAAACAAACGTTAATCGCACACTAGGCTAAGGGTGGTTGTCATTCGAGTGGAGTTGACATTGAGGAGGCTTAGACGTGTTCTTGGGAGGAGTTTTTGGGCAGCAAGTCAAGGGTTTAACGTAAAAAAAGGAAGGGTTTTCTATCTTGGAATCCTTTCTTCAAGAGAAATTTCTTTCTACAAAATTCAACGTATGAAACTAGGGCTGTCCCCTTTATTGTTGAATTCCTTGTCCCTAGTCTGCTTCCGTTTTCAATCTAAATTATGTTAGAAATCATGTTGTTGTTATGGTTGCTGGTAGATAAGTATGAAATATGATGTTCTTTGTGATTTTGTGTTTGGAAATAGCAAGCATGTTCAATGATGTCAACCGAAAATGATGTGGTGCAATGTGTAAAATGTTTGTTGTTGTTCTCCGTTTTGAAGTCTTAAAATGACTTGTTTGATGATTGGAATTATTGTGCATAAGGTGTGTAAATTGTGATGTTTAAATGAAGTGTACGGTGGCTGATCTTAAGTGGAAAACTCTAAGCTAAAACAACAATGAATCTACACCTAAAAACGCGTTAAAAAAATTGTGAAAATACCACAAAACGAACGTATGAAAGTTGTTAAATAAAGGCTAGAAATTTTAATAAAATTTCCAGCACTTGGTGATGGATTTTTCGGCTTGAATACTTGAAGTTTGAGAAGTTTAAAAATAAATTTAAAACATGTGAGGTCAGTGGGGATTGAACCCAAGACCTCACTAAATGAAAGCAGAAAAAAATGAGAGGTGTGGGATTCGAACCCACAACCTCTCGGCCAAACAAGAGAGTAAAATGGAAATTTTAAATTAATAAAAATAATGGGAGGAGTGGGATTCGAACCCACCACCTCTTGGCTGAAGGAGGAGACAAACAGAGAAATTAATAATAATAATAATAATAATAATGAGAGGAGTGGGATTCGAACCCACCTCCTCTCGGACAACATGGGAAAAACTTAGGAAAAAGAGAAATAAATGAATGTTGCTATGGGGGTTCGATCCCGGATCCCCTAATTCTTAAAACGCCTAAGGTGAAGTGAGGGGAGGGAAAAAAGAAAGGAAAAATAATGTTAGTGAGGGGATTCAAAATCGGGTTCCCCAAGCCGAAATGTAAATCCAAAATTAGGTGAAAGAAAATTAACTAAATGTTGTCCAAGGGATTCGAAGTCCGGTTCCCTTGCCCAATTTTGTATTGACATATAAGTCATACGTAAGTAAATACTTAATGAATGCTGCCTCTAAAGATCAAAAATCAATATCTTGGCATATCTACAAGATGCATAAGTCTTGTACCACATAATCTAGGGTAAACATGAATCACTTAAACGAACTATGAATGAAGCCTCATGGCTTGTATGTATAGAGTCATAAGTCTAGCATACGTTTAAAAATAAGTGAATCTAAGATGTATGTAATGAAATGATATAACCCTAGAAGGGTTAGGTAAGAGTGTAAAACACACTAAATGGACAAGTGTATCGGCATACGATGAAATGAATATTATGTAATGAAATGATGTAACCCTAGAAGGGTTAAGTACGAGTATAAAACACACTAAATGGCCAAGTGTATTGGCATACGATGAAATGAATATTATGCACTGAAATGATGAAACCCTAGAAGGGTTAAGTAAGAGTGTGAAACACACAAATGGCCAAGTGCATTGTCATATGATGAAATGAACATTTACGTACAAAGGGGTGAGGAATTATGAAGAGCAAATGTGCTAAAGTTAATGAATGTGGTGACAACATGATAAGAGGCTAATGTGAAAGATGAGAGCAATCTCAAATGAGCCTAAGTAAATGTTACCAAAACGTACTCACCTATGAGAGTGTAAAGTTAATGAAGAGACCAGTCTCCATGAACACTCTAATGAAAGTATTGAGATTAACACACTTAATACTAATGATGAGATAAGAAATCATCTATTGAGCTATGATGTCCTCATACTAGAAGCCAGCTTCCATGACGTATGAGTTGAATGTAATGGAACTTTATACTGAGCACCGATAGACTAGCTATGAGCGGTGATGCCTTCTTTCGGGAAGGGCGGAGGTTCACGTAACTCTCATGAGATGAGACTGTCCGCCTTGCCGGGTATGGGTCTCCTTATATCTCCTAGTCTTTAAACCTATACTGCCAATATAGGGATCTAGCGGTGTTTAAATTCCCATGTCCGCTAGCATGTTTTGGGTCACTTTGGCCGGTGATTTTACCTCTTTTCGATGTGGGGGAGACACTAGATTTAATGATGATCACATGATCTATGTCGGTTAAAGTTAAAGTTCCCAATGAATGAATGAGGCCAGCCTCAAATGATGCACATAATGAAATGAATGATACAAAGGTGTTAGGATAGGATAATCAAGAGGTGAGCTAGACTCAAGTAATGACACTAGGTTATTCTTGATCATTGCACAGCAAACACGATGAAAGTCTTAAATTACATCCTAGGTATAGCTGGTGTTCACACTAGCCTATGAACGAAATGAAATGAAGTACGTATGAATGAATGAAGCAGACTCTGTGTTTGCTAATGAAGACTCCCTAGTTGAGGTCCTATATGTTGAGCCCTCATTTTGGAAATTCTTAATGTCAAGTCCATGATTTCAAGATCTCATGGCATATGAATGAATGTTATAAAAGATATTATGTGCTATATGCTATGTGATATGTGTTATGTGTAAGATGTTATGTGCTGTGTGCAATATGATAAGTATGATGATGCATGTTACTCTCATGGCAAGACTTTCTTAATCCAAATTTGGAAAGCTCACTGACTTTTCTAATCCAAATTTGGAAAGCTCACTAACTTTCCTAATCCAAATTTGGAAAGTTCACTAACTTTCCTAATCCCAATTTGGCAAGTCCACTGACTTGACTTTCCATAATCATGTTGTTAGGAAAGAGCTATTGTTCCTCATTCATGTCCTTGGTGTGTGTTTGCATATACCCATACTTAGTACAAGTGTGTACTAATCCCATACAACTCTATATTTTTAGGTGCAGGCACAGGTGGATACTAGAGCTTACAGGTTGACGTTGCAGCTATCCTGACATAGAGCTTTCATCCGGACTTGGTAGGCCCTCATGCTTTCGAGGATTTCTACCGTTACTATCTAGATTAGATGTAGGCTTTAGCTAGTGGAGCATGTCCCACTAGTGCTTCTTTCCATTTTTATTTCAGACATTGTATTGGTGCCATTTTGGAAATTATACATTTGTTACAGTATTGAACTGTTTCTTCCATTTGATTATCTCTATATTAGATGGTTGATTTGTGAACGCCCATGATGTTAAGTTTAAAAATGTTTAGCATGAAATAAGAAAACAAAAAGTTCAAGTTTTCCGCTAAAATTTACCTAGATGAAGTAAGAATGACGTATGTAGGCTTGTCTGCGACCTCTGAGAGGTCAACGACGCCGGTCTCATCTGGGGTCTAGATTTCGGGCCGTGATAAAGTTAGTATCAGAGCACTAGGTTAAATTCTGAGAATAATAAGTTCACAACAACCACATAGAGTAGTTTCTAAGTCATGTTAGTGAATTGCACCACTATCCTGGATTAGAGATTGCATGATGCGTAGGAAAATTTCCCTTCTTCTGATCTTATCGTGCTTTTCCTAATGTCTGATTTCTTGGTATTATGAGCATGTCTAACATCAATCCTTATTGTTTTCAGAGAATGAATACTAGGAGGAACATTGGTCAGAGGAGAGGAGGTGCAGCTGCTGGGGGCAATCAGGTTCCACCCCAGGCTCCAGCTGAAGGAGTGGCTATGCCGGTTAACCCAGCTGTGTTGACTGATGCGAAGGTGCGGGCATCTCTGGCCCAGATGGCACAGGCCATCACTATGCAGGCCTAGGCCATGACTGCCCAGGTCAACCGGCAGAATGTTCAAAGGGAGAACCCACCGGTTCGTAGCATGGCTGACAGGCTGAGAGACTTCACCAGGATGATTCCTCCTATTTTCATGGGATCTAAGACTTCAGAGGACCCCCAGGAGTTTGTGGATGAGGTACATAAGATTTTGGTGGCTATGGGGGCCACAGATGCTGAGAAAGCAGAGTTGGATTCCTATCAACTCAAGGATGTTTCACAGACTTGGTGCAAAATGTGGCAGGATAGCCGAGCTTTGGGCGGAGTTCCGGTCACTTGGGAGCTGTTTAAGACAGCCTTCCTGGAGAGATTCTTTCCCAGGGAGATGAGGGAGGCAAAGGTTGAGGAGTTTATCAACCTTAAGCAGGTATCAATGACAGTCAGGGAGTATTCCCTGAAGTTTGTTAAACTATCCAGGTATGCCACTTCTCTTGTGTCTAACAACAGAGACGAGATGAGTAGATTCTTTCGAGGAGGAGTGTAGGGCAGCTATGATGCATGACAGCATGGACCTTTCCAGGCTTATGGTCCATGTCCAGCAAGTGGAGGGAAGCAGGAAGAGGAAGCACACTAGGGCAGGGAACAGGTCAAGGCAAGTTGAGGAGAATTTTTCAAGGAAGAGTAGTACTGGAATCAGGGATAGGCCCAGGTTTAAGAAGGGACTCTTCCACCAAGGGGAGTCAAGTTCATCCAAGGGTCGCTATGATAGGGATTCCGAGTCCAGAGTTAAGAGAATCAATGGAGTAGATACACCTCATGAGAGGCCACCTTGCAGGAAGTGTGGCAAATGATGTACCATGGTTTCATGGTACTTTTAATGCTTTTTCCTTAAGTTTAGTGTGTGTCCAAAGCCTTTTTGTATTAATTTTTGATGTAGGTTTCTCTTTATTTGCAGGAAATCTGTCCAAAGGAGAACGTGGAGGTTTTGAGCAGAAATTGCAGAAATGACCACCTACGGAGCTCACGACGGTCCGTCGCGACTGTGATGGTCCGTAGGTGGCACCGTAGTGAGAAGAGAGTGGCTGCTGAAGGAAGATGGGGAAGTCTGACTAAGTATGGGACTACGAAATCTCACGACGGACCATCATAGCCACGACGGTCTGTCCTGCTTGTTCGTTGTGATTGTCAGAGAGTAGTCCCAGTACCCAATTCTAAGAAGTTTCTAAGTATTATGGAACGGAACCCCTCGACGGACTATCGTGCTTGCAACGGTCCGTCAGACCTGTCCATCGAGGGTAACAGAGTTGATAAAAGAAACAGCAGAGACTAGAGTTTATGTATGGAGAGACGGAGGCCACGACGACCCGTCATGGCCACGACGGTCCGTCACATGGGCCGTCGACTCAGACGCGTTTTGGACAGATTTTCCTTAATTAGATTCCTTCTTTTATTAGGTTTTATTTTATTATAAATAGTGCAAAAAAACTCGTTTTTGGGGTTAGACTTTTGGATATTTTTTTAGTTCTCTTGTTTAAGTATTGAACTATTGATTTTGGTATTTGATCATAGTTTTCCGGAATCGATTGTTAGTGTTTTTGTGAATTACTCAAGTGAATTTCTGGATTTTTTTTTCCTTCTCATTAAAGTAAGTGTATGAATTCTTATATTATTAATATGAATTGTGTGATTATGACCATGGGTAACTAAACTCCATAACTAGGGTTGTGGGAACCATGGGTAAATAACAAGGTAAAATCTAGCTAAAATAACAATTCTAGAATAGTGTCTTGCATGTATTGATAATTCTTTCATTTAGAAGTCTTTTTAACGGATGGCCAACGTTAGAACTCGCCTTAATGCTATTTGCTGGACCAAGGAGGTAGATAATAGGAAAAGAATTATCAACTTAGATTTAGTGTATACTATCTAATAGGCTAGTGTTGGTTGGTACGAAGTAACAACTTAGTCAAATATCGATTACGATGCTTAATATGAGGTAAAGATAAGGTTTAGTAAAGCAACACACGTAGCCGGACCAAGGTGCGGAGTGAAATTCTCTAGATGCCAGACCAAGGATTTAGAGATACCTAACTTATCACTTTACATGCAAGATATTAGGAAAGAATTGTTATAGCTAGAAACCGAGTTAGGAGCCTGTGGGGAACACTTAAGCCCTAGTTACTCTCATCACTTGATTAAACTCCAATAGTTGAACCTGTTAGTTGATTACTTTAATTTAGTTAATTACTTTTATTAATCAAAACCCCCCTTTAGTTATTTGTTTTCGGAAAATAATTGAATAAATAGAAGTAATAATAGAATAATATTAAGTTTGAACCATTTTCCTCGTGGGATTTACCCTACCCTCATTAGTTGGGTTCTTTACTTGATACGACCGCTTTACTTCTTATTTGAGAAGTAAATTTGAGCATATCAAATTTTGGCCGCTGCCGGGGAAAGTGGATTTTGGATTAACTTAAAACTTATTACTAAAGTTTAGTCAATATTTTTCCTAATTTTACTTTTTCTGTTGTTTTTGTCTCTTGCAGGTCTAACTTCCGTGTATGCCAATTACGCGGAGTAGAAGAGAACCTTATTTCCATACGACCACGAATTAGAGCGTACACTACGCAATATGAATCGAAACTTGGGTATTAACGACAATGATCCCAACCAGGACATTCCAGCTCCAGTTGATGCTCATGGTCGATTATTACCTGAAAATCATGGTGAAGATGAACAAAGGGGACAACACCCCGCTCCACGCCCTCAAGAGTACTATAAGGATTATGATAACATCGCAGACTCTGATGGGCCACTTGTCTTACCCCCTCTACCACGCGGCCACACTTTTGTGGTAACCAGTAGTCTTATGCAAATGCTCACTGCCAGAGGTTTGTTTTCAGGGCTACCTTCTGAGGATCCACATGCCCACATCGCTAAGGTAAGGGCAGTGTGCAAAAGTTGTGTAGGGAGGCCCGATTTGATTATAGATGTAATAGGGCTAAGAGTATTTCCTCTTTCAGTGATGGGAGAGGCTGCTATCTGGTTTACTGAGCTCCCTTATAACTCAATCTTCACTTGGAATCAACTGAGGGATGCTTTCTTAGCACGTTACTACCTGGTGTCTAAGAAACTAAACCACAAAGACAGAGTGAACAACTTTGTAGCACTACCGGGAGAGTCAGTTAGTAGTTCTTGGGATAGGTTTACTTCATTCTTGAGAAGTGTCCCCAATCACCGCATTGATGATGAGTCACTGAAAGAATACTTCTATCGGGGATAGGATGATAATAATAAAGTGGAGTTGGATACGATAGCGGGTGGTTCTTATGGGGAGTGTCCTTATGCCGAGATTGCTGAAAAGTTAGAAAAAATCTCCCGAAATAATAAAGCTTGGAGTACTAGGAAGTCAGATACTGGAAGAAACACCTTCACAGTACAATCCTCACACAATCCAGCCACATACGAGATTCATGAAGAGATGGCTCAGATGAGAACTGAGTTTGACTTGGTATTAAAACATGTCACTGGGGGTGCAGAAAAGGTAAATGCAGTGAACTACTTGTCTAAACCACCACCGCCAAATGATGAATATTATTATGAGGAGGATTCCTATGCGGTGAATGAGCAGACGGGGGGTTTCCGACCAAACCCCCAAGGCTCCAATCAGGAGAATTGGCTCCAAGGTCAAGGAAACCAAGGTCGGAACTATGGTAATTATAACCGCGAGGGTCATTATGTCCGATATGGGAATTACAACCGTGATAACAACTTTAACCGGGGTAGCTATGGTAACAGAAATGATAGGAGTGGGCCCTATGTTCCTCCTAAAAATAGTGAAGTTGCTCCTAGGGATGGTGGAGGTAGTATGGCGCGAGTTGAGGATATGTTGCATAAAATGATGAGGAGGTTCGATTCTAGTGATGAACACACTAAAGAGTTAAGGAGTGACTTAGCGAGTATTGGAAAGAAAGTTGATACACATGCAATCTCGATTAAGCAGTTTGAGTTGCAAATGGCCCAATTATCTGCAACTGTGAACACACGGCAATCGGGCACTCTCCCTAGAAACACTGTCCAAAATCCGAAAAATGATGGACACTGTATGGCAATCACTACTCGGGGTGGTAAGCAGATCATTGACCCACCTATGCCGTCTGATGTAGAAAAGGTGATAAGAGATGATGATAAGGTGGTGGAGGTTAGTGGTGAGTTAGAAGATAAAATGGGAAAAGATGTTGAAGTACCCAAAAAGGTGACTCCCATGCCTAGACCACCATCTCCCTTCCCACAAAGACTAGTGAAAAAAACTGAGGATGGTAAATACCGATGTTTTATAACGATGTTGAAACAACTTTCCATCAAAGTCCCTTTGGTAGAAGCTCTGGAACAAATACCCGGTTATGCCAAGTTCATGAAAGATCTGGTTACGAAGAAAAGATCTGTCACTTTTGAGGATGATGATAGAATGCAGCACTGTAGTGCTATTGCTACAAGATCTCTAGTGCAAAAGAAAGAAGATCCAGATGCTTTCACTATTTCTTGTACAATCGGGTTATTACATTTTGCGAAAGCATTATGTGATCTTGGGGCAAGCATAAATCTCATGCCCCTCTCGATTTACAGGAAGTTGGGTTTGGGTGATCCAAAACCCACTGCGATGCGGCTACTGATGGCCGATCAAACAGTAAAAAGGCCTATTGGGATACTCCACGATATGCTAGTAAAAGTGGAGTCGTTCATATTTCCGGCTGATTTTGTTATTCTTGATTGTGAGGTCGATTTTGAGGTGCCTATTATTATTGGGAGGCCATTCCTTGCTACGGGTAGAGCCTTGGTTGATATGGAAAAAGGATAGATGAAATTCCGATTGAACAATGAAGAAGTAACCTTTAACATTTGTAGGTCCATGAGGCAGAGTGGTGAGCTCCAATCGGTGTCTGCCATATCCTACAAAGTTGAAAAGTCATCTGAGGTACAAATTGAAGAACGTCTGGGTGTTGAAGCACTAGAGGCAGTGATCATGAATTTTGATAGCGATTGCATTGAAGAGTATGGGTCATTGGTCGCGGCACTTGATCGAGGTGATGTTCGGTTTAAATCGAAGAAATATGAGTTAGATATGAAGAATTGCGAGTCTCCACCCGCGAAACCATCTATAGAGGAGGCTCCAAAATTAGAACTAAAAGCTCTACCACCTCATCTGAGGTATGAATTCTTAGGAAATGGTGACACTTTGCCGGTAATCATTGCATCAGATCTTAATGAACAACAAGTTGATAGTTTGGTGAAAGTGTTAAAAATGTTCAAAAGAGCTATTGGGTGGACTATTGCGGATATTATTAGGATCCCTCTCGGTATTTGTTCTCATAAAATACAACTCATGCTCGATCATAAACCAAGTATTGAGCATCAGAGACGCTTAAATCCACCAATGCAAGAGATAGTAAAGAAGGAAATTATTAAGTGGTTGGATGCTCGAGTAATATATCCGATCACTGATAGTAGTTAAGTATGCCCTGTTTAGTGTGTACCTAAGAAAGGGGAAATGACTGTGGTCCCCAATGAAAAAAATGAACTTGTTCCAATGAGACCGGTGACTGGATAGAGGGTGTGTATGGACTACCGGAAATTAAATGCATGGACCGAAAAAGACCATTTTCCTATGCCCTTCATGGATCAGATGTTGGATAGACTTGCCAAAAAAGGGTGGTACTGTTTTCTTGATGGTTATTCAGGGTACAATCATATTTCTATTACACCGGAAGATCAAGAGAAAACCACCTTCACTTGCCCATATGGGACCTTCGCGTTCAAGAGAATGCCGTTTGGGTTGTACAATGCACCCGCCACATTTCAGAGATGTATGATGTCGATATTCTCCGATATGGTGGAGGACACTATTGAGGTGTTTATGGATGATTTTTCTGTGGTTGGTGACTCCTTTGAGCGGTGTTTGAGTCATTTATCTAAGGTTCTTAAGAGGTGTGAAGACTGCAATTTAGTACTAAATTGGGAAAAATGCCACTTCATGGTGAAAGAGGGTATTGTATTGGGTCATCGCATTTCAGAGAAGGGTATAGAGGTTGATCGAGCCAAAGTCGAGGTAATAGAGAGACTTCCCCCACCTATCTCTGTAAAAGGTGTGAGAAGCTTTCTTGGACATGCAGGTTTTTACCGGAGGTTTATCAAGGATTTTTCAAAAATTGCGCATCCTTTGTGCAAGTTGCTTGAGAAAGAGTGTAAATTCTATTTTGATGAATCCTATCTTAAGTCATTCGGTGAGTTGAAAGAAAAGTTAGTGTCTGCACCCATCATTATTTCTCCGGATTGAAGCATTCCATTTGAGGTGATGTGCGATGCTAGTGGGGTTGCTCTTAGTGTGGTATTGGGACAAAGAAGGTACAAAATCCTTCATCCCATTTACTATGCCAGTAAAGCCCTCAATGAAGCCCAAAATAACTACACAGTGACTGAGCAAGAGCTCCTTGCAGTAGTCTTTGCTTTCGAGAAATTTCGCTCCTATTTGCTAGGCACTAGAGTTATAGTGCATACTGATCATTCTTCTTTGAGATATTTGATGGCAAAGAATGATGCAAAACCGAGGTTGATTCGTTGGGTATTACTATTGCAAGAATTTGACTTTGAGGTGAGAGATAGAAAAGGGACCGAGAATCAAGTCGCTGATCACTTGTCCCGTTTAGAAGATGAAGCAATGAGAGAGTTGGGAGATAAGACTGAAATTGATGATACTTTCCCCGATGAGCATGTACAGGCCGCCTCTCAAGACTTGATTCCATTGTTCGCAGATTTTACGAATTATCTGGCTAGCGATATTGTCCCACCGGACTTGTCCTTTCATCAAAGGAAAAAGTTCATGCATGATGTTAAAAAGTTCTTTTGGGATGAACCATACTTGTATAGGAGTTGCGCCGATGGGCTTATTCGGCGATGTGTGCCAGAAGTTGAGATGTTGAGTGTTTTGGAGGCGTGTCATTCTTCGCCAGTAGGTGGGCATCATAGTGGTATCCGAACAGCCCACAAAATCTTACAATGTGGCTATTATTGGCCAACTATCCATCAAGATGCTCATGAGTTTGTCAAGGTATGTGATAGATGCCAAAGAGATGGTGGCATTTCGAGGAAGCAAGAGCTCCTTTTAAATCCCATTCTTGTGATCGAATTGTTTGATGTATGGAGCATTGATTTTATGGGCCCTTTTGTTAGTTCTCATGGGATGAAGTACATTCTAGTAGCGGTTGATTATGTGTCTAAATGGGTGAAAGCTATCGCACTCGCAAATAATGAAGGGAAGAGTGTCACCGCGTTCTTGAAAAAGAATATATTTTCTCGATTTGGCACCCCAAGGGCTATTATTAGTGATGGGGGATCCCACTTTTGCAACAAATTGTTTAAGGGATTATTGGAGAAATATGTTGTTCGCCATAATGTGGCCACTCCTTAACATCCTCAAACTAGTGGGCAAGTTGAGGTGTCAAATAGGGAGATCAAGCAGATTTTGTCAAAAATGGTGAACGCTAGTAGAACAGATTGGTTAAGGAGGCTTGATGATGCTCTTTGGGCCTACCGGACAGCATACAAGACTTCCATAGGTATGTCCCCATACCAACTTGTATATAGGAAGGCTTGTCACTTATCGGTTGAATTAGAGCATAAAGCCATGTGGACAATGAAGAAGTTGAAATTGGATTGGAATGAAGCTGCAGAACAGAGGTTAAATGGGTTGAATGAGCTCGATGAATTTCGCCTAAAAGCTTATGAAAGTTTGGCCCTTTACAAAGAAAAGATGAAGAAGTACCATGATCAAAAGATTGAGAAACGCGATTTTATGGTTGGGGATTTGGTGCTTTTATTCAATTCTAGGTTGCACTTGTTTCCAGTAAAACTCAAGTCCAAATGGACTGGCCCTTACTTGATCACCCAACTATTCCCTCATGGAGCGGTTGAGTTGGAAAACAAGGAGGGTGTGCGGTTTAAGGTGAACGGACAACGAATCAAAATCTATCTGGGGCATGCTGAAACGGCAAATGAAGTGATCGAGGCATACCATCTTGATGAAGTCTGAGTAATCAAGTGTCCTCCATCGTACCGCGACGTTAAATCAAGCGCTGGTTGGGAGTCAACCCGATATGTATCCTCTAAGCCAACTATATATATTTTTTTAATGACTTTTTAGTAATAGTTGCATTTTCTTTGTTTTTCGTTTTGTTAGAAGTGTTGGCTAGAGCTTAGTTTAGGGTTCGTGTCCAATAAGTGTCCAGATAAATACAAAAAGAATAGCTTAATGGGTGTTAAATTTGCAGGTAGCACATCACCAGAAAAATCTGCAGAAAATTGGTTTGCATCACTCATTGACGGATCCATCGACGGACCATCACGCATGCGATGGACCATCGCAGGAATCCGTCGTGCCGAGGTAAGTTTTTCTATTTCTTTTAAATTAGGGCACCCATGATGGAACCCACGATGGACCATCATACTTGTGATGGACCATCGATGGGGACTAATTGTATCAATACCCGTCAACCCGACCCGACCCGACCGGGCGAATATTAAAAGTTTTTAAACTTTTTAATTTCCCACCTCTTCATTTCAATCGTTTCTTTCCCTCATTTCTCCCATTTCCTCTCTTTTCAACTCCCTACCACTTTCATTCTCTTCCCACACTTCTAATTCACCATCCCTTCCCAAATTCCCCTAATCTTCCCTCTCCCAAATCTCCCTGCTTTTTCTAATCTGCCGGTAGGAGTCTACTGTTCTTCTGCTGATCTTCAGAGTTGTGTGCCTCACCCCTGTTTTCATCTTCTCCAAGTCTTAGGTATGTGGTTCTGATCTCTAACCCATCTACATTTCATTTTTGTTTTCACATACTACATGCCTGTTTCTGAATGTTGAGTCTTTGAATTTTGACCCCTATTGTATGCTAAGAACTCATCCTGTTCATCCTACATGCCTTAAGACCCGTCATATAAGTAAAAAATGATGAGGGTATTGGGTTAACTAAATAAAAAAAAAGGGGGAATATATTGCTGAAACTTGTTCTGACCTAGGTTGATAGTCCTCCAAATTGGCATGCTAAAACTCAAGAAATTATTGCCTTAGAATTGCTAGTTTGTTGGGTATTTGGGTTAGAAAGTGTGGGTTGATACGTATTCTTTAGATTGAAAGTTTAGGGGACAATTGAGGCATCCTCAGTTCTGTCACTGAAGGACAGAACGAGACCCCGTTGATGGACCGTCGTGCCCACGACGAACCATCGTGGGGTCCGTCCCATCAATCCCCGATTTATTTTCTGGAAGTGTCCATCGATGACCTCTACGACGGACCGTCGTGCCCTCGACGGTCCGTCCTGCACAACCGTCATGGTTGTCAGAGACCCTACTCCCAAGGGTCTCAAAATTTTTTCTAAGTGTCCAATGACGGACATCTACGACGGACCATCATACCCTCGATGGTCCGTCCTGCACAACCGTCATGGTTATCAGAGACCCTACTCCTAAGGGTCTCAAAAATTTCCTCCAAGTGTCCAATGACTGACCTCTACCACGGACCGTCGTACCCTCGACGGTCCGTCCCGTACAACCATCATGGTTGTTAGAGACCCTACTTCTAAGGGTCTCAAAATTTTCTCTAAGTGTCCAATAACAGACATCTACGACGGACCGTCGTACCCTCGACGGTCCATCCTGCACAACCGTCATGGTTGTCAAAGACCCTATTCCTAAGGGTCTCCAAACTTTTTCTAAGTGTCCCATGATGGACCTCTACAACGGACGGTCGTGCCCTCGATGGTCCGTCCTGCTCAACCGTCATGACTGTCAGAGACTCTCTTATTGAGAGTCTCCAAAAATTTTCTTAAGTAATTGAGGACAGACCCCCATGACGGTCCGTTATACTCACAACGGACCGTCAATTGGTCTATCGTGCTTCACAGACACTACAGCAATGCCATTACAATTTTAGTTTTACGTTTGTTGTTGTCTTCTTTGCATGTCTTGTTTGCTTCTACTGGTACTAATTGTTATTCTTTACAGGTACTAACACTCATGGCACCAAAGCAATATCGAGTTTATGCACGAGGGCGTTCAAAGTCCATCGCCCCATCTGCCTGACTGGTCATTGCCTCTGACTATGAGTGTGACCTCGAGTACGTGCCTCTAGGCACTATCACTCCTGCACAGGCTGCACGCGCCACCAGAGCCACGCCTACGAAGGTGGCATCCGGCGTAGTCACTGCCTCCCAGTCTGACGAGGAGCGCACACTGACCGGCACACCTTCTGGGTCTGCTGCACACACTAGAGATGCTTCCGATTCTGAGGAAGTGTCGGGTTCAGAAGAATTCTCCGGGTCTGAGGAGGCTTCTTCTACAGCCATTGCATCCCAGTCCGCCTCGTCTGCTGAGGCCGACAGTGCTGATTCCACTCCAGCACCACAGACTGGAGTCCCGCCCCGGTTGCCGACCAGCCCAACCGGTGGTGTGTTGAGGGGCAGTATCAGGTGTACTCCGATGCCAAGATGCCGAACGATAAGGGAGTCATGACCCGAACCCTTACACTGGAGAGGCGGGTCCTTACGGAGAGTCTCCCCACCATGCCGGATATCCATGCACTCTTCACCAGGCACCGGCTAGATTGGACGGCTCGTGCTTTTGGCCGATACAGTGAGGAGTTGGTCCGAGAGTTCTACGCCTCGTATATGGTGACTCTCCGATCCCAGATTGATAGGTGGGCTGCCCCCGCCAAATAGGCCCCACTTGATCATATCAGAGTCCGCGGCAAGCGGGTAGACATCTCCTTGCCAGACATCCGCCGGTATCTATACGGCGAGGATGTTGATGCCACCAGGACCTCTCTCACCGCCGAGTTTGAATACCTGTGGAAACTTGTTAAAGATGGACGGTTCTTGCATGAGCCAGCGCTGAGAGAGACCACCAAGAGGTGGATGGCCCATCATTTATCTGTTGATGGAGAGGCTGCTGACTGGGTACTGGAGCCAAAGGGAGCCATCAAGAAGGCTAACTTGACCTTCACAGCCAAGTTTTTATGGTTGATAGTCCGCCACTGCCTTTCTCCCACTGCTGTAGATAATATAGTTACATGGGATCGCACAGTTCTGATGGCAGCGATGATAGCGGGGTTCGAGGTCTACTTCGTTTGGCTTCTTCAGGCGGTCATATACGAGAGGGCCTTCAAGTACACCACCACTTACCCATTTTCGTGCATGGTGTTTTCTTTGTGCAGGTCCGCAGGTGTGCCCCTTTGGCACATAGATCAGCTCAAGACCCCGCAAGGCAATGTTGATATCGGCCTCATCAGGGATGAGGCCAATGAGTTGTCTCTACACAGAGGGCCCTGCCCGGAGGTGCCTCCGCTACGTGAGAACCTAACGGATACAGTAGAGCAAGCCCGAGCGGCTACCCAGGCTACATCTGAGCCTACTGACACCACCCTGGTCGAGCCTATCCCGGGTGGTAGCACCGCCCCGAGCTCCTCTCGCTCGACTCCTTCCACTACTCTAGTCCCACTTGCTAGGGCCCAGAAACTTGAGGCCCAGATGGCCACACTTCTGCATCACATCCAGCCTTGGATGCAGAGGTCTATTGCTGAGGCGGAGAAGCGCATGGAGCGGAAGATGGCCCAGCACACGGAGAGGAAGATCACGGAGGTTCATCAGCACCTGGACGTTTTTGAGTTGCGGGTGCTAGCCCAGCCAGCCCCTCCAGTGGATGTGTCGACCCTTCAGGCTACGGTAGAGAGTCTGAGAGTGGACCTGGACACGATTCTAGAGGTTAGGGTGCCCGAGTCTGAGGCCCCTTCTGCAGAGCCTGCTGAGGACACAGTGATGGCTGCCTTATTCGCCACTTCAGATATGCCTCCACCTCCCCCACGAGAGCATGCCAAGAGGCGTAGGGGTTGAGATGAGGATGACGCAAGGGCGAGGAAGAAGGAGCACCGAGAGATGGAGGCTGCGAGGAGAGCCTCGATTACTGATGAGGAGGCCCGTCAGATGAGGACCATAGAGTTGGCTGCTGGGGCGTCTAGCTCCAGAGTTGTTGAGGAGGAGAGAGGCACTACTGATGGTGTTGTTGCTGCTGAGGACACTACTGAGGGTGTCCAGACTACAGAGGGAGTGGATTCTGGGACACCGAACCCACCAGCTTGTTGATCGCCGACGCTTTGTGTCTCAGGTTTGCTTTACGTACCACTCGATTATTTTAGATTCTTTTATGCATTGGGGACAATTGCATTTTTTTTTGTTGGGGGTGGGGTAAATGGAAAATGAGTGCTATGGTGAAGTCTGGTAGCCTAATTCACGTTCCTCTCTTGGGGTTTTCTTGCCTGTGTTCTTTTTTCCCCAAGAGATTGATTACTTTTATTGTTGAACCGGCATGTTTATATCTTATGTACATAGTATAACTCTGAAGCATGATGGCTAAAACAAAAATGATATCCTGATGCAATGAAAATGATGCATGACTAGGCATAGTAATTGATAAATGTGTGGATCTAAGCATGACATAAAGATACACGACTGCATGACCCTAAATCTAAGATTCGAACTAGGTGTCTAATAATCTGGTAGAGTAATGAGATGTCAAGTGAGTGTGAGGAAAAGTCGCATGATCCACCATTGGTGTTGAGCTAGAACTTTCCTGGTTAGTCCTGCTAAAAGTAAGTCGTAATAAACAATTATGAAAGGATCACAGGCCCTTGTTCGAAATAGTCAATCTTGAGCCTAAAATAGCAGAAAACCAAATGAAGTTAATCCCTTATTGATCCAAATGATTTGAGCTTAAACTAGATCTTTCTTTTTCACCCCAACTGATCTTCTCTGGGAACAATGTGTTGGCCCTGGTCCCTCCTTGGACATGTGCACCTCAGTTTATGCCAAAAGCATAAGTTGAGGGTGGCTAATGCAGAAAGCAACCTTGTCGTGGCCCTGACCCAACCATGGGTACTGTGAACCTTGACTCATGGCAAAATCATGAGTTGAGGGTGGCTGTTATAAGGAATACTCCGGAAAGTGGGGTTGAAAGAATAAAGAGGAAGAAAGAACAAAAAAAAAGTGACTTTTAAAAAATAAAATAAAATATATATATATATATATATATATATATATATATATATATATATATATAAATAAAATAAACACAGGAAAATAGAAGAGTCGCTTACACATGAGGAGAAGAAAGGGAAAATACCAAGGTGAAAGAAATTTAGAAATAGGGCGAAATAAAACGATAAAAAGGTGGTATGCTTAGTCGATATGTCAAGGAGGGCAACAAGTCACTAAAGAATACCTAAATATACCCTACCTGACCCTGAGCCTATGTTACAAGCTAAGAAAGTCCTATCGTGATCCTAAGAGTTGTTATGGCGAACTTAAAGCAGTGAAAATAAGGGCAAGCTTATGACAATATGTATAAATGAGTTGTGAAGTTGTTCTGAGAGCGAGTGTTGAAAATAATCCTTATACTCAAACTAAAATCATTGTGTGAAAAATGAGGATGTTATTTTAAAGTGAGGACACTAGTTGCAATACCGGAAAAAATTAGCACCTTGGTGAGAAATTGAAGAGGATAGGTGTCAGTGCGTAGTGAGTCTGTGTCATGGTCTGATCCACATAATTCAAGCCTAATAGTGATAGCATGCATGAACATAATGAGAATAATCGGGATTGATAGCCAAAGGATTGCGAAAGCTAAAATATGGATACTCTTGTACAAAGATTTTGTATTGAGTCATAGTGCGTCGCTTGAGGACAAATAACGAATTTAAGTTGAGGGTGTTGATGTACCGTGGTTTCACGGTACTTTTAATGCTTTTTCCTTAAGTTTAGTGTGTGTCCAAAGCCTTTTTGTATTGATTTTTGATGTAGGTTTCTCTTTATTTGCAGGAAATCTGTCCAAAGGAGAACGCGGAGGTTTTGAGCAGAAATTGCAAAAGTGACCACCTACGGAGCTCACGACGGTCCGTCGCGACTGTGACGGTCCGTAGGTGGCACCGTAGTGAGAAGAGAGTAGCTTCTGAAGGAAGATGGGAAGTCTGACTAAGTGTGGGACTACGAATGCTCACGGCGGACCATCATAGCCACGACGGTCCGTCCTACTTGTTCGTTGTGATTTTCAGAGAGTAGTCTCAGTACGCAATTCCAAGAAGTTTCTAAGTATTGTGGAACGGAACCCCTCGACGGACCGTCGTGCTTGCAACAGTCCATCAGACCTGTCCGTCGAGGGTAACAGAGTTGATGAAAGAAATAGCAGAGACTAGAGTTTAAGTATGGAGAGACGGAGGCCACGACGATCCGTCGTGGCCACGACGGTCCGTCACATGGTCCGTCGACTCAGACGTGTTTTGGACAGATTTTCCTTAATTAGATTCCTTCTTTTATTAGGTTTTATTTTATTATAAATAGTCCATAAAACTTCGTTTTTGGGGTTAGACTCTTGGATATTTTTTTAGTTCTATTGTTTAAGTATTGAACTATTGATTTTGGTATTTGATCATACTTTTCCGGAATCGATTGGTAGTGTCTTTGTGAATTACTCAAGTGAATTTCTGGATTTGTTTACTTCTCATTAAAGTAAGTGCATGGATTCTTATATTATTAATATGAATTGTGTGATTATGACCATGGATAACTAAACTCCATAACTAGGGTTGTGGGAACCATGGGTAAATAACAATAATCTAGCTAAAATAACAATTCTAGAATAGTGTCTTGCATGTATTGATAATTCTTTCATTTAGAAGTCTTTTTAACGGATGGCCAACGTTAGAACTCACCTTAATGCTACTTGTCGGACCAAGGAGGTGGATAATAGGAAAAGAATTATCAACGTAGATTTAGTGTATACTATCTAATAGGCTAGTGTTGGTTGGTACGAAGTAATAACTTAGTCAAATATCGATTATGATGCTTAATATGAGGTAAAGATAAGGTTTAGTAAAGCAACACACGTAGCCGAACCAAGGAGCGGAGTGAAATTCTCTAGATGCCGGACCAAGGATTTAGAGATACCTAACTTATCACTTTACATGCATGATATTAGGAAAGAATTGTTATAGCTAGAATTACCGAGTTAGGAGCCTGTGGGGAACACTTAAGCCCTAGTTACTCTCATCACTTGATTAAACTCCAATACTTGGACCTGTTAGTTGATTGCTTTAATTTAGTTAATTAATTTTATTAATCAAAACCCCCCTTTAGTTATTTGTTTTGGGAAAATAATTGACTAAATAGAAGTAATAATAGAATAACGTTAAGTCTGAACCATTTTCCTCGTGGGATCGACCCCAACCTCATTAGTTGGGTTCTTTACTTGATACGACCGCTTTACTTCTTATTTGAGAAGTAAATTTGAGCGTATCAGCAAACTGCATGGAGGAGAGTGTATGATGGGCACTAACGCTTGTTACAATTGTGTCAAACTGTGTCACATGGTGAAGGATTGTCCGAATAGGAGAAGTCAATAAAAAGGGAAGGGGAGAGTTAAGTCTAATGGTCCAAGTGAAGAGGCTCCAAGGAGGCAACGATTCTTCGCACTTAAGTCTAGGGGTGCAGGGGAAGGCACTTCTGGTGAAGTCTCGGGTGCGTAGCCTTAATTAGTCTTTCATGTATTTGACTGTGTATGGTGTTTATGCACTAGTATGAGGTTAATATGTTTGAGTCATCATGTTGGTTGCTGATTTGTATGACTTATATGTTTACTTATGTTGTATGCTTTGATGAGACTAGTTTAGGAAAGAGTTCCTTAGTCTATTAATGTGAAGCTACTAGTAGGTTTTAAGGATGTGCACCATCATGTTAATATGTGAATCAGATATTCACCAATGGGGAGTATTGAATTACCTATGTATGCGTACGTTCTATAGATGACTTACTTATTGTTAGTAAAGAGTAGTGACATTCGAGGACAAATGTTCCTAAGGGGGGATATCAACCCTAAAAATGGATAAGATAAGAAATGCTTAATGTGTCAAGAATGCCTACGATTAGACCAGGGTTCACACGGATTGATGCGCGTAGAACCAGACCTCGGAACCCTTTCTACAGCCAAGCCAACTAACTTGGGGAATTAGTTGAGCTTGGAAAGGTTGGGTCCAACCATGTAGGGCTCTCAAATACAAAGATTTACTCGAAGGAGTCTTTACCGGACTTAAAAAGAAAAAAATCTTAGGTTTGAAGGGTCTAGGGGTAAAATGGTCTATTCCCTGGCTAAGGGTAGTATCGTAAATACCCTAAATATGTAATTAATTATTTAATTAATAAAGTGGAGGGGCAATTTGGGGAGAGAGGGCCGAAATTGAGCTCTTGAAGTGAAGTCTTGCTCCACCCGGGTTCGAACCTAGGTGGAAGCAATGAATTAATGTGATTTTTATTTAAGCTATTGAATTAATGTAATTAATTAATAATTATTATTCATAGCTGATTTAAAATAAAATAAAAATTAGATTTTATTAAATAAATAAAAACCCTGTTGACTAAGTCCTAAAACTAGACTCCTAAGCCTCCTATAACTCCAACTCTCTCTCAGGTTTATCTCTCCATTCTCACGCTCAATCTCTCTTCCTCTTTCACACGAAAATTCTCTGCCAAAGTAAGATACAAAAGCAGAAAAATAAACCAAGTTCTTCACACTTGAAGAACTCACACGAAATCACAAGAAAACAAATGTTAATCGCGCACTAGGATAAGAGAGGTTCTCATTCGAGTGGAGTTGACATTGAGGAGGCTTAGACGTGTTCTTGGGAGGAGTTTTTAGGCAGCAAGTCAAGGGTTTAACGTCAAAAAAGTATGGGTTTTCTCTCTTGGAATCCTTTCTCCAAGAGAAATTTCTTTCTTCAAAATTCAACTTATGAAACTAGGGCTGTCCCGTTTATTGTTGAATTCCTTGTCCCTAGCCTCCTTCCGATTTCAATCTAAATTAGGTTAGAAATCATGTTGTTGGTATGGTTGCTGGTAGCTAAGTGTTAAATATGATGTTCTTTGTGATTTTGTGTTTGGAAATAGCAAGCATGTTCAATGATGTCAACCGAAAATGATGTGGTGCAATGTGTAAAATGTTTGTTGTTGTTCTCCGTTTTGAAGTCTTAAAATGGCTTGTTTGATGATTGGAATTATTGTGCATAAGGTGTGTAAATTGTGATTTTTAAGTGAAGTGTAAGGTGTCTGATCTTAAGTGGAAAAATTTAAGCTAAAATAACAATGAATCTACACCTAAAAACGCGTTAAACAAATTGTGAAAATACCACAAAACGAACGTATGAATGTTGTTAAATAAAGGCTAGAAAATTTAATAAAATTTCCAGCACTTGGTGATGGAGTTTTCGGCCAGAATACTTGAAGTTTGAGAAGTTTAAAAATAAATTTAAAACATGTGAGGTCAGTGGGGATTGAACCCAAGACCTCACTACATGAAAGCTGGAAACAAAAATGAGAGGTGTGGGATTCGAACCCACAACCTCTCGGCCAAACAAGAGAGTAAAAGGGAAATTTTAAATTAATAAAAATAATGGGAGGAGTGGGATTCGAACCCACCACCTCTTGGCTGAAAGAGGAGACAAACAGAGAAATTAAAAAAAAATAATAATGAGAGGAGTGGGATTCGAACCCACCTCCTCTCGGCCAACATGGGAAAAACTTAGGAAAAAGAAAAATAAATGAATGTTGCTATGGGGGTTCGATCCCGGATCCCCTAATGCTTAAAACGCCTAAGGTGAAGTGACGGGAGGGAAAAGATAAAGGAAAAATAATGTTAGTTAGGGGATTCGAAATCGGGTTCCCCAAGCCGAAATGTAAATCCAAAATTAGGTTAAAGAAAATTAACTACATGTTGTCCAAGAGATTCGAAGTCGGGTTCCCTTGCCCATTTCCGTATTGACATATAAGTCATACGTAAGTAAATACTTAATGAATGCTGCCTCTAAAGATCAAAAATCAATATCTTGGCATATCTACAAGATGCATAAGTCTTGTACCACATAATATTGGGTAAACATGAATCACATAAACGAACTATGAATGAAGCCTCATGGCTTGTATGTATAGACCCATAAGTCTAGCATACGTTTAAAAATAAGTGAACCTAAGATGTATGTAATGAAATGATATAACCCTAGAAGGGTTAGGTAAGAGTGTAAAACACACTAAATGGCCAAGTGTATTGGCATACGATGAAATGAATATTATGTAATGAAATGATGTAACCCTAGAAGGGTTAAGTACGAGTATAAAATACACTAAATGGCCAAGTGTATTGGCATACGATGAAATGAATATTATGCAATGAAATGATTAAACCCTAGAAGGGTTAAGTAAGAGTGTGAAACACACAAATTGCCAAGTGCATTGTCATATGATGAAATGAACATTCACGTACAAAGGGGTGAGTAATTATGAAGAGCAAATGTGCTAAAGTTAATGAATGTGGTGACAACATGATAAGAGGCTAATGTGAAAGATGAGAGCAATCTCAAATTAGCCTAAGTAAATGTTACCAAAACGTATTCACCTATGAGAGTGTAAAGTTAATGAAGAGACTAGTCTCTATGAACACTCTAATGAAAGTATTGAGATTAACACACTTAATACTAATGATGAGATGAGAAATCATCTATTGAGCTATGATGTCATCATACTAGAAGCCAGCTTCCATGACGTATGAGTTGAATATAATGGAACTTTATACTGAGCAGCGATAGACTAGCTATGAGCGGTGATGCCTTCTTTCGGGAAGAGCGGAGGTTCACGTAACTCTCATGAGATGAGACTGTCTGGCTTGCCGGGTAACCTATACTGCCAATATAGGTATCTAGCGGGGTTTAAATTCCCATGTACGCTAGCATGTTTTGGGTCACTTTGGCCGGTGATTTCACCTCTTTTAGGTGTAGGGGAGACACTGGATTTCATGATGCTCACATGATCTATATCGGTTAAAGTTAAAGTTCCCAATGAATGAATGAGGCCAGCCTCAAATGATGCATATAATGAAATGAATGATACCAAAGATGTTAGGATAGGATAATCAAGAGGTGAGCTAGACTCAAGTAATGACACTAGGTTATTCTTTATCATTGCACAGCAAACCCGATGAAATTCTTAAACTACATCCTAGGTATAGCTGGTGTTCACACTAGCCTATGAACGAAATGAAATGAAGTACGTATGAATGAATGAAGCAGACTCTGTGTTTGCTAATGAAGACTCCCTAGTTGAGATCCATATGTTGAGCTCTCATTTTGGAAAGTCTTAATGTCAAGTCCATGATTTCAAGATCTCATGGCATATGAATGAATGTTATAAAAGATGTTATGTGCTATATGCTATGTGATATGTGTTATGTGTAATATGTTATGTGCTGTGTGCAATATGATAAGTATGATGATGCATGTTACTCTCATGGCATGATTTTCCTAATCCAAATTTGGAAAGCTCACTGACTTTCCTAATCCAAATTTGGAAAGCTCACTGACTTTCCTAATCCAAATTTAGAAAGTTCACTAACTTTCCTAATCCCAATTTGGCAAGTCCACTTATTTGACTTTCCATAATCATGTTGTTAGGAAATAGCTATTCTTCCTCATGCATGTCCTTGGTGTGTGTTTGCATATATCCATACTTAGTACAATGTGTACTAATCCCATATAACTCTATATTTTTAGGTGCAGGCACAGGTGGACACTAGAGCTTACATGTTGACGTTGCAGCTATCCGGACGTGGAGCTTTCATCCGGACTTGGTAGGCCCTCATGCTTTCAAGGATGTCTACCGTTACTATCTAGCTTAGATGTAGGCTTTAGCTAGTGGAGCATGTTCCACTAGTGTTTCTTTCTGTTTTTATTTCAGACATTGTATTGGTACCATTTTGGCAATTATACATTTATTACAGTATTGAACTGTTTCTTTCATTTGATTATCTCTATATTAGATGGTTGATTTGTGAACGCCCATGATGTTAAGTTTAAAAATGTTTAGCACGAAATAAGAAAACAAAAAGTTCAGTTTTTCCGCTAAAATTAACCTAGATGAAGTAAGAATGACGTATGTAGGCTTGTCTGCGACCTCTGAGAGGTCAACGACGCCGGTTTTGTCTGGGGCCTAGATTTTGGTCCGTGACATCATGTTTATCTAGTATGTGCATATTCTTGTAGAAATTTATGCCTAAATTGAGTTTTTGTGAAATATGACTCTCATGATTAACTTGCACTTAAATATGTAGTGGGCTATGTTGCTTTCATGAGAAGTGTTTTGGGCATGTGTTGATGTTTTGTTGATAAAAAATCAGTATGTCAACTATTAATGTTCATATTAAGCTCTTAATTGAATTGGAGAAGGTAGTACCTCCTTATGTGATATGAAAAGTTGAGCTAGTGTTATGGTATGTTGTGGATTAAGTTTCTATTTGTTGATGCTATGTTTATATGTTAAAGTAGTTGATATTTCCTCCAATGATCTGTGACTAAGTATAATATTGGTTGTTGGTTGGCTGCTAGTCTTGAGTCTTTTTCTTTCTTTTTTTTTCCCAATAGAAGATTTAAGGTGTCATTCGGTGACGAATGTTCCTAAGGGGGGGGGGGGATATTGTAACACGCCATAAATTCCATGACCTATACTAGAGTCTTATATTTTGAAAAATGATGATTTTAGACCTAAATAAGTGTAAATAAATTGTTTGAGAAGTTTCGGAGCCATAGCATTAAAGAGAAGTCTTAACGTCCAGAAACTAGCAAAATTTTAACTAGTTGGCGTCCCTAGGTTTGATGGAGATTTTGGAGGATCATATGGAGTCCAAAACTTGTAAAATGACTTTAAATGGGTAAACAATAGTATATAGGGTGAAAACCTTCAGTTCCGACCCCCCAAGGATCGCCCTAGGGGTTCACGAAGGTACCCCACGTTAGACCAAGCAAGCTGCCAAAAAGCAGCAACTTTTGTTCTTGGAGGGAACAAGTCCGCGTCGCGGACTTGGTTCACCCAAGAGAAAAATTTAAGCTCGCGTCGCGGACTCCACTTTCTAGAAAAATAATTTTGAAAATCTTGCAGGAACAGCTCCGCGACGCAGACTTGTTCCCCGATGAAAAATCTGAAAATAGATTTCGAGTTTGACTTCATTAAAGGGTCAAATTAAGTGAGGGGTCTTTTGGGTATTTCATAGGGGGCCTATATATTGAGTTCCCATAAGTGTTTCCTCACATTTACTCACTAAAAACAAAACGCCAAATCAAAACCCAATTGCTCTCACTTCTCTCTACTTTCTCTCTCTATTCAACCTCCATTGAAGAAGCTTTGAAGCTTGAAGAAGAAGACCAAATCCCTCAAGTTTCTACTCAATTTCGCGGTGATTCTTCCATAAGGTATGATTTCTTTCACTCTTGGAGTTCCTTTCCCCAAGAGGTCCTTAAAATGATGATTTCTAAAATCCCCCCAAAATAAGGATTTTTCTCCTCACATGGGTCTTCTTTCTAAAATGAAATTGTGAATCAATTGTGATGAATTATGATAAATTAATGTTGTTTAAGTGTGAATTAATGGTTAATTGATGATTTCCTATGAGTTTTCCCTTGACCCATGACTTTCCCCCAAATCCCTAATTTCTTGGATTGGTTAAGGTGAATTGATAAGGGTGATGAACATGTCACTTATTTACTTTTTTAGTTATGTGAATACTTCATGAATTTCCTTATTTAATATGTTGTTTGTGAGTTCTAGGGTGTTGAGGTATGAAGTCCCAAGAAGGGAAATGAGGTATGATCTTGATTCTCTTTTGATCTCAATTATACAAGGTAAAATATACTTAGGTGGTGGTGATGATATAGCTAATTGTGTTGTTGTGATGTTGGTGATAAGAATCCCTCATCCCTAACCCTAGATTCATAAATTGACTATGAAGTATGTAATTATATTATGATGTGATTATTATATGATTGAATGTACTCTCTCATGATTATGATAATGTATCTAAAGGGTAAGGATAGTTCTCACTTGTGATCACCTATGAGCTAGTATGATAGGATGTTTACATAAGGGTCTAAAAGAGACTAATGTGAACTTATATGATGTCATAAGATGATCAATAAAGGGAATAATTGCTTAGCACCGAAAGGGCATGTAAATGAGATGGAGGTCACATGTTAGTAAGTCCGGCCTCCCACATGGGTTCCTCACATTAGTAAGTCCGGATTTCCGAATTATGTGTTGTCACATGAGATAAACCTCCACGTTAGTGAGTCAAGTTTTCTAGAAACAATCTCCGTGACCCTTAACTATGTGCCCACATAGGACTCTACCTTAGGCAAGTGTTAACCCTCTCTTTTCGATGTGGGAGTAGAACACCGGATTCCATGTAGCTCACATGGTCTCATGTCGGTTATTGCACTTATTTCCCTAACATAAAAGTAAACGAATAAGTGAAGTATGTGAACTTTTATTAGGGTTGACTTGAAGGCTTCTACATAGGGTAAAAGAAGGTATGGGACTTCTCTTACTCATTGTACATGTGGGGTCCTATAGGATGATTCTAGTAGTGTTCTTTTATGATTATGATTATGATTATGATTATGATTATGTTGATATGCTATGACTAGTATTGATATATGAAGCATGTTATATATATGAGAATATGTTGTAAATTTGAAAGGGGTTGCTTCATGTGATACTTAGCCTTGGATAGGGTTATGGGGCTTTATTCTTGGTATTGCACAAGTGTTGCTTAAGTTACTTATATGTTGATATGATTATGATGTTCCTTATATGTGTATATTTAATTGTTGGTCATTGTGCATAGTTTTGACTAAATGGTGCCTTTTCTCATGCATTAACAATTTTTATGCATAGGGACCATACTTAGTACATGTGTTTTGTACTAACCCATATCTCTTCCCTTTTTCCAACATTGTAGGTTCGGGCCGTTGAGGTATCATTGAAGCCAAAGCGAGAAGGCTTGGACTAGACTCTCCAAGTTTCTTTAGGCCCTCTAGTCCGAGGATGCTACCACACACTCTAGCTTAGTAGTACTTTTATTGTCTAATAGAAATTCACTTCTTTTTTATTGTTGAAGATATTGATGTAAGCCCTATGTGGCAATTCTGAATTTGTGTAAGGTCTTTGCCCGGATTGTTGAATTCGTTTAGATGGTTGATATGAGACAAAGATTTAGACTAAATTCATATATGTTTTTATGTTGTGTATGTGAGAAGCCTATGTATGCTTCCTATGTAGAGGTATATTTAAATCTCATTGCTATATAAGTAAAAGTTTTAATTATTCTTTGTTTTTGACTTATGATATGCTATGATGAAGTCTAAGAGGCTTGTCTTAGTACTCTTCGAGGACAACGACGCCGGTAACGACTAGGGTGTACTTTGGGTCGTTAAAATAACTTAGTTTTAGGTCATAGGGTCTACCCCTTATATAGTCATAATCATAGCTCAAAAGGAATTGCATGAGTATTGTCCTTTCAATACAATTCACACATGTGAGGTTAGCACATTTAAATTACCATATCATTATAAGGCACATAGGCAACTCATCACCAATCTTATATCATTACATCATAGCCACCAACTCACAGGCCATTCATCAAGACATTTTAATTCAACATAATTCAAACCCTAATCAATCTTGTCATAAGATATACTTCAATATAACTTCATCACTAAACACAAGTAATCATAATTGACGTAAAGGTTTGAGATCACAAGACTTACCAAATCTACTTTACAAGCCATCATTCATGGTTTTACCATCAACCATCCAATTAAATCGAATAACGGGTGTAATATCATCACACAGTAGTAATTAACACAATAGCTAAGTCAATTGCATCATCACTATCCCAATTAACTTCAATTCATAACCTAGGGTTAGGAGAATTTGTTTTATCATGAAATAATCAAGAAGTAGATCCAATCCCAACAACATATTACCCTAGGCAGTCCATGGATAAATTAGAATAGATAAAACAATTCTATCAATCAATACATTCTTCAATTCTCATCAATTCATATCAAGATCCAAGATTTGGGGGAATTGGGGAAAGGGATATGATCTACATGAAATTGCATCAATTAACATCAATTAACCAACAATCTACACTTAATTAGTCATAGGCAATCACAATCTATCATCAATTTGAAGTTTAGAAGAAAACCCATTAGAATTGGAAAACCCCATGGAATTGGGTAATTTAGAAATCAACTTTGAAAGGACCTCTTGGGGAAAGGAATCCCAAGAGTGAAGAACACATACCCTAATGAAGATTAATCCAAGAAATTGAAGTAAAATCCTAGAGAAATTGTTCTTATTCTTCAAGCTTTGTTGTTACTTCCGTGGAGGATTTTGGGAGAGAGAAAGTAGAGACAGTCAAGTGAAATCCAATCCATGAAATAATTTGATCTATGGACATCATCGAGAGCTTTTCGGTATTGTTTTGGAAATTTGATTTGGGTGAGTGAAAATTGACATAAAACTGACCCTTAGGCTATATATAATCACCCCTAAAATACCCAAAATACCCCTCACTTAATTTGGTCTTTCTGTGATGTCAAAATGCTTAAAATACTATTTCAACGAATGTGGGAAGTGGCTCCGCGCCGCGAAACTGATTTCTGAATTTATTTTTCAAAAAATGATTTGAGGAAGTGGACCTAGTGGCGTGCACGCGTCGTGAGGAAATTTTTGCCAAGCTGCGTGTGGTTGCGCAACGCGCAGTAGCCCCTTGAATCTTGCCTCTCGCAAGCTGCTTTGCTTGCCCATGTTGGGGTCCTCCTCAAGGACCCTTCAGGTGATCTTTGGGGAGTCATTATTGAACGTTTAGGACCTCTATACTACATTTTACATGTTTAATGTCTTTTTACAAGTTTTAGACTTCATTTGACCCTCCAAATCCTTCACCAAACATAAGGACGTCAACTAGTTCAATTTAGCTAGTTTCCGGACGTCAAGGTCTTCCCTTGACGTCTTGGCTCTAAAATTTCTTAGATAACGTTTAAACATTAATTTAGGTCTTAAAACAGTATTATCAACCTTATATCAACTTGTGAGGCTCTATCTTAGGTCTTGAATTTTCGGAATGTTACATTATCTATCCCTTAGGAACATTTATCCCCGAATGACACTAAACTTTTAAAAAGGGAAAGGATAGACTCATGACTAGCAGCCCAACCAACTATATATAAAAATCAACATGAATTACAACTCAAGGAGTGTTTCACAACTTCATTCAACACATAATCATGGCATTTAGAGAAGTAACCCAAAACATCAACTTTCACACATAAGAACTCAAAATCACAATATGATGAATTTCCTTCTTACTACCATATGAGCTCCACATATCATTTAAGAGAAATTATGCTAAATTCCTTTCTCAACATATCACATGCTCAATATCATTTCATGAAGGCAACAACTTACCAAATACACCAATAGTGCAAATCAAGCAAAAGAACATTTTTCCATGATAGTTCATTTTAGCATAAACCTTTTTACCTTAAATATGCACAACAAGTCAAATTCAAAGCAACTCATTATTTTTTATTATTTTTAAGAACAACTAACCTCTGTTAGAAAAGAGATTAGGATAACGGGACTTCATGGCGGCCTCGGCCTCCCATGTTGCTCCCTTAACTAGGTGGTTTCTCCATAACACTTTTACGGAGGCTACCTCTTTGTTCCTCAACCTCTTCACTTGACGATCAATGATGTCAACCGGAACCTCCTCATAGGAGAGGTTCTCTTTCACACCAAGACCTTCGATAGGAAGAATGTACTAAGGATTACCAATGAACTTCTTAAGTATGGATATAAGGAAAGCCATATGAACCAAAGATAGTTCACTAGGGAGTTTCAACTCATATGCAAACTTACCAACCCTTTTCAAAATTTCATAGGGAACCACATAACGAGGACTTAACTTCCATTTCTTGCCAAATCTAACCATCCTTTTCATGGGCGAAATTTTCAAATACACCTTATCACCCTCTTCACATTCAAGGTCTGTTCTCCTATGATCGGCATAAGACTTTTGCCGACTATAGGATGTTTGCAAATGGTCCCTTATAATATGAACTTTCTCTAAGGTCTTATAGATCAAATCGGGACCAAGAAGCGAAGACTCGCCAACCTCAAACCAATCAATAGAAGATCTACACCTCCAACCATACAATTCTTCAAAAGGAGCCATAGATATGGATGAATGAAAACTATTGTTATATGAGAACTCCACCAAAGGCAAGTGCTCATCCCGATTTCCCTTGAAGTCAATTATACACGCTCTAAGCATATCTTCAAGAGTTTGAATAGTACGCTCCGCTTGACCATCTGTTTGAGGATGAAAATTGGTTCTTAACTTCACTTAAGTACCAAAACCTCTTTGAAACTACCTCCAAAACCTAGATGTAATTGAGCATCTCTATCCGATATGATGGATAAAGGAACCCCATGAAGACTCACTATCTTGCCAATATAGATCCTTACATAATCTTCCTCCGAATAAGTAGACTTAACGGGAATAAAGTGAGCGGACTTCGACAATCTATACACTACCACCCATGTAGATTCATATTGATTTCTAGTCCGAGGAAACCCAACTACGAAATCCATGTTAACATCTTCCCACTTCCAAGTAGGAATTTGGATTTCTTGTAGTAAACCACTCAACTTTTGGTGCTCAGCCTTCACTTGTTTGAATTGGGACACTTTGCAACAAACTCCACAATGTCCCTTTTTAGGTCATGCCACCAAAACACCTCCCTAAGATCATGGTAAAATTTTGTAGAACCCGGATGAATAGAGTAACGGGCTCCATGACCTTCCTCAAGGATCCTATTCCTCAAATCATCAACATTGGGCGCACACAATCTCTGTTGGTACCTAAGAACACCATCCCCCCATTGGAGAACGACTCATTCATCTTTCCAAGAACCGCTTCTTTCAACTCCATCAATAATGGATCAAGGTGTTGCTTAGACTTGACCTCAACCACCAAAGACGTCTCGGAGTTATGATGTACCATAACACCACCATTTGAAGAACCTAAATTCGAACCCCTAAACGAGCCAACCTATGAACATCATTCACTAGGTTTCTCTTGGATTCTTCCACATGGGACACACTTTCCATGGACAAACGACTGAGAGTGTCCGCTACCATATTAGCCTTGCCGGGGTGATAGAGAACACTTATGTTGTAGTCTTTCATCAATTCTAACCACCTTCTTTGTTGGAGATTCAACTCCTTTTGGGTGAATACGTATTGAAGACTTTTAGGGTCCGTATACACATCAACATGAACCCCATATAGATAATGCCTCTATATTTTCAAGGTAAAAAACCACGGCCGCTAACTCTAGGTCATGAGTCGGATAATTCTTCTTGTGAACTTTGAGTTGCCTAGAAGCATAGGCTATAACTTTGCCATGTTGCACAAGAACACACCCGAACCCGACTCGGGATGCATCACAATATACCACAAAACCCTTATTACCCTCCGGTAGGGTCAATACCGGAGCGGAGGTAAGCCTATCCTTCAACACTTGGAAGCTTTCACATGCTTCCGACGACTCAAATTTCACATTGTTTTAGTCAAGGTTGTCAAAGGGGAAGCAATGGATGCACACATGTCAACAAACCTTTTATAATAACTGGCTAGGCCTAAGCAACTCCTAATATCCATAGGAGCCAAAGGTCTAGGCCAATTTTTCACCACTTCGGTCTTTCTTGGATCAACCTCAATAGCTTCACTAGAGATGATTTGACCTCCAAACACTTCCAAACTTTATATACTTCCTAAGAAGACTATTATTAACGATTTTATGATATTAAAATATAATGACACAAGTGTTAGGATCTAGTTACACCTAGCTCATTTTTAGGGTGTAACAATACTCCCCCACTTGGACAACATTCGTCCTCGAATGACACTTGCTTTATTTTAGACACTATCAAGAGATACGAAACTCAAGACTAGCATAACATAACCATATCACACAATAAAGAATACACATATAGGAGAAACATCAATTTCATATAATCTGGAGACTCACAATATAACAAGAAGCTAGAAACAAATCTACGACTCATTATGCACATGAGACTCACATTTTTTTTCCATTTAATATAGGAGGAACTTCCTTCTCCACATATTATCATGCTCATATACATCAGTTCTATACACGTTATAAACATTTTTCATGAAAGAACAATTTAGTCATATTTTCAAAATCTTTACAGTGAGCATCAATTTCTTTATCGTGAATCATGCTCAAATTTCCAAAAATGCAACTCTTAACAAATTTATGATGGAAGCATGACAATCTGAGAGATAAAACCATATAAACTCAATTTAAATCATAATCATAAATTCATGAAATGCACAATGCAAGGAATCAATGAAATTCAATTTCAACTAGACTCCTAAACACAATGCAACATGCTACTATGATATGATTTCTCTCACCATACTCCCCCACTTAGAAGGAACCCATAACCACTAAAGAAGGAAAACTAAAAGTTACCATTATCATCATCATCATCCGGTTTCGTTCCTTTTGCTCAGAGAGCATAGAAGCGATTCCTCTTTGGAGCACCACGATCCGAAGCATTAGGAGGAACTTGCTTGGCCTCTCTTCCTCTAGCCACAATTTTAGGACAATCTCTTACCTTGTGATCATCCTTAACACAACTAAAGCACCCACTAGTACCGTCTAGACACTTCCCAAAGTGATTCTTCCCACAAGTAGTACAAGTAGGCTTAACCACTAGGGAACCACCACATTTCTCAAGTTTGACCTTAGGAGCACTAGATCCATCATGGTTTGGAGCCCTTTTCTTAAACCTAGGTTGGCTTCTCTCATTGGCTCCACTCCTCTTCAAGTTCCTTGCCATCCTACTAAGTTTAGAATCCTCAGTGGATTTAGCATACACCATAAGTCTAGACAAACTCATATCATTATGGAGCATGGTCGTACGACACTCTTCTTTCACAAGGTCGGCAACACGGGTCACAAACTTATTCTTCTCATCCCTTGGGTTAGACACCAAGGATGGAGAATACCTAGACAATATAGTGAACTTCAAGGAATACTCTTCCACACTCATGTTTCCTTGCTTCACTTCTCTCCTCTCACGGGTAAAGTACTTCTCCAAGAAAGCCTCCTTAAACTCTTCCCACTCTATGGGACCCAATTCAATCAGCCTATTATCCTTCCATTAGGTGTACAACAATTGAGAAACATCCCTCAATTGGTAGGAAGCTAACTCCGCCTTCTACCTAGAAGTAACCCCCATGGCACTCAACACCTTGTACAAACCATTTACCAACTCTTGAGGATCCTTTCCGACCTTAGAGCCAAGAAAGATAGAAGGATTCATCCTCACAAAGTCTCTCAATCTAGATGTCATAGTGCTCTTCACAACATTCACCCTAGGCTCAACACCCCTATTCACATGAGTAGTCATGGCTCGGACTAAAGAAAGTAATTTCTCTCTAATTTCCCCATTAGTCATTTCCGGGGTAACCACCGGAACATCATTACCGCCACCCACAATAGGGACCGGATCAACTTGAGAACATTGAGGAACTTGTCCACCTTATGGAACTTGTCCACCTCGGTGAAGAAGTCCCTCATTAACATCATTCTCATCAACTCTCCTAGACGGTGTCCTCCTTGTATTCATTTCCTATAACACAAGGAAAACCATAAGAAAAGAACACTCATAACTTTTTACTCTATGGCATGACACAAGAGTAGAAAAGATGGGAAACTCTATCATCCTATAACCTCTCGCTCATGGATGTGTCGCGACTGACACCAATGAACAAGACTCTACTAGACGTGGCTTTTTTAGACGCTTTGATTCCTAAGACCACTTTCATAACCTATGCTCTGATACCATGTTTGTTAAGACCGGAGAGTACCCCCTACAAGTTAGGGCATTCTTGAATCGAAACACGGTGTACTCGACCTCTCAGAGGTCTTGCACAAGACCTTTTGTACCAGTCATTGCATAAAACATATATGAAAAGTAGGGCGAAATTAAAACTTTTCACAACATTGTAAAAATCTCATTTATAGAAACAATAGAAACTCTAAGTCTCCAAATAGACAACTTAGACTCATGAAGCATACTTGGGTCACAGCCCATACTACAATCGAATATGAATTAACAAAGTCTATTAATGTCTATAACTGAAAAAGCTAAACATATTGGTGTCTTCGAATCAATTGAGGACATACAACAACTCTTGCTTGAATGATTGCTAATGTCCAATCTTGACTTCTCGAACACCTCTCAAGAGCCAACTTCACCTTTAGAGATAGACAAAAGTATGGAATTAGTACAAACACTTGTACTAAGTATGACATAATGCACAAAAATCATGAGAAACTGACATTTGTATAAGACATGCTCTTTTTGAGTAAAACTTCATAATACAAATATAAGAATCACTTACACGTCAACATAATCACATATAGTCACATTCCACAATATAGCATCAATGTCACTTAAAACAATATAACATATGACCCTCCTACCAAAGGTTATCCTAATATTTACTTAAGTAAGATAAGAAGAGACCGTCCATACACCCTTTTCAAGCACACCTAAATAACCCTTAATACTACCTAAGATAAGATTATTCCCTTTACATTTTATAAACTGCCTACCTAGAATTACTCTAAGAGTCACCTAAGTAAGACATGGAGAGACCTCCCACACACCCTATTTAAGCCTACCTAAGCAATCCTCAGAGCTACTCGAGATAAGTAACTTTTCATTAATATTCCTTTACTAAAGTCATTATGTTCATTAAGTCATTTAGAGAACATTCATAACTTATGTACATTCACATAATGGTGTTTAAGAAGACCTAGGGCACTCACACACTAACATCTTTAAATCCTAATCGTGAAATGTCTAGATATTGTCCCATTCCACTACCTAAACTTCATAGTACTTATAAAACACTAGCATGTATCCCACATGATGAGAATATTCAATAATCGACATAGACCATACTAGCTAGGTATGGAATCCGGAGTCATAAACCTACTTCGATGGAGGGTGTTCTACTTGCCAATGGTAGAACTAGGACACATACCATGTAGGCACATGGTTAAGGAATATCAAGGGCTTCATTATACTCTAGTCTCCTTCTTAACTAGAGCTACTACCCAAGCATACTCACTCAATTCTAGCGTTTGTTCTCATAGAGTAATTCAATAAAAGAGTTTATGAACATGTTTCAAATCTTGTTCTTAACCAAATCATAACACACTCTACCAAGGAGGTACACTAGAGTTGCCTACAATGGCGAATAGGATAGCTCAATGTCTTTCATAAGAATGATTTCATGTCGTTCCAGCCAACCATTCCTAAGTCCACCATTCACACAAGAAGGATACCAATACGACTTTGGACTTTAAGTATATCTTAACCTTTCTTCTTAAAAGGTTCCACATAATTATCTTCTTTCTATATTCAAGATCATGTTTCATTCATACATATTCATTCATGACAAAGGGTATTCTAACCTACTATGTAACGAACCAAAGTACCCCGTAGGCGTAATCGGCGTCGGCGTCCTCTAGTAGGACTAAGACAAGCCCTTAGCATTCATCATAGCACATCATAGGTCAAAATGCGGAAAAATTTAAAACATTACGTAGTGAAGTATACTTAGACTTCTCGCATATTATATATATGGAGTTCACATAGATACATACGAAGTGTACATAGATTTCTCTTTTAACATAACAAATCATATAGGACTCTAAAGTCTCATCTCATATATAAACCATCTACAAGAGTATGAATCACAATAGTTTGGGCATAGCCCTTACTCTATTACAATATGACCATATAGGCTACAATAAAGTCTCAACATGAGAATGGAATAATAGTCTCAAAACATAGACAAAATTAATAAAGTTTGATGAGTGGTTCTATCCTTGGAACTCATGAGGACTAACCAATTGACCTAGGAAATACCCAAGTCTTCTTCTCCAATGACCACAAATCTCCTCAATGGCCCAAACTTAAAATGTTTGGGAAAAGGGAGAAATATGGGTTAGTACAAACCACATGTACTGAGTATGGCTCCTATGCAATTATCAATGCATGAGAAAGGGCACAATTTAGTCAAAACCATGCCTAATGTCCAACAATTTAATATACACATATAAGGAAAATCATAATCATATCAATATATAAGTAACTCAAGCAACACTTGTGCAATGCCAAGAATAAAGCCCCATAACCCTATCCAAAGCTAAGTATCAGATGATGCAACCCACTTCACACTTACAACATATTCTCATATTTAACATGCTTCATACATCCATACTACTCATAACTTATCAACATAATCATAATCATAATCATAAAAGAACACTACTAGAACCATCCCTTAGGATCCCACATGTGCAGTGAGCAAGAGAAGTCCCATACCCTCCCTAACCCTGTGTATTAGCTTTCAAGAAAACCCTAATAAGAGTTCACATACTTAACTTGTTCATTTACTTTTTACATTAGGGAAATAAATGCAATAACTGACATGAGACCATGTGAGCTACATGGAATCCGGTGTTCTACTCCCACACCGAAAAGAGAGGGTTAACACTTTCCTAAGGTGTAACTATTTGTACATAGCTATCTAGCTGGATCCACTAAGCTAGAGTCCTATGTGGGCACATAGTTAAGGGTCAAGGAGATATTTCTAGATACCTTGACTTACTAACGTGGAGATTTCCATCTCATGAGAAAGCACATAATATGGGAATCCGAACTTACTAACACGAGGAAACCCATGTGAGAGACCGAACTTACTAACGTGAGACCTCCATCACATTTACATGCCCTTTTGGTGCTAAGAAATTATTCCCTTTAGTAATCATATTATCTCATCATACAAGTTTACATTAGTCTCTTCTAGACCCCTATGTAAACATCCTCTCTAAACATCTTATCATATATAGCTCATAGGTCATCACAAGTGAGAACAATACTTTCACTTTAGACACTACTTCATAAGTGAGTAAACCTTTCACTTAACACTTTATTTTTATCATAAGAAACTACTTTCAATCATACAATAATCGTATCATAACATGCATACATAGCTCATGTCTAATTCGATGGCTTAGGGTTAGGGATGAGGAATACTTAGCATCAACATCACAACCACACATTAGAAATAGAAGCATTACTATCTAAAGAACTCATAATTCATGATTGAATCCAAGAAGAACCAATCACATACTTCTTTGCCCCTTCCAAAAACCTTCATAGTTCCATTACCAAAAATACATAACCAACTACATAAACAAGGTAAATTCAAGAAGCAATCACATAAATAACAAGAATGTATTCAATCTACATGTTCATGATCTTCACAATTAACCATCAATATATACTTAAACATAATTAATTTATCATAATTAACCACACTTGATTCATAATTTTGTTTTTCAAAGAAGACCCATGTGTAGAAGAAAACCTAGATTTTGGGGGATTTAGAAATCATCTTTTGGAGGGACCTCTGAATGAAAGAAACCATACCTTATAGATGATAAAGCCACGAAATTAGGTTGGAAAATTAAAGGCTTGATCTTCTTCTTTGAGCTCTAATGGTCTTCAATGGAGGTTTGGAGGAAGAGAGAATTTGGGAGAGATGAGAGTGATTTTTTATTTCAATTTTTGAGACATGATTTGAGTGTTAAAATTGACTTAAAACTGACCCTAAGACCTTATATTGTCACCCATTAAATTAACCAAAACACCCCTCACTTAAATGGGTCTTTTGTGAAGTCAAAATACTTAAAATACGACTTTTACGAATCTGGAAAGTAGCTGCGCGTCGCGGGATTAATTTCACGATTTAGTTTGGAAATCCGGGTTGAGGCAGTGGACCTCGTGTAGGCCGCGCGTCGCAAGGAAAATTTGATATCCTTGCGTGATAGTTGTGCGTCGCACAACAGCCACAAAATTCCTGCTGCACGCAGGATTCTTTGGCAGCCCGCTCGCCCATGTTCGGGTCCTCCCCAAGGACCCTTCCGGTGGTTCTTGGGGTTTCGTGACTGTACGTTTGACCCTCTATACTACATTTTACCTATTGAAAGTATTTTTACAAGTTTTGGATTTCATATGACCCTCTTAAACCTTAACCAAACATAAGGACGTTAACTAGTTCAATTTCACTAGTTTCTAGACGTTAAAGCCTTTCTTTAATGCTATGGGTCCAATAATTCTCAAGCAAGTTATTTAAACTTATTTAGGTCTAAAATCATCATTACTAAGCATATAAGTATCTAGTATAGGTCATGGAATTTCCGGGGTGTGTCAATACTCCCCCCGTAGGAACATTCGTCCCGTAATGACACTCTAGACCCTTATAAGAGGAAGAGACTCAAGACTAGCAGCCCAACCAACAAAAATATAATAAAATGAGTCACAGATCATTGGAGGAAACATTCAATCCTTTCAACATATAATCATAACACATAAACTTAATCCACAACATACCATATACATAACTCATATAAGGAGGAACTACCATCTCCATTTCAAATGAGCTCAATATGAACATTAAAAGTTTACATGCTGATTTCTTATCAAAACAATATCAACCATGCTCACCATAATTTCCATGAGTACTTACAGCACACCACACACATTAAGTGAAAGCCAACCATAAGAAATATGTTTCATGGAAAGAAAATAATTCAACATAGGCATGAATTTCTACCATAATATGCCTATATTTTGAAAAACAGATAAGTTCAACATTATTCATAATAGTCATATAAAAAATTACTAATCTCAATCTTGGCTTGGAGTAAGGGGAAAAAGATGAGGATAGCGAGACTTCATGTCGGCTTCTGCCTCTCATGTTGCTCCCTAAACAAGGTGGTTCTTCCATAGAACTTTTACGGAGACAACCTTCTTATTCCTCAATTTCTTAACATGACGATCCAAGATCTCAACCGGGACCTTTTCAAGAGAGGTCCTCTTTAACCCCTAAACCTTCTAGGGGAAGAATGGAAAACGGATCACCTATAAACTTCTTAAGCATAGAACATTGGAACTCTAGATGAATCATGGGCAACTCATTTGGCAACTTCAACATAAGAACCACTCCCAACCCACTTCAAAATTTCATACGGTCCCACATAACGAGGAGTAAGTTTCCCCTTATTTCCACACCACATCGCCCCATTCATGGGTGAAATTTTCAAATAGACCCAATCTCCTACTTCAAATTCAAGGTTCATCTTCTATAGTCGGCATAAGATTTTTGCCGATTTGAGCCATTTTTAGTCTATCTCTTATAACCCGAACCTTCTCGAGGGATTCATGGAACAAGTCTGGACCAAGTGGAGCAAACTCACCTACCTCATACCACCCAACCGGGGATCCACACTTTCTCCCATAAAGTGCCTCGAAGGGTGCCATGGACATTGTTGTAGGAGAATTCTATCAAAGGTAGGTGGTCATCCCAATTACCTTTGAGGTCAATGACACATGCCCTCAACATATCCTCAAGAGTTTGAATAGTGTGTTCCGCTTGACCATCTGTCTTGGGATGAAAAGCGGTACTAAGCTTTACCTTCCAATCCCACTTTGGAAAGCTTTCAAAAAGTAGGAGGTAAATTGAGTACCACTATCCGAAATTATGGACAAAGGGGCTCCATGTAACTTCACTATCTCTTTGATGTACAATTTGGCATAGTCTTACGCCGTATATGTGACTTTAACGGTGAAAAAATGTGCAGACTTGGTTAGCCTATCCACAATGACCCATATCGAGTCATGTTGTCTTCTAGTACGAGGCAACCCTATTACGAAGTCCATGTTAATATTCTCCCACTTTCATGAAGGAATATCTATATTTTGAGTCAAGCCACCCGACCTTTGATTGTCCGCCTTAACTTTTTAGTAGTTTGGACACTTAGCAACAAAATCCGCTATGTTCTTTTTCATACCATTCCACCAATAAATTTATCGTAAGTCGCAATACATCTTTATGGCAACCGGATGGATGGAATAGCGGGAGACACGATCCTCTTCCACGATCAATTTCCTTAAGCCATCTATATCTGGTACACACAACCTTCCTAGGTGCCTATGCATCCCATCTTCTCCTTCAGAGAAAGATTCATTAGACTTACTAAGGACCGTTTCCTTCAACTCCATCAATAAAGGATCAAGGTGTTGCTTTGATTTCACCCTAACTACTAAAGATGACTCGGAGTTGTGGCGAACCATGAAACCACCCTTTGGAGAGTCTTCTAGTCGGACGTTCAAACGAGCCAACCTATGAACCTCTTTTACTAACTCTTTCTTATCATCAACCACATGGGTCACACTACCCGTGGACACTATACACAAGGCATCCTCTACCAGATGGTAAAGGACACTCTTGTCATAGTCCTTTAAAATTTCTAACCATCTTCTTTGACGTAGTTCAAATCTTTTTGGGTGAATACATATTGTAGACTCTTATGATCAGTGAACACATCGATATGTACCCCATAGAGATAGTATCTTCAAATTTTCAAGGAAAATACAACGAACGCAAGATCAAGGTCATGAGTTGGGTAATTCTTCTCATGTGGCTTGAGTTTCCTAGAGGCATATGCTATGACTTTCCCATGTTGCATGAGTACACAACCTAGACCCACCCGAGAGGCATCACAATAAATGACATACCCTTCGGTACCGTCCGGTAAGGCCAATACCGTAGCGTAGGTGAATCTATCTTTCAATAATTGGAAGCTCTTTTCACATTATTCCGACCATTTGAATTTGGACTTCTTTTGGGTTAAGGTCTTTAATGGAGATGCGATAGACAAAAATCCCTCAACAAACCTCCTATAATAACCGGTCAACCCTAGAAAACTTCGGATGTTGGTAGGACTCAACGCTATAGGACAACTTTTGACCACTTTCGTATTCCTTGAATCAAACACTATCCCTTCACTAGAGACAATGTGACAAAGAAATCCAACCGATCTCAACCAAAACTCACACTTGCTAAACTTAGCAAAAAATTGGTTATCCTTGAGAACTTTCAAAACTATCCCCAAATGTCTCCGATGATCATTCCCACTTCCGTATTCCTTGGATCAACCTCTACCCCTTCACTAGAGAAGTTGCCTCTCGCAGGCTGCTTCCTGCCCATGCTAGGGTCCTCCTCAAGGACCCTTCGGGTGATTCTTGGGGAGTCGTTCTTGAATGTTTAGACCCTTTATACTACACTTTACCTATTTAAAGTCCTTTTACAAGTCTTAGACTTAATTTGACCCCCCCCCCCAATTCTTCACTAAACATAGGTACGTCAACTACTTAAATTTAGCTAGTTTTCGGACGTCAAGGTCTTTCCTTGACGTCTTTGCTCTAAAACTTCTTAGATCACTTTTAAACATTAATTTAGGTCTTAAAACAGTGTTATCAACCTTAGATCAACTTGTGAGTCTCTAACTTAGCTCTTGACTTTTCGGAGTGTTACAACCACCCAACTTTTGGTGCTCGGCTTTCACTTGTTGGCAATTTGGACATTTTGCAACGAATTCTGCTATGTCCCTTTTTAAGCCTTCCCACCAAACCACTTCTATAAGGTCATGATACATCTTTGTAGAACCCATATGGATGGAATAATGGGAACCATGAGCTTCCTCAAGGATCGGTTTCTCAAATCATCAACAGTGGGAACACACAACCTTCCTAGGTACCTCAAAACACCATCCCCCCAGTGGAGAATGACTGATTTAGCTTAAAATGAACCAATTCCTTCAGCTCCATCAATTGTTGATCAAGGTGTTGTTTAGACTTCACCTTCACCACCAAGACGATTCGTAGTTATGATCAACCATAAAACCATCATTTGGGGAACCTTCCAACCTAACACCCAATCCAGCCAACCTATGAACATCTTTCACTAGGTATTTCTTGGATTCCTCCACATGAGACACACTACCCATGGTCATACGACTTAGAGCATCCGCAACAACATTGGACTTTCTGGGGTGATAGAGGACTGTTATGTCGTAATCTTTCAACAATTCCAACTATATTCTTTGTCGGAGATTTAACTCTTTTTGAGTAAACACATATTGTAGACTCTTATGGTCGGTATACACATCAACATAAACACCATACAAGTAATGCCTACATATTTTCAAGGCAAATACCACGGCTGCTAATTCAAGATCATGAGTTGAATAATTCTTCTCATGCACCTTAAGTTGTCTAGAGGCATAGGCTACTACCTTCCCATGTAGCATAAGAACACACCTCAATCCCACTCAGGATACATCACAATATACCACAAAACCCTTAGTACCGTCCGATAGGGTAAATACCGGAGCAGAAGTAAGCCTATCTTTAAATATTTTGAAGCTTCTTTCATATGCCTCTGACCACTCAAATTTTACACTCTTCTGGGTCAAGGTAGTCAAGGGAGAAGCAATGGACACAAAACCATCCACAAACCTTCTAATTACCCGGTAGACCCAAGAAACTCCTAATGTCGGTTGGAGTCAATGTTCTAGGCCGATTTTTCACCACCTCAGATTTCCTTGAATCAACCTCAACTCCCTCATTAGAAATGATATGAGCAAGCAACGCCACCGACCTCAACAAAAACTCACATTTGCTATACTTGGCAAATAGTTGGTGTTTCTTAAGAACTTGCAAAACCACTCTCAAATGGTCCATGTGTTCACCCTCATTTTTCGAATATACCAAGATGTCGTCAATGAAGACAATGACAAATTAAAGTAGTTAACTTTGAAACACCCTATCATTAGGTCCATAAACGTCTCCGGGGTATTAGTGAGACCAAAGGACATTATTAAGAACCCATAGTGACCATATCTAGTTCAAAATGTCATTTTTGGTATATGCTCACCTCTCACCGTATGTTGGTGATAACCCGATCTCAAGTCAATCTTAGAAAAGTAGCTTGCCCCTTGGATCTGATCAAATAAGTCGTCTATCCGAGGTAGATGATACTTATTCTTAATCGTGAATTTGTTGAGTTGGCGATAATTAATTCACCTTCTAAGGGACCCATCCTTTTACTACACAAACAATACCGGTGCACCCCATGGAGAAATACTAGGTCTAATGAAACCTTTGTCTAGAAAGTCCTTGAGTTGAGCCTTCAACTTTTTCAATTCAGCCGGAGCCATCCAAAATCAATTTCCCGTTCGGGAGGGATTCGAGGAAGATCATTAGGAAAGACCTCCAGAAATTCACTTACTAGAAGGACTAACTCAATGCGAGGATTTTCTAAGTCTAAATCCTTGACTCTTACAATGTGATATAAACACCCTTTTGAGATCACTTTACAAGCCTTAAGACAAGAGATGATACGACTTCTAGGAATATAATTTTCCCCCTTCCACTCAAAGACGGGTTTATTTCGAAAATTGAACTTGAGAATTCTTGTTCTATAATCAATGGAAGAAAAATAATCATGCAACCAATCCATCCCCAAAATGATATCAAAATCAACCATATCAAGTTCTACTAATTCAACAAGATTAACTCTCTTGGGCAATTTTTTAGGACAATTTCTATGTACGCTCTTTGCAACCACCGCATCACCTACCGGAGTAGTTACCATAAAAGGATCACTTAGGACATCGGGCAATATATCAAACTTCCTAGCTACTAAAGGAGTACCAAAAAATACTGTAGAACCCGGATCAAGTAAAGCATATACATCTATACATAAGACTTATAATATACCCGTAACCACACCGGGAAAACTCTCTTGTTCACCCCTGGAGCGAAGAGCATAAAATTGATTCTTCTTAGGACCATCAACATTAGAACCACAAGCTTGATCTTGCCCACTTACTTTTTCTTGCCTCTTCAAATTAGGAAAATCCATAACCTTGTGGCCACTCCTGCCACAACCAAAGCAATTGTCCGTCCCAACAAGGCAATCACCATAATGCTTCTTGCCACACTTTCCACAAGTTGGTTTCTTGTTAGGTGAGCTAGTACCTCATCCTTTTTGAGACTTAGGGTTAGACACCCTATTATCATGAGCCATGAGAAATTTGGAAGGAACTTGATTAGAAAAACTCTTCTTGAACCTAGGCTTGTCTTGAATGTCAAGCCTACCTTTTGAAGAACCACCATCATAAGACCTTGCCTTCATGGCCTCCTTACTCTTTCTATTTAGCCTACTTTCTTTCACTTGTTGAGCATGAACCATGAGAAGAAAGATATTCATATTATAATGAAGCATAGCCGAACGACATTCTTCAACCAAGTCATCGGACACCCTCGTAAGAAAATGACTCATATCATCCCTTGGGTTAGACACCAAGAATGAAGCATACTTGGACAACTTAGTGAATTTCAAGGAATAGTCAAGTACACTCATACCTCCTGGACGAAGGTTGATGAATTCTTCCACCTTAGCTTCCCTCAACTCTCTAGGAAAGAACCTATCAAGAAAGGCCTTCTTGAAGATCTCCCAAGTCACCGGACCACCTCTTAGTGCCCTATTAACACTCCATTGCACGTACCAAGTTTGGGTCACATCTTTGAGTTGATAGGCTGCCAACTCGGCCTTCTCAATTGAGGTCACACCCAGAGCATAAAGAATCTTATAAACCTCATCGAGTAAATCTTTAGGGTCTTCATCCGCTTTGGAACAGGAAAACATAAGCGGGTTCATTCTAGTAAAGTCTCTCAATAAGATGCCATGTTGTTGACATGATGAGGCACTCGGGGTCCAACCTCCCTATTAACTTGAGCCGTCATGTCTTGGACTTGAGAAGTGACGGTATTGGATTGAGACGTCATGGATTGGGACAAATTAAGAAAATCCGCCCTTATCTCTCCATCGGTCTTCGGTGGAGGAACAACCAGAACTTGATCACCCGTAACTTCTTCAACTGGAGGCACTTGGTTGTCTTATGGAGGAGCTTGGTTGTCATTAGCCCCCACATTAGCAATGCCTTCTTCGGCTCTTTGTGTCGCTGCCCTTCGAGTATTTATACCTATAACCACGATACAAGGTTTAGGTGAAAGTACATACAAATATTCTAGAGGCACGACATAGGAATACAAGAAGATAAGAGTTTCTAAGCATCACATAGTCTCTCCTTCATAAGTGTGCCGCGCTTCACAACTATGAATAAATATCTACATAGATGTTATTTAATTTGATATTATTTCTAGGTATATTCAACCTCATGCTCTAATGTCAAGTTTATCAAATCCGGGGAGCACCCCCTAGATGTAACCGGCGTCGTCGTCCTCGGAGAGGACTAAGACTAGACTCTTAGCATTCATCATTACATTCATAGGTTAGAAATACGGAAAATTTAAACTTTTCATCTACAATTACTTCATAAGGTTTACTTAGACCTCTCGCTTAAACATAATATATTTATATCGAGGATACATAGGCCTTTCTTATAAGAAGATTACATGGTATTCTACTTTTATTGCACATATATATATATAATACACAATATAGTCTTAAAAGGGATGTCTCATATTAAGCAATATAAGCGGAGTCGTAATTTTATTTTTCATATACATTTCAGAGTTATGTTGTATCCTTGTTATACACATAGAGTTGACATCATGTTTTTAAACAGCTTTTCTTTATATTGAACTTGTTTTAAACTGCTTTGTATTGAAATGAGTTCAATTGAGTATCACAAGTTCAGTGTCTTGAGTTAATCCGTGCTTCATTGAGTCGAAAATCATATCTTTGAAGTTTAGTATCTAATCTTTGAGTTGAGAATATTATTCTTGATTTGAGTTGAGTTGAAAAGAGGTAAGTATGTTTCCTTTTTATTCAGGTATCAAGCTTATGTTATGCCTTATAATTACCCTTACATGCTCGTACAATCTACATACTGAGTCAATTGGCTTGAATCTTCTCATGATGCAGACACATGTATATAGGATCATTAATAGGAGCTTTGTTGATACATCCGAGAGTTCGAGTTAGTTGTTGTGAACCTCCTTGCTTACGGAGGATTTCATTTACTTCTCAGTTTAGTAAGGAAGTCGTGGGTCTTGTCCCGAATTCCATCAATATCATTAAGAGGTTTCATATATAGTCAGTATAGTTGAGAAGTCTGTATTACTCATTTATTTTATTAATTGTTTTAAAGACTAAAGTTGTCTATTTATAGCGAGTTGAATATATTGATTTGATTATTCAAGATTTTCATTTGAGTTAAAGCATTGTAATCGATTTTCATGATTTAAATCTGTTTTAAGCTTCTGTATGCTTAAGTTAGTCTTCCGCTTGTAGTCATCCAATATGAGGGTTCGCTTCGGGACCAACAATGGTCTACATGTATCGGCCATGTTAAGGGTGTAGGCTGGGATCATGATAAATTTTGTATCAGAGCAAAGAGTTTAAGTGTCCTAGGGTGTTTATGAAGCCGTGTCAATTGGATCTTATTTATGGTTGTGAGGGCCCCACTTCTATGAATGAGGTACAATAGGAATTTAAGAAAAGTTTCCCTTCTTTCGTACTCTTCATTGTGCGAAAGATCTAAGTCATAGAGATCTATCCTAACTCGTGCGTTCTCTTATTCATTTGAATACTCTTCATACTAGATGTCACGACACGGGAGTACATCCTAGAAATTAGAAAGAACTCTTGGATTGGAACAAGGCGTACTTGACCCTTTGGGATCTTGTACAAGCCCTTTAACTATCATTCATTGCATAAGACTTGAAAAGTAGTGCGGAATTTAAAACGTTTCACGACATTTAATATAAAATGGAGTTCTTTCATAAATACTAAGAAAATCTCATCGTCACAAGCCAAACATAAAGACACGACATAATATCTTCGGGACACGGCCCTTTACATTTGAAAGAAATACATAATCTGTCTTTAAATAAAAAAACTAAGAAAATAGGAACTATGCCCTCGGATATATGAGGACATACTTCGTCTTGAGAGAATCTTTCCCAAGTTTGCCATCTAGACTTCAACCTTGATTCCAAAACCTATACTTATAGAGTATAGAAAAGTATGGGGTAGTACAAACAATGTACTAAGTATGGAATATGCAAAAACATGCAAAAAGGGACATTTTAGTAAAAATACACTTTCATGACAATTAAGTAAAACATTCATGATAAAAGTAAAACAATATATAGATCATAATTTAACACTTAGAGAAGGATTTCCATAATTTTAGCAAAAAGAACCATTTTACAGTGAAGTACCCAACATTACAGTGAAATAATTTTAGCATTACAGTGAACCCTTTTTCATCCAAAAATAGTGAACTCCCAGAGTCAAGCCAAGAGGAAGTAAACTCATTTCCGTAGGAGTTTCCCTAGATAAGGTTATCCTAAGACTCACCAAGTTAAGACATGAAGGAAACACCCATACACATCCTTCATTACACACCTAGGTGATCCCCAAGACTACCGCGTCTAGGCCTACTCGCCTCGGGAGAACAAGTCCCCACCCAATGACAAGACATTAGAAGAAAACTCAAACAAAACTCCAAGACTTCCCATTCGGAACGCCTACTTAGTGCAATGAGTAGATGGCGTCCCATTCCACCACCTACCCTAAGTAGTACACTCTTTTAGAAGACTTAGTTAATTCAATTCATATAAGACACACCAAAACATCCCTTTCGGAATGCCTACTTAGTGCAATGAATAGATGGCATCCTATTCCACCACCTACCCTTAGTAGTACACTCTTTTAGAAGACTTAGTACTTTCAATTCATATAAGACTCACCAAGACTTCCCTTTCGGAATGCCTACCCAGTGCAATGTGTAGATAGCGTCGCATTCCACTACCTACCCTAAGTAGTACACTCTTTTAGAAGACTTAGTACTTTTATTACTTTTGTGGGGGTTAGCTTAACCGGCATAGACCATGAGAGCTAGAAATGGAATCTCGATACTTCCCTTATCGGATGAGGTTCCCCCACTTTCCTTGAGTGAGGTCTTTCTTTTAGCTTTTACATGGCTTTCCCAATAGCTACACCTATGCGGGCGCATAGTTAAGGGATAAGGAGATTGCTACTATGTATCTCATTCCCTACTCACGAGGAGTAATGATCTCAAGAGGTACATTTAAATACAACATCTAAACTCACGAAGTGTAACCACCCTTCTTCATATCCTCTCGGTGCTGAGCATAACTCCCCACGGATTCTCAACATTATATACTATAGGTTAAGGATAACTAGTGATCACCACATCTCAACTCACGAAGGGCATTCATCCTCTAACCTATCTTAGAAAGCTCTTAGGATGTAGTGAGGTTGGTACTAAACACTTCATCTCAACTCACAAAGAGTGTGCACCTCAAAACTCCCCTATTGACTTATCTTAGCTTCATTCAGTCATAGAAGTGTGTGTGTGTACATGTGAACACACCTTGCACATCATCATCATCATTTCATTTACGGTAATTTCTATACATGCTTAGGCCTTCATTCTTTATGTCTTACACACTAGCATGCTCAACATATACACTTACTTCATTTAGGCATAATCTAAGCAAAACATGCAATTCAAGCTTCATAATACACATTACAAGAACCATATTCATTATCACTTCATTTCACACATTAGGCCTTCAAAGTCACACTTACAATACATATCAAGTACATCCAAATTTATCAAGTAAACACCGCCACCAAGAAGGTGGACCATACCACTCATGAGCATTTCATAATAAAGCTAAACAACATAACCAACCTACCATTTATCCAAGCTTCCATCACCTATAATATTTTACTCAACATTTGATCATAATTTACCCCTTAGGGTAGTAACTAAACAACAATATTAACACATGGGAACCCAAGCTCAAAGACCGCAAAACCATGCTCATTTAACCCATTCCTTAAGCCAAAATTTGGTAAAAAGCTTTAACATGTTTTCATTGAAGTTTTAGCATTAAAATCACCAACTAACATTATAAACTTCATATTTGAATCATTTAAAACGTTTTCATGCAAGACCTATATTTAGAGTTAAAGATAGTAGAAGTTAGGGTTGAAAATCCTTTTTGAAAATGTATTAGAAAGGGCTCCTTGAATGGAAAAGAGTTAAAGGATGACTACCATACCTCAAACAAAAGAAAACCCACTGATTTTTTATCAATAAACTTCCACCAACATCCCTCATAGATCTTTCTTGACTTCTAGCTTCTATGGATGTTTGAGAGAGTTTTCTTGAGGGAAGGGTTTGGGGTTTTAGGAAATGAAGTCTAAAATTAGGTCTTAGGGTTTGAAACATCTTAATATACCTAAAAATACCTTAAAATAACTTCCTAGGTTCAAAGAAGACTTGGGGTGAATTTACCGAACACCCCAAGCCAAGGCAGAAAATTGCATCTTTTGGCAGTACCATCGACGCCCCCTTCATAGACGGGTCGTTTGTCAATCGACGCCCCATTGGTGGGGGTACGTCGATTGGGTTTGGCCACCATCATGTGAAGGCTTTGCTATCCTTGCAGTCCAGTCGACGGACAAGGTAGACGGATCGTTGGTTGACCAACGGACCGTCCCTTGTGACAGTCGTTGGTCACTGCCTGGCAGCATCCTCCCAAATGGATGGGGTCCTATTCTAGGTCCCCTCGTGGGTCCTAGGTAGGATTGTACCCGAACGTTAAACGCCTCAACATAGTTTTCTAGGTATTAGGAACATCTCACACCAATTTCAATCAAAACGAGCACGTAAAACACACTCAAACACTTCAAGACACATAAACACTTTCTAAGACACACCTTCCAAACGTCATGGACGTTCTCGGACATTTGACCTCCAAACTTAACCAAACTTCACACGCTGCCTAAGAACATCAATGTAACTCATTTTAACACAAAAATAACTCACGGAACATTCGAAGCTCTAGTTCACCTTAGTTCGTTTTAGGGTGTTACAGTCTCCCCCACTTGGAATAAAGTTCGTCCACGAATGACACTAAACACTTTAATACCATCAAGGAATCAATTAGAAGCACATAACTCATTACAATCATGATCAAACATTCATAGTCAAATCACCAACTACCAAGGAGCACAAATTCACATTTTTAAACATTTTGCAACACAGGCAACTTTGTAACAACTTTCACATATCAAAATTCACCCTTATTCTTCATTTATGGAGGAACTACCTTATCCAACATTAAACATGCTCATAAACATTATTCTTAAACACACTGAAACCATTGTTCATAAAAAATGAAATTTCTCAATTTTTTTGAACTTCTTTACAGTGATCACAAAATATTTACAGTGAAACATGCTAAAAATTCATTAATGCACCTTTCAAGCAATTCTAACATGAAGCCATGTCAACATGAGAGATAACATCATACTAACTCACATTACAACATGATAACACACTTTTGAAGCAATTAAGCAATACCATTAGCTACACCTTAGAATGAGGAATATAGGTTGAGTACTAACTCTCCCAATGTAATCATGATATCATCAAGAGCATACAAAACCACATACCATAAAAGGCACTCATAACATAAAGAGAAATGCAACTCATGCTAATATGCAAGACTTTTAATTATTACCAAACTACCAGGACTTTGGTCTCAAGACTCAATAAGGATAGAAAAAGAGATAAGGATTTCAACTACCCTTTCACTCAAATCAATATCCCCCACTTAGGGTAAAGCCATCTTCAAGGTCTCATTCTTCAAAGTACCACTATGCCTCTCACAAGGTAGGAACTCACACTACCCTCAACTCATGCACATCAAGGTTAAACATCAACCTGACAAGTCAAGCATAACACTTTCCTCTTAGGATTCAATCTTAGATAAACTCTCTTAAACATAACCTCATTCAATTCTTAGGCACCTCATAGCTCAACCTCATGAAACAAAACTCCCTTTGTTCCCTTTCCACTAGTTCAGGTAGGTTCATTTGGAAACCAACAATCTTACCCTATAGATTCCACCATTTTGCTAGCATAACTCCACAACTCTCTTACTAGTTAATTATATCACAATTCCTCCTTAAAGTAAACCTACACAAGAACTTCAACCCAATCACAAGAAGAACTATGAAATATTATCCACACACGAGAACTGCACTCAATTCTTGAATTAGAACCCCTTCTTTCTCACAACATTACCACATCCTTTCAACACTCTACAACTTACACCTTAGTTCTTCTACTATCATTGAACACAATCACAAGATATCTCATTTTCCACAAAAGTACTTCATTCAACCATTTTAACGCTTACCATGCTTAGAACTACATCACCATACAATCTCACATCATAACACTTCCAACCTCATAAGTCACACCTAGCCATAAATGGAATCACATTACAATCCTCAAAACTAATCTTCACATTTACTCTTCTAGCCACAAACCATCATAACATCAAAACTCACCATTCTCTCCCTCAAATTTAGAAACATCTCCCATTCCAAGCAATCACACCTAGAAAACCACCGGACAAAGGAGAAGAAGAGAGAGATCTTATGGAGTTAAGTTCTATGGCACGATACAAGAGTAATGAAGAAAGTGAAACTCTATTGTCCTATAGCCTCTTATCCATGGATATGTCGCGACTCACACCAATGAACAAGACTCTACTAGACGTGGCTTGTGAGACTTTAGACCCTAAACTATTTCCCATAAACGTATGCTCTGATACCAAGTCTGTCACGATCTGGGAGTACCCCCTAGAAGTTAGGGAGATCTCTTGTATCGGAACAAGGCGTACTTGACCCTTTGGGGTCTTGTACAAGCCCTTTAACTATCATTTTGCATAAGACATGAAAAGTAGTGTGGAATTTAAAACTTTTCACGACATTTAATATAAAAAGGAGTTTTTTCATAAATACTAAACAAAACTCATCGTCACAAGCCAAACTTAAAGACAGGACATAATATCTTAGGGATACAACCCTTTACATTTGAAAGAAATACATAATAAGTCTTTAAAAAAAGAAACAAAGAAAATAGGAACTATGCCCTCGGATATATGAGGACATACTTTGTCTTGAGAGAATCTTTCCCAAGTTTTGCCTTTTAGACTTCAACCTTGATTCCAAAACCTATACTTATAGAGTATAGAAAAGTATGGGGTTAGTACAAACAATGTACTAAGTATGGCATATGCAAAAACATGCAAAAGGGGACATTTTAGTAAAAATACACTTTCATACCAATTAAGTAAAACATTCATGAATATAGAAATAAAACAATATATAGATCATCATTTAACACTTACAGAAGGATTTCCATAATTTTAGCAAAAAGAACCATTTTACAGTGAAGTACCCAACATTATAGTGAAATCATTTTAGCATTATAGTGAACCCTCTTTAATCCCAAAATAGTGAACTCCCAAAGTCAATCCAAGAGGAAGTAAACTTATTTCTGTAGGAGTTTCCCTAGCTAAGGTTATGCTAAGACTCACCAAGTTAAGACATGAACGAAACGTCCATACACCTCCTTCAATACACACCTAGGTAATCCCCAAGACTACCCCTATAATATTTCGGAAAATTACATGTCTACTGAAGATCCCAGTAGTTCTTTAAGAATGTGTGTTGGGGGTACATAGGCATCCCAATGCCCAATATTGAGAAATATTGGGCATAGTATGGAAAATTGGCTAAGCGGTATTAGCCAATTTCTATATAATACCCAAATAAGCCAATTTTCTAACATTAATGAGCCTGTTTAAGAAATGTACCTTCAATGAAGAACCTAGGCTAAAATGCTTTTTCCTTTAACTCACAAATTAGGTACGAGGCATCCATGTGTCAAGCCTAGGCACCATAACACATGACCACTTAAAATGATCATGTCAATTAAGCAGTGCCCAAGGACATAGTGAGGATCATTGGAACAATAAGTAAAAATTCCAAATGAGCCATCAAGAATAGTTAGTTAGTAAAGTACAAGAAACACATGTGCAAGCACATGTGTAACCGGCCAAGGAGGAGACCACGTGAACCACCTAACCGAATTCGGTTAGGGCGGTTAAGGGCAGCAAGCGAACGGGTCCCTCCATGTGAGGCCTAACTCCATAACTAACTCTAGACTCTAACTAACTGACCTAACTAGCTAACTAACCTAGGACTAACCGAAATAAACCAACTAGTGCACCTGACAACCTAAGACTTAATTGGGTGACACTAACCTAGTAACTAGTTCAAGAAACATCCTAGTACCTAACCTAGGATAGTCCAAAAGGGTTAGTTATGGTCCCAATGAATTAGGGGTACTTTATTAATTATCCTACGTCCGTTGATTAATTAAATTAAGGAATTAATTAATTAAGGAAAATTCACAAGCAAGGCAGAAACTCTTAGGAAAAATTTCAGATTTGACTAAGTTAAATGTTTTCCTATTTCTAGTCAACTTAGGAGGGGCGTTTTAGTAATTAACTATTTAATTAGCTTAATTAGCCTAAGTTGAATGAGTCAAGATCAGTTCCTAAGACTTAGACTTACGTTAAAACACTGGAATATTCACGACTCAAAACAGTACGCAATCGTGAGAAAAACAGTGAGCAAAACATAGAAATACAGAAAAGTTCTCTTAGGCGATTTCAAGGTTTTCTTCAAGCTTTCGTGTAAGGTGATATTCGTAGATTCAATTCTACATAATGTATGGGTTTCTCTCCTGGAATTCTTTCTCCAAGAGAATTTTCAATCGCTCTGAATCTATGAATCTCAAAACTAGGGTTGCTTCCCAACGTTCTTGTTGAATATCCTTCTCCCTAGTATCCTTGTTTTCGATTCTAATGAGTATGTAGATGTAATCTCGAACATGTTGTTGGTATGTGGTGATGTCTGGTCCTAACGTGTAGGGTTTTAGATTTGTGTTTCTTGACTAAAGCATATATTTTCGATTTATATGATCTAAATACCATTTACATGAAACAAACAAGTATGCAACGTTAATATGTGTCCGAGAATGTGAAGTTATTGTGAATCGGTCATGAAGTTAGTTTACTGTAAATTCAACTTTCTTAAAGGCTGATAATTATTTTGGGATATTCACGAAGTTAAATTACTTGACAATATTTAGTGAAAGTTTAGCTAATGTCAACAAATTGGCTTACAATGTTATATCCAAAAATGATCAATAGAATTGACTTACTTTGTTATTTTCAAAATATGATATAGAATTGGTTACTGACTAAGTTACACCAAATTTAGCATGACCAATGTAACCAAATGAATTTATAACGAAGAGTATGCCAAATATTGGGACAAGTCCCAACATACTCTAACAAAATGAACCATGAAGATAATCATACATTTAATGAAGTTCTCAACGTCCATAAATAACGTTATAAAACTACCAAATGAACGTGAACAAGATGAAGTGAGTAATAACATAAATAAAGACTTAAAAGTCACGAAAGTTGTAAGATCTCAAAAATAACTTAGGTTAACTAGAGTCTAACATGTTGGTGATGGTGGTCTAATGTCTTAATGTGGTATATCATATGGTTTAGATGCAGTAGCTAAGATTTTAGGTGCATTGGAAGTCAAACGTCAAAGGACGACTACGACGTTCAACGACTAAGTCACCTATGTGCCTCGTATGTGGTTCTATGTGTTTATGTGTAATTCATTAGGTTGTAAGGTTCTTAAATGAGTTTAAATGGTGTATAAAGTCAGTGTGTCAAGTTTCGTGAAGTTTGGAGGTCAAACGTCCAAGAACGTTCATGAATTTCGAAAGATATGCCTTGAGATGACCTTCTGTGTCTAGGCATGTTTCGTCGAGTTTTACATGTTTGTATCGAATAAAATTCATGTGAGAGGTGTTAAACTTGTATACGGTCATGTTTTGGTTGGAAACGTTCGGGTAAACGTCCCCAAGGACCAACCAAGGGTCCTTGAGGAAGGACCCATGTTGGTGGCCAAAATTGCCAAAAGGCAGTCCACCTACGGAAGGCAATCGACGGCCAGTGGCCTGGTCGACTCCCCGTAGGAGGTGGGAGTCATTGGAGACTTAGCCTAGGAAGCCCCATTTTCCAGGCTCTGCCCCAATCGACGGTGGACAGTATAATCCATAAGTGGACTGACGCCCCGTCGATGGGTCAGTCATCTGTGACCCTGTGCCTACGTGCAACTCACTGTTAAGTTAAGGGGTGATGTTGTAATTTAACCCCAATTCCAAATAGATGTATTAGCTGTTTATTAAGGGTATTTTGGGTATTTTAAGCATGTATATAAGTGTTTAACACTTAGAAGATTTCATTCTTCAAAAATCAAAACCCCAAAATACCTTAGAAATTCCCAAAGACTCCATTGAAGTCCAAAGTTAAGGAAGAGCCATGGGTAAGGGCCTTATGATGTTGAATTGATTTGGTATTGGCTTGAAGTGTTGATGATAAATTGGTGGTACGCTGCCCTATTTATTCTTATTCAATGTTAATTATACTTCAATTATGTTATGATTGGTTTGGTCCACCTTTGGTGGCGGTGCTATGTGAATTAATGTGGCCTTGTCGGCGTTACTTTCTAGTATATTGATGAACATGTCCTTGTCTGCACTACTTGAACTTATATGGATATGTGTGTAGCTGATTTTTAGATGTATAATCATATTTATCTATATGTGAAAGTATGTGTTAGACTATTGATACTATCTAGCTAATCATGTTATGTTTTGACTATGTGTTAAGTGTGTAGTCTTAGAGTTGATACATGATTGTTTCTAATTTGGCTATATGAGTCTAAAATGCTTAAGTTGATAATGTTAAGGTAATGAATAGGTTGACTAAATAAGGTTAAGGGTCATTCCTAAGAGTCTAAAGAAAGATAGTCTATATGTGTTAAATGGAAGTATGTTGTGTCTTGTTTAGGTAGACTTGTGTCCCTTACTTGATGCTTATGTGAATATGTGATGTCTTGAATTAGGAACCTAAAGGGGTCTTAGTCTTGAATAAATTAATATAGGTGAGACCTTGAATGATAATAAGAGGGTCGTTTTTGTGGAACCTTGAACCAAGTGGTAAGGTTATGAATCGTGAAGTAGTTAGTCGTAATGGTATCCTTCATGTAATGAGTGATGGACTTAAGGTTGATTGGATGGAACGGCATCATATCATACCTTAGGAAAGTCGTGATGAGCTTCTTGTCGCCATTGTGAGATAGCCCTAATGGACCTTGCTTTGGTAGGGTAAATGTGATTGGGTCATGAACATGATATGGGACCCATTTGTATGAACCTTAATGTGAATTTATCTTTGATAAATAAGGCTAGCACCGAGTGAGTATGGTAAAGGGAAGTAGTTCTAGTTAAGTATGAGACTAGAATACAAAGCACGCCCTTCATATTCCTTAACCATGTGCCTACATGGGATCTTCATGTTCTACCATTGGCAAATAGAACACCTCATCGAAGTAGGATAGAACTTCAGATTCCATGCCTTGCTACAATGGTCTATGTCAGTTATTGCCTATTTTCATCATATGGGATACCTATTAGCATTAAAGAAGTTCTATGAAGTTTAGGTGGTGGTATGGGACGCTACTTAGACATTGCACAATAGGCTTTGAAGATGTTAATGAGAGTCCCTAGATCTTGTCTAAGACCATCATTTGAATGTCCTTTATGTGATGTATGTCTCTTAAATGAACTAATGACTTAATGATAATGAGCATGTAAATGGATAAGTACCTAATCTAAAGTGACTTAAGGATTCCTTAGTTAAAATGTGAAGAGGGCATAAAGGATGATCTCTTTATGTCTTATCTTTGGAAGTCTTGAGAATGACTCTAGTTAGGGAAGTTGTTTGATATGTTTGACATGATCTAAACCTAGGAAGTCATAAGGATTAATTAGGTAGCTTTGAAGTGAATGTATGGGTGTTCTCTTCTAGGAGTACTTGAGTAAGTCTTTTGATAGACTTGGTAGGGGAGATTGTCATATTTTGTATGTCTTGTATGTTGGTGTATTGTAGGTGTGTATGTGTCTCATTATAAGTAATCTTGAGGATCATTTAGACACATCTAGAGAGGGTGTATGGGCGGTCTCTCTTTGTGTGACTTAAGTGAATCTTAGTATGGCTTAGGTGAGAAGACTACATGCTAGAAGATGTTCAAAAGGGAAGGCTAGGACTTCACTGTAACAGTGAATGGATTTCACTGTACAGTGAAGTGAACTCACTGTAAAGTGAGCTCTAAATTTATGATTTCGGTTTAAGTGTTTTTCTTATGTGATTCTAAGTTGCTAAATTTTATTCTTATGATGATATTATGATGTTTTAAAGAAAAGATGCATATTTCCAATAGAGTCCGTTTTCATAATTTTTAAGCATAATGCCATACTTAGTACATGTGGTTGTACTAATTCCATGCTTTATTTTCTATCTATAGTTCTTGGTAGGTGAAGAGATTTAGGAAGAAGACTTAGACAACGAGATCGTTCAAGAATATTTGAAGTATGTCCTCACTTGACTCGAGGGAATATATGTCATTTTATGTTTCTTTTATAAAGTTTGTAATAGACTATTAGTAGTATGCTTTCAATTCGTATGGGTCGTGTCCCAAGTATTATCGTGTCTTAAGATGATGAATCGAGACTTAGTGTTTTCCTATTTCAGTCTATGAAAGAGTTTATGACTTCTATGTTTTTTTATGAAAAGTTTTAATTCTGCACTACTTTTCGTTATGTATATGTGATGAATGATATGATAGGCTTGTATAAGACCTCTGAGAGGTCGAATATGCCGGTCGCAATCCAAGATTGCACCCTAACTTCTAGGGTGTGGTTTTGGGATGTGACAAAAGTGACCAGAATGAAGTGTTAAAGGAAGTGAGACAGGTCTCACTTACACCTAAGACAACTATGTTAAGATACTCACATAAGAGGGTGTTAGAACGTGTGAGACCAGTCTCATTAACACCAAGATGATAATGTAAGGTTACATTCACATTTTAATCAAGTAAAGAAAGGGATGACCGGTTATCCAAAGAGTTAAGTAAACCTCATAACTAGAAGCAAGCTTCCATAATGTTTGAGTAAACTCTAAAAGATGTAAAGAAAAAGAAGTTGAGCAAAGCACCGATAGACTAGCAATGATCTTGTGCCAGCACATGTAAGCCTCATGAGATGAGGATACCACCAAGGTGGATAAGCAGTCTCCGTATTTCTCCTAGTCTTCGAACTACGTTGCCAGCATAGCAACTAGACAGTGGTTCCACCTAAGAGAGCTAGGTATGATGCGGTTTCACTTTGTCCGGTGAAACCACCCCTTTTCGGTGTGTGGTAGACACTAGATTTCACGTTTATCTCACATATTCTATGTCGGTTAATGCTCAAAAGAATTTTCATGGTTTCACATTAGCAGTAGACCACCCCTTTTCGGTGTGGGGTAGACACTGGACTTGGTTTCACTTTAGCCGGTGAATCCCCCCTTTTCGGTGTGGGGCAGACACTGGATTTCATGTCATTTCACAAGATCTTAATGCTAAAGACTTCTTTAAGACAGTAACAAGGAAGAAGAGATCTAAGTTCAAAAGTGAGCTAAGAAAGTATGAGTTTACGAATATCAATATTTGATAAGAATGAAGTTTTCTATAAGAAAAGGGCATAGCCAATAATGACTCCTCATAATATGAAAATGATCAAAGCCAAATGAGATTGGATTATAATGACTTTATATAATTGACAAATGATCATAGCCAAATAAGATTGGCTTATAATGACTTCTTATATTAGGCCAATATCAAATAATAGGCTTAACCAATAAAGATTGGCTTATAAAGATTTCATGCCCAAATTGTAGTTAAATCATTTCCTTAATCCCTTGGATTACTTACTTGATTCATTGTAGGTATGGGACTACAATAAATCATTGCACTTGTAAGTAAAACATAAGATCAAAGAAGATAATTAAACTACACAACAACAAGAAGAAAAAGACTGAAAATTAAACTAACTGCTGAAAAGGGAGCTCTCGTGTTAGGGGAAATCAAATTTCAAAATTTTCGTTCGAGTTGTTCTAAAATTATGTTCATGATTCTAAGGTTTTGTGTTCATATAGAAAATGAGTTGTGCGTTTTGAATGCATTAAAATACGTCATATTCACACCATGAATCATAAATAACGAATTAGGAAAGTCTAGTGATTTCACTTTCCAGAAATGGCATGTTGTTTAGGAAGAGCTTTCATTGATCATGCATAGCCTTATGTGTATGTGTGCATACACCCATACTTAGTACAAGTGTGTACTAACCCTATACTATTACTATGTTTATAGGTGCAGTTCAGAGAGAAGGTTGAAGACTCATCGAAGCTGTTTGGATTTAGCGATCTCCAGACTTTGGTAGGTCCTCTTGAATTCAAGGATGCTACTATTATCCTTCTAGACTAGTACTTTAGACATAGATATTGGATGTTGTCCCTAGCGTTCCTTTTCAGATATTTTTATTCGAAGCTTTGTATTAAGGCCGTTTTGGCAAACTATTATGTTATATATTGATCTTTCATTTGAATTGATTCATCAATTGTAGATGGTTGTTTCATTTGAGCTCATTAGAATATTATTCTATATCGCAATATTATGAAGACAATGTATACTTCACAATTTTCTAAAAGTTTTAAATTTTCCGCAAATTTAACTATATGATTATGATGAAAGCTAGAAGAGGCTTGTCTGCAACCACTGAGAGCTTAACGACATCGGTCGCAGTCCGGATTCAAGAATCCGGGTCGTGACAAACTTGGTATCAGAGCATGAGGTTAAATTACCTAGGAACTAAAGCTCAAAACAACCACGTTACGTAGTTTCTAACTTATGGTTGTGAAGAAGAGACTAAGTGATGATAAGAAACCTTCCTTCTTCTACTTTTTATCGTGGTGTGTAGAGTTACAACATTATGTGTCATTTTAGAATCTAACTTCCTTCTTGTGTGTGTGAGTAGAAAGAACAACACAAGCATTACAATGTCCAAGTGCTCTAAGGTGCCAGACTTAAGATTTGGCCTTCCCAAGAAGGGCAATGATAGAAATGCCCAGTGTGAACGAAAGACGTGTGGTAAGTGTGGCCATTCGCATGGAGGTGAGTGCATGATAGGTTCAAATGCCTGCTAGGGGTGTTAATGAAGAGGAGAAGGCTGAGTTGGTTGTATACCAGTTCAAGGATGTGGATCATGTATGGATTTGCTTCATAAATGCTATGCTACCCTGGACTGTCGAAATAGGGTAGTAAGTTTCCAGTTTCCAAATGAGTTAGAGTTAAAATGGGAAGGGCGTGGTTCAAATCCAACAGTCCAAATCATTTCCCATCTAAAAGCCAATAAGATGATATCTAAGGGGTATTTACACCACTTAGTTAGAGTCAATGACTTAGAACAAGAAGTTCCTTCATAGACTCTGTGTCCATAGTGAATGAGTTTCAAGATGTCTTTTCGGAGGATTTACCAGGAATTCCTCCTGAACGCGAAATTGATTTTGGTGTTGACTTAGATCCCAACACCAAACCAATTTCCATTCCCCATATAGGATGGCACCAGCAGAACTCAAAGAGTTGAAGTTGCAGTTAAAAGATTTACTTGATAAGGGCTTCATCCAGCCGAGTATATCCCCATGGGTTGCTCCAGTGTTGTTCGTTAAGAAAAAGGATGGAGCCCTTAGAATGTGTATCGATTATCGACAACTCAACAAAGTCACTATAAAGAACAAGTATCCTCTTCCCAGAATCGATGATCTCTTTGATCAACCTCAAGGTTCAAGCTTCTTTTCTAAGATAGATCTTCGGTTGGGTTATCACCAATTGAGGGTAAGACAAGAAGACATTCCTAAGACTGCTTTCCGAACTAGATATGGCCATTATGAGTTTCTTGTCATGTCATTTGGTCTCACTAATGCACCAGCCGCATTTATGGACCTTATGAATAGGGTTTTTCGTGAATATATTGATTCTTTTGTCATAGTATTCATAGATGACATCCTCATATACTCTAAAACTAGAGAAGAGCATAAAGAACACTTAAGAAAGACATTGCAAGTACTTAGAGAACATCAGTTGTATGCAAAGTTCAGTAAATATGAATTTTGGTTGAGATCAGTGACCTTCCTTTGTCATGTTGTGACCAACCAGGGTGTTGAAGTTGATCCGAAAAAGGTTGAAGCAGTGAAGAATTGGCCAAGACCTCTCACTCCTACAGATATTCGGAGTTTCTTGGGTTTGGCTAATTACTATCGCAGGTTTGTGGAGGGTTTTTCCACTATTGCTGCTCCGTTGACAGCCTTGATGAAGAAGAAGGTGAAGTTTGAGTGGTATGAAATATGTGACAAGAGCTTAAAAGAGCTCAAAGACCGACTCACTTCAGCCCCAGTTCTCACATTGCCGAGGAGTGGTGCAGGATATGTGGTGTACTGTGATGCTTCCCGAGTAGGTTTGGGATGTATTCTTATGCAAGATGGCAAGGTGATTGCATATGCATCAAGACAGTTGAAAATCGACGAGAAGAATTACCCTACCCATGATCTTGAGTTAGTTGTTGTGGTCTTTGCGTTAAAACTTTGGAGACATTACTTATATGGTGTACATGTTGATGTATTTACTGACCATAAAAGTCTTCTGTATGTTTTTACACAGAGAGAATTAAATCTTCATCAGAGAAGATGGCTGGAGCTGCTCAAATATTATGACATGAGTGTTCACTATCACCCAGGTAAGGCCAATGTAGTGGCTGATGCTTTGAGCCGGTTGAGCATGGGCAGTGTGTCTCATATTGATGATGAGAAAAAGAAGCTGGTTAAGGAGGTACACCAACTGGCTAGGTTGGTGTACAGCTGGTAGATACACCAAGTGGGGGTATTTCAGTTCATTCCAGTTCTGAATCCTCATTTGTTGTAGATGTCAAAGCTAAGAAGCATCTCGACCCAGTACTCATGGAGTTGAAAGACTCAGTGTTGAGTAAGATTAATGAATCATTCTCCCCAGGGGGGGATGGTGTGCTTAGATACCAGAGCAGATTATGTGTCCCCAATATTGACGATCTGAGGACTAATATTATTGCAGAAGCCCATGGCTCCAGGTATTCTATTCATCCAGGTTCTACCAAAATGTACCATTACCTTAAAGAGGTCCATTGGTGGGAAGGTATGAAGAGACATACCTCTAAGTTTGTGGAGGAGTGTCCCAATTGCCAACAGGTTAAGGCCGAACACCTTAAGCCTGGGGGTCTTAACCAGTCGATTCAGATCCCAACATGGAAGTGGAAGGCTATTAATATGGATTTTGTGGTTGGTCTGCCCAAGACAAGGAAACTGCATGATTCCATTTGGGTCATTGTGGACAGGATGACTAAGTCTGCTCACTTCATACCTGTGAAGTCTACTTACAGGGCCGAAGATTATGCCAAGCTGTATATTGATGAGATAGTAGGTGGCAAGGGATTCCATTATCTATAATATTAGATAGGGGAGCCCAGTTCACTTCTCACTTTTGGATATCTTTCCAAAAGAGCTTGGGTACACAGGTGAAGCTCAGTACTGCTTTTCATCCCCAGACGGATGGACAAGCAGAGCGTACCATTCAGACCATTGAATACATGCTGAGAGCATGTGTTATTAACTTCAAGAGGAGTTGGGATGATCACTTGCCGCTGATTGAGTTCTCTTATAATAATAGCTACCATTCCAGTATTGGGATGGCACCTTTTGATGCACTATATGGCAGGAGATGTGGATCTCCACTTGGGTGATTTGAGGTAGGAGAGTCTTCCATCCTTGGCCCTTAGATCATACACGAGGGTGTGGAAAAGGTGAGAATGATCAGGGATAGATTGGCTACTGCTTACATTCGTCAAAAATCCTATGCAGATTACAGAAAGAGAGCTCTTGAATTTGAGGTGGGTGATTAAGTCTACCTGAAGATATCACCCATGAAAGGGGTGATGAGGTTTGGTAAGAAAGGGAAGTTGAGTCCGAGGTATATAGGTTCTTATGATATCTTCCAGAGAGTAGGAAATGTTGCCTACGAGCTGAGGTTACCACAAGACTTGGCTTTTGTTCATCCAGTGTTCCATGTTTCAATGCTTAAGAAGTGTCTACGAGATCCAACATCCATCCTGCCTGTTGAGGGGTTAGGAGTTGATGAGAACCTTTCTTATGAAGAGGTTACAGTTGAAATTTTAGATCGCCTAGTGAAGAGGCTGAGGAACAAGGAGGTTGCCACCGTGAAAATATTATGGAGGAACTACCTTGTTGAGGGAGCAACATGGGAGGTCGAGGCCGATATGAGATCCCGTTACCCTCACTCGTTCAGTTCTTGAGGTTAGATGTACTCTTCCTAAGTCTGGTTTTTGTTAAGAAACTCTAAGTTTTTAGTGCATTAGTCGATTTTGGTGTTGTAAGTCCATAATCGTGTGTTTTATACTTGCACTATATGAGTTAAAATGAGTTCATGTTTGCACTCATGTCGCTGTTTTTGTACAGGGTAGACGTGATTTTTGTGTTGCATCAGCTGCGATGTGTATTAAGTTAAGTGTAATTGAGAAGGAAGTTCCTCAATCTCAAATATGAAGCTTCAGATAAGCTTTGAGTAATATGCATCATCCAGAGTAAGTGTGAATCAGATATTCACAGAGAGTAAAGTTTCAAGTAAGCTAAAGTGTTTTCGAAAATCACCCTTTTTATTTTAAAATGATGTGTAGTGTCATTCGGGGACGAATGTTACTAAGGGGGGGATAATGTAACGTTTCAGAAAATTACATGTCTAGTGAAAATCTCAATAGGTCATTAAGAATGTGTGTTGGGGGTACATAGGCATCCCGTTTCCCAATATTGAGAAATATTGGGCATAGTATGGAAAATTTGCTAAGGGGTATTAGCCAATTTCTATATAATACCCAAATAAGCAAAATATTGGGCATATTAGAAAATATTGGCTTAAAGGGTGTTAGCCAATTTTCTAACATTAATGAGCTTGTTTAAGAAATGTACCTGCAACGAAGACCCTAGGATAAAATGCTTTTTCCTTTAACTCACAAATTAGGTACGAGGTATCCATGTGTCAAGCCCAGGCACCATAGCACATGACCACTTAAAATGATCATGTAAATTAAGCAGTGCCCAAGAACATAGTGAGGATCATTGGAACAATAAGTAAACATTCCAAATGAGCCATCAAGAATAGTTAGTTAGGAAAGTACAAGCAACACATGTGCAAGCACATGTGTAACCGACCAAGGAGGGGACCACGCGAACAACCTAACCGAATTCGGTTAGGGCGGTTAGGGGAAACAAGCGAACGAGTCCCACCATGTGGGACTAACTCCCTAACTAACTCTAGACTCTAACTAACTGACCTAACTAGCTAACTAACCTAAGACTAACCAAAATAAACAAACTAGTGCACCCGACAACCTAAGACTTAATTGGGTGACACTAACCTAGTAACTAATTCAAGAAACATCCTAGTACCTAACCTAGGATGGTCCAAAAGGGTTAGTTGTGGTCCCAATGAATTAGGGGTACTTTAGTAATTACCCTACGTCCCATAATTAATTAAATTAAGGAATTAATTAATTAAGGAAAATTCGGCAAGGCCGAAACTCTTAGGAAAAATTTTAGATTTGACTACGTTAAATGTTTTCCTATTTCTAGTCAACTTAGGAGGAGCGTTTTAGTAATTAACTATTTAATTTATTTAATTAGCTTAATTAGCCTAAGTTGAATGTGTCAATATCAGTTCCTAAGACTTAGACTCATGTTAAAATACTAGAAAATTCACGACTCAAAACAGCACGCAATCGTGAGAAAAACAGTGAGCAAAACGTTGAAAAACAGAAAAGTTCTCTTAGGCGATTTCAAGATTTTCTTCAAGCTTTCGTGTAACGTGATCTTTGTAGATTCAATTCTACATAAGGTATGGGTTTCTCTCCTGGAATTCTTTCTCCAAGAGAATTTTCAATCGCTCTGAATCTATGAATCTCGAAATTAGGGTTGCTTCCCAACGGTCTTGTTGAACATCCTTCTCCCTAGTATCCTTGTTTTCGATTCTAATGAGTATGTAGATGTAATCTCGAACATGTTGTTGGTATGTGGTGCTGGCTGGTCCTAACGTGTAGGGTTTTAGATTTGTGTTTCTTGAATAAAAATATATGTTCGATTTATATTATCTAAATACCATTTACACGAAACAAACAAGTATGCAACGTTAATATGTGTCCGAGAATGTGAAGTTACTGTGAATTGGTCATGAAGTTAGTTTACTGTAAATTCGACTTTCTTAAAGGCTGATAATTGTTATGGGATATTCACGAAGTTAAATTACTACAATTGTTTAGTGAAAGTTTAGCTAATACCAACAAATTGGCTTACAATGTTATATCCAAAAATGATCAATAGAATTGGCTTACTTTGTTATTTCCAAAATATGATACATAATTGGTTACTGACTAAGTTACACCAAATTAAGCATGACCAATGTAACAAAATGAATTCATAACCAAGAGTATGCCAAATATTGGGACAAGTCCCAACATACTCTAACAAAATCAACCATGAAGATAATCGTACATTGAATGAAGTTCTCAACGTCCATTAATAATGGTATAAAACTACCAAATGAACGTGAACAAGGTGGAGTGAGTAACATAAATAAAGACTTAAAAGTCACGAAAGTGACCAGAATGAAGTGTTAAAGTAAGTGAGACAAGTCTCACTTACACCTAAGACAACTATGTTAAGATACTCACATAAGAGGGTGTTAGAACGTGTGAGACAAGTCTCATTAACACCAAGATGATAATGTAATGTTACATTCACATTTTCATCAAGTAAAGAAAGGGATGACCGTTTATCTAAATAGTTAAGTAAACCTCATAACTAGAAGCAAGCTTCTATAATGTTTGAGTAAACTCTAAAATATGTAAAGAAAAAAAAGTTGAGCAAAGCACCGATAGACTAGCAATGATCTTGTGCCAGCACATGTAAGCCTCATGAGATGAGGCTACCACCAAGGTGCATAATTAGTCTCCGTATGTCTCCTAGTCTTCAAACTATGTTTCCATCATAGGAACTAGCCAGTGGTTTCCACCTAAGAGATCTAGGTATGATGCGGTTTCACTTTGGCCGGTGAAACCACCCTTTTTTGGTGTGTGGTAAACACTGGATTTCATGTTTAGCTCATATGATCTATGTCGGTTAGTGCTCAAAAGAATGTTCCTGGTTTCACTTTAGCCGTGGACCACCCCTTTTCGGTGTGGGGTAGACACTGGACTTGGTTTCACTTTAGCCCGTGAATCCCCCCTTTTTGGTGTGGGGCAGTCATTGTATTTCATGTCATTTCACATGATCTTAATGCTAAAGACTTCTTTAAGACAGTAAGAAGGAAGAAGAGATGTAAGTTCAAAGTGAGCTAAGATAGTATAAGTTTACGAATATCAATGTTTGATAAGAATGAAGTTTTCTACAAGAAAAGGGCATAGCCAATAATAACTCCTCGTAATACGAAAATGATCAAAGCCAAATGAGATTGGATTATAATGACTTTATATAATTGGCAAATGATTATAGACAAATAAGATTGGCTTATAATGACTTCTTATATTAAGCCAATATCAAATAATAGGCTGAACCAATAAAGATTGGCATATAAAGATTTCATGTCCAAATTGTAGTTAAATCATTCCTTAATCCCTTGGATTACTTACTTGATTCATTGTAGATATGGGACTAAAATAAATCATTGCACTTGTAAGTAAAATAAGATCAAAGGGGATAATTATACTAGACAACAAGAAGAAGAAAAAGACTAAAAAATAAACTAAGTGTTGAAAAGGGAGCTCTCGTGTTAGGGGAGATCAAATTTCAAAATTTTCGTTCGAGTTGTTCTAAACTTATGTTCATGATTCTAAGGTCTTGTGTTCATATAGAAAATGAGTTGTGTGTTTTGAATGCATTAAAATATGTCATATTCATACCATGAATCGTAAATAACGAATTAGGAAAGTCTAGTGATTTCACTTTCTAGAAATGGCATGTTGTTTAGGAAGAGCTTTCCTTGATCATGCATAACCTTATGTATATGTGTGCATACACCCATACTTAGTACAAGTGTGTATTAACCCTATACTATTACTATTTTTATAGGTGCAGTTCAGAGAGAAGGTTGAAGACTCATCGAAGCTGTTTGATTTAGCGATCTCCAGACTTTGGTAGGCCCTCTTGAATTCGAGGATGCTACTATTATCTTTCTAGCCTAGTACTTTAGATATAGATATTGGATGTTGTCCCTAGCGTTTCTTTTCATATATATATTTATTCGAAGCTTTGTATTAAGGCCGTTTTGGCAAATTATTACGTTATATATTGATCTTTCATTTGAATTGATTTATCAATTGCAGATGGTTGTTTCATTTGAGATCATTAGAATATTATTCTATATCGTAATCTTATGAAGTCTATGTATACTTCACTATGTTCTAAAAGTTTTAAATTTTCCGCAAATTTAACTATATGATTGAAAGCTAAGAAAAGGCTTGTCTGCGACCTCTGAGAGATTAACGACGCCGGTCGCGGTCCGGATTCCAGAATCCGGGTCGTGACAACCCAATAAAGGCTTACTCGCCTCGGGAGAAAAAGTCCCCACCCAATGAAAACACATTAGGAGTATGTTTTCCTATTTTCCCATGTTTGGTTGGGACAAAAGTTTTGGAAAATGTCTTCCAAATCAACTCATTTTCCTCAAAATTAAGAAAAATGACCTCCCTTCAAAAATAAAGGAAAACATTTTCCAAAACTCTTCTCAAATTTCAAATTACATTATTTTTTTTGGGAAAACATCAATTTTAACAAAATATTTTTAATTTCAAAATTTTATTTTTTCACCCAATCCCTGAACCCCCCGGGGCCCCATCGGCGAGCCCCCCTAAACCCCACCTCTTCCCCAAAAAATTAATTTTGCTTTTTAAAAATATTTTCAACTTCAAAATTTTATTTTTGAACTCCTAACCCCCTCCCTCCCCCCTCCCCCGGCCAGCACCCCACCCACCCCTAACCCCCAAAAAAATTAATTTTTTTTAAAAAAATACTATCAACTTCAAAATTTTATTTTTTCACTCCTCTCCCCTCCCCCCTCCCCCCTCCCCCCGCCCCCCTCCCCGCTCCCACCCATTACCCCCCACCCCCACCCCACCCCAAAAAAAAAAATTTGATTTTAAAAAATATTTTCAATTTCATAAATTATTTTTTACTCTAGTAAAATTAAAAGATGTCTCTCAAAAATATTTCTCATTCATAAATCAAACACTAAAAATCATTTCCGGAAAATATTTTCTACTCACCAACCAAACATGAGAAAATAAGTCCAAAATCTACTTGTTTCCAGGAAAACATTTTCTAGGAAAACATTTTCCATGGAAAACATTTTCCTCCATACATAACACACTAGAAGAACACTCAAACAACACACCAAGACTACCCTTTCAGAATGCCTTCTTAGTGCAATGAGTAGATGGCGTCCCATTCCACCACCTACCCTAAGTAGTACACTCTTTTAGAAGACTTAGATCATTCAGTTCATATAAGACACACCAAGACTTCCCTTTCGGAATGCCTACTTAGTGCAACGAATAGATGGTGTCCCATTCCACCACCTATCCTAAGTAGTACACTCATTTAGAAGACTTAGAACTTTCAATTCATATAAGACTCACCAAGACTTCCTTTTCGGAATGCCTACCTAGTGCAATGGGTAGATAGCATATCATTCCACTACCTACCCTAAGTAGTACACTCTTTTAGAAGACTTAGTACTTTCATTACGTTTGTGGGGGTTATCTTAACCGACATAGAGCTAGACATGGAATCCCGATACTTTCCTTATCGGAGGAGGGTCCCCCCACTTGCCTAGAGTGAGGTTTTTCTTTTAGCTTTTACATGGCTTTCCCAATAGCTAAACCTATGCGGCCGCATATTTAAGGGATAAGGAGATTACTACTAAGTAACTCATTCTCTACTCACGAGGAGCACTGATCTCAAGAGGTACGTTGGAATATAACATCTCAACTCACGAAGTGTAACCAACCCTTCTTCATATCCTCTCGGTGCTAAATATAACTCCCCACGGATTCTCACCATTATATACGATAGGTTGAGGATAACTAGTGAACACCACATCTCAACTCATGAAGGGCATTCATCCTCCAACCTATCTTAAAAAGCTCTTAGCATGTAGTGAGGTTGCTACTAAACACTTCATCTCAACTCACGAAGAGTGTTAACCCCAAAAATCCCCTTTTGACTTAACTTAGCTTCATTCATTCATTCAAGTGTGTGTGTACATGTCAACACACCTTGCACGTAAGCATCATTTCATTTACATTAACCTCTATACATGCTTAGGCCTTCATTCTTCATGTCTTACACACTAGCATGCTCAACATATACACTTACTTCATTTAGGCATAATCTAAGCAAAACATGCAATTCAAGCTTCATAATACACATTACAAGAACCATCTTCATTATCACTTGATTTCACATATTAGGCCTTCAAATTCACACTTACAATACATATAAAGTACATTAAAATTCATCAAGTAAACACCGCCACCAAGAAAGTGGATCATACCACTCAAGAGCATTTCATAATAAAGTTAACAACATAACCAACTTACCATTTATCCAAGCTTCCATCACCTATAATATTTTACTCAAACTTCCATCATAATTTAGCCCTTAGAGCAATAACTAAACAACAATATTAACACAAGGGAAACCAAGATCAAAGACTGCAAAACCATGCTCATTTAACCCATTCCTTAAGCCAAAATTTGATAAAAAGCATTAACATGTTTTCACTGAAGTTTTAGCATTAAAATCACAAAATAACATTATAAACATCATATTTGAATCATTGAAAACGTTTTCATGCAAGAACTATATTTAGAGTTAAAGATAGTAGAAGTTAGGGTTGAAAACCCTTTTTGAAAATATATTAGAAAGGGCTCCTTGAATGGAAAAGAGTTCATGGATGACTACCATACCTAAAATAGAAGAAAACCCACTGAGTTTTGATGAAGAAACGTCCACCAACATCCCTCCTAGCTCTTTCTTCACTTCTAGCTTCTATGGAGGTTTGAGAGAGTTTTTTTGAGGGAAGGGTTTTGGGTTTTAGGAATGAAGTCTAAAATTAGGTCTTAGGTTTTCAAACATCCTAATATACCTAAAAAGACCTAAAAATAACTTCCTAGGTTCATAAAATACTTGGGGTGAATTTACCAAACACCCCAAGCCAAGGCAGAAAATTGCAACTTTTGACAGTACCATCGACGCCCCCTTCACAAATGGGCCGTTTGTCAATCGACGCCCCATTTATGGGGGTCCATAAATTGGTAATTATCCACCATCATGTGTTGGATTTTCTATCCTTGCAAGTCAGTCGACGCCCAAGGTCGACGGACCGTTGGTTGACCAACGGACCGTCCTTTGTGGCCGTCGGTTGTCATTGCCTGCCAGCATCCTGCCAAATGGATGGGGTCCTCTTCTAGAGCCCCTCGTTGGTCCTATATGGGGTTGTACCCGAAATTTAAACCCCTAAAAATATTTGTATAGGTCTTAGGAACATCTCACACAAATTTCAAACTAAACGAACACGTAAAACTCACTCAAACACATCAAGATACATGAACACTTTCTAAGACACACCTTTCGAACGCCACAGACGTTCTTGTGCGTTTGACCTCCAAACTTAACAAAACTTCACACATCGCCTAAGAACATCAATGTAACTTATTTCAACACAAAAATAATTAACAAAACATTCATGAAGCTCTTGTTCACCTTAGTTCATTTTAGGGTGTTACACAAGAGGTGGTTGAAATGTAAAGTTTAAAGATCCTTATGGATGAGTTGCTCTTAGAAAGAGTCTTGAGAAATTCATGAGAATCTAGAGGGGCTTAATAGAAGTCCAAGAGTAAGTGAAGTGTTCAGGTTTAGAGTAACGCACCCATATTCACATGAATCGTGTGTTTGAGCTAAAAAAGAGTTGTACTCTTTTCCCTAAATCTTGTTTCGAGTGAGATCTTTATGAGAGATTATGTTTAGAGTTTGGGTATGATCTTCACCCGAAAGAGTAGAATGATTTATCCGATCATGAGAAGTAGTAGTGAGAGCCTAGAGTCAAAGGAAAGTATGAAGAGGCTTAGTCATCCTAGTAAGGTAGATAGTGTTTTGAAGATCTGTATTATTATAGTTATCCACCTAGGAAGATATTAATGAAGAGTTTCCCTTATGGTAGACTGAGAAGTGAAGAGTTGTAAAGAGTTAAGGATAGGAGGTAGAGTAAGTGTTGCAAGTCAATATGAGTTAGAGTATACCTTAACTAGAAGGAGTTTGTGATGAAGTGTCATTGTGTTAGTAATGACCAAGTGTAAGTGGTGAATAGAAGAACAAGAGTATTGATGAAGTGATAGATCTGATCTAGTCTTATTAATTTTGGAAGGAGAACCTCATGGTATTTAGATGAAGATAGAGTTATTGAAGAGATAATGCGCAGTAAGTGAGTAAGTAGTACTTAAGTTGTGAAGTGAAATGTGATGGTAATTCTAGTACTCAGACTTAGAGGTAAGGATTGACTAATTGTCATGAGTTCCAAGTGGAAAAGTATTTCCGAATTGGCATAGTAATAATGAGGTATGGTATAGTAAGCGAGCAATCATATTGATATTCGGGTTCGGTAATAAACATTAATCTTTAACTTGAGATGAGTGTCATGGTCCAAAAGAATGACAACATTAAAGTGATGATGTTAGTCTTGAGATTTGATATAGAAGACTTGACTTAGAGTAGCTGTGGAATTGAAGTGATTAGTTGCAATTGATATAAGTGGTACAAGTGAGAGACCCTAACCTTTAGATAGGGGCAGTGAAGTGTGTCTACGTCACAAGTGTAAAAAGACCATTAAGAGAATGTACACCAGTTAGAGATGTATAATAGGTCCATAGCTTTCAAGTGTTACTTTTAGACCTAAGGGAGAAATGATAAGATGAGAAAGCAAGTAAGTGTTGATAATTTCTTAAGGAGTTAGTTAGTAGGAGTCCATGGAGTTGTTAGATTACTAAGCTTGAATGTGGTGTTCTTAAACATTAGGTTGATTCTTGAGATGAGCAAGGTGGTTGTAAAGAGTAATAGTGTCAGGATGATATTTCAATAGAGAGGAATAGAACCCGAACCTAAGGATTAGGGTTAAGCTTGAATATATTGAAAGTGTACCACTAGAAGCAGACCTTAGTAAGAGCAATCCATTCTATACCAATTCAGTCATCACCCCAGATATTGTAACATTCTATACTAATTCATGGGGAGATATTGTAACACCCCAGAAATATTTTTCAAACAAATACATGATCCGTTAATCGTAGTAAGTGAGATTTCACCAAGGAATTTAAAATTTCGTATGTATTAAGGTCAGTTCACTAGATTTAGAACCTTGAGTTTCCAAAAGAATTAAATTGGAAATAACAAAAATCTGAAATTTGGAGAGTTAAGCTAAGTATGAATTTTTGGTCAACTTCAAACAACCATAAATACTATAATAAGATGAGTTAGGTGTTCTAAAAGATACCATAGGAAATATCTTTGAATTATCATTCAAAATCCGCCAAGTTTACTAATTTTCGAGTTTGGATGAGTGAGATATGACCTTTTGGAGTTAGGTTGTCTAGATAAGGAAAGTTAGCCGAAAATATGAGGGTTACTTTAGTCCTCTCCTTACCAAATCAGATTTAATTAGTTTTTAGTTATATTTCATGTGTCTAATCCTTTTAGGTTAAGTTTTATAATCCTAATAAACAGCTAGGGTTTAGTTGAGAGTTCAAGAAGAGGCAAGAAAAGAAAAGAGGAGAAAAGAGGCAAGGATGAAGGTATTCGTCAATGTTCTTGAGTTTAGTTGCGGATTTTTGCCATGGGTATAATCTATGAAAGTCATATAAGCTTCCATTGTGTTGGGTTAGTTCACCCACACGCCAGTCATGTTATTTTTCAGCGAAATTGCATGCTTAAAGTTTAAAAATTAGAGTTCTTGATGAGTTCTTGATAGGTGTTCTTGAGGTTCATTCTAAATCTTGTTGTATTGGGTTTTTGATGAATTCATGAGATGAAATTGATTAATTTGAGTGTTGTTTTTAGTAGATTTGACTGTAATTAAGATAGGTAATCGAATCCAAGTGATTGGGGAAGAAACCGTTCGATTTTAGACGAGTTAGGGTGAAAAAACGAGCAAGGACGTTCGGTGGAATTTCTAGGTTGGGGCTTGGCGCAGCGCGCCAGTCAGAATGTCCCAAACCCATTTCTGTCCTCCATGGGATGGCGCCCCGCGCCACCCATATCCCCAGGGTCACCTGCCCCCTCCAGTTTTCCCCTGGTCGTTACGTTTGACCTCATTTAAAGTGTATCTTCACTCCTTTTGATTCTAAACACTTTAAACTACTTCTAAACACTTATAAATCATCCATAACATTAATCATAACCTTGAAACAATAATTAAAATTCAAGGTAAAGTCAATATTAAGAGATTTGTTCCGAATCTTTTGAGAGAGTCCCCCCGAGTCCTTTGGAGGAGTCTTCTACAACTTCTAGTAACTTGTTTCAAGACTCATGTAAGTGAGCATGAAAGTGAGGAGAATGTATCCATGATTCTAAAATGTCACCTAGATCCTCCATGTCATGAACAAAAACTCTTGAATTCATAATTCACATTCAAGAGAGAGTTAAGATTAGAGTTCAAGAAAGTCTTTAAGTTCAATTGTAAATTCTTTGTGATCCATCATTGATTTGAACTATGTTTTGAGGAAGTAAGTAAAAGAATGAGAAGATTTGTATACATGAGTTTCACCTAGTTACTTAAAGCTTCTAGTCTTGTTCATTCCCAGAACTTCCGCATGAATAACATAAATTGAGTATCATTGAAGAGGAGTAGTATCTCCAAATTATAAGCCTTGAGTAGTAAGTTTCTAACACCTTTGAAATTCAATTTCTAATCATGTGACTCTTACATGTTACCCATGAATTCCTTGAGTTGAATTATTCAAACCCATAATTCCACATGAACGTTATAAGTCGAACAATCTTGAGATGAGGAGGACCTTTTAGTTCTAGAGTTGAGTAGTTCATGCTCATAATTCTGCATGAACCCTCCAAGTTAAAAATCATGAAATCATACATAAACATGAGATCATGAACTTTGAATCCATACTTCAATTCAAGGAAGTAAAGTCTAAAGTTCATAAGTAAGTAAAAGTAATGTTTTTAAAGGTTTCCAAGAGTCTTATTTAAAAAAGAATTAACTTTGTTTTTAAGACTCAAGTTTCAGGCGAGTAAGTTGAAGATCTTTTCTTCAAAGGTACACGGGGAATAAGTATTCCCAAGGAACTTAAAATGTTTTAACATTTAACTAGTAAGGACACTCTGATTTCCAAAGGAGCCTTAGGGATAGTTTTCAGAAAAGAACTATAGCTTTCTAAAAGAAGCAAGCAGGGAAACTAAGATTTTCAAGATAGCCTTTGAGCCAAGTATTTTTTAGAATTATTCTCAAACCACATAATCAATATGTTTTTAAACATAAGAGCCAGTATATTTTTTGTAGTAGTATTGAGCACTTATATGGGGGAGAGTTCAAATAACTCATCGCCCCCATAAACCATGTAGCCATCATGGGTAGAAAAGGGTCATACTTTTTAGATGATTCCTTTTTTATAATTTACTAGTGGATCCATTAGGCAGTTTAGGTCCTATACCCTGGCAACATTAGGATGACCGAGCAGCGTGGGTCGAGTAACGTTGTATCATCATTGTATCTCTTAAGTGATGGTTGTCGGTTAGAGAAGATCCCACAGAAGTTATAGTATTTTTATATACATCAGTTAGTTTTATTTTCATATACATTAAAGAGTTATGTTGTATCCTTGTTATACACACCGAGTTGACATCATGTTCTTAAACATGTTTTCTTTATACTGTACTTATTTTAAACTGCTATATACTGAAATGAGTTTAGTTGAGTATCACGAGTTGAGTATCTTGAGTTAATCCGTGCTTCATTGAGTCGAGAATCATATATTTGAAGTTTAGTATCTAATCTTTGAGTTGAGAATCTTATTCTTGAGTTTAGTTGAGTTGAAAAGAGGTAAGTATGTTTCCTTTTTATTCAAGTATCAAGATTATGTTATGCCTTAGAATTCCCCTTACATGCTCGTACATTCCACGTACTAAGCCAATTGGCCTGCATTTTCTCATGATGCAGACACATGTATATAGGATCATCAACAGGAGCTTCGTTGATACATCTGAGAGTTTGAGTTAGCTGTGGTGAGCCTCCTTACTTAGGGAGGATTTCATTTACTTTTTAGTTTAGTCAAGAAGTCGTGGGTCGTGTCCCCACTTCCATCAATGTTATTTAGAGGCTTCATAGATAGTCTCTATAGTTGAGGAGTCTGTATTAATCATTTATTATATAAAATGTTTGAAAGACTAAATATTCTTAAGCTTCTATATGTATACATAGTAGATGTCAACTTCCTTCGGCTACCTATTTCTAGTGATTTGGAATCCCCTTATTGAAAATTCAGGCTCCGCCTCTTATAAGGGGTCGGGTTGGATTTAAAGAAGAGACTTGACGATTGATTGAAATTGGGCGATTAAAGTAAATTTAGGAGATTCAGTGGATATTCTTAGAGGGGTTGGGATGAGTTTAAAATGGGTATTAAGTTTATTAATGGTAAGGGTAAATAAATTTAACGATAAAAGTAAAGTTAATTTCTAAATGAAACTTGAGGGGTATTATTGACTTTTTGACTTTTTCTTTTCTTTTACCATATATTTTAGGGCTAAAATAAAACCTATCAACATTGATTCTCCATATTTTTTCTCCTTATTATCATATACTAGTATTAATTAAAGTTGAAGTTCAATAGGTATAAGTTATGGATGTAAAAGTTTCTAAACAAATAAAACAATGAAAAAAATAACGAAGACGGAAAAACTCATGAACTATTCGACGTTTTTTGAGTGTTTAAGTTTTATTAGGAAAGCAAGAAAATCAAATTCTTCTTTTTTGTATTACTCCATTGTGTTCAACAAAACTGAAAGAGGAGAAAAATACAATAAAAAAGAGACAAATATTTTTGTATTAAAGAATAATAATTAGTGTAAATACTTTTTGAGATATTTAAGTATAACAGTAAATAGAAGAGTAGTAATTGATATACTTATTTTTTGTATAATAAGTAGAAAAATATGAAAAATAGTCAAATAAAATTGAGGAAAAGATATTATTGGCAAAAGAGAGGTGCAACTTAACTTTTCGAACATCTAGCTTATAATATGTAGATTTTTAAGCACAACAACATCTAAAAGCTATTAGAATGTACCATACATAATAAATCTCTCGATCATGACAAAATTATAGAATATTGAAATCCAAACAATACATTACATTTGTAGTACCCCAAAAATAATTTTCGAACTAAAAGTTGAGTCGTTAATCGTAGTGAGTGAGATTTCACCAAGGAATTTAAAATTTCATAAGTATTAAGGTCAGTTCACTAGATTTAGCACATGAGTTCCCAAAAGAATTAAATTGGAAATAACAAAAATCTAAAATTTGGAAAGTGAAGTGAAGTACGAGTTCTGGGTCAACTTCAAACAACCATAACTCCTATCACATGATGAGTAAGGTGATATACAAGATACCATAGGAAAGAGATTTGAATAATCTTTCCGAATCCTCCGAGTTTGCTAATTTTTGAGTTAAGATGACTGAGATATGACCTTTTGAAGTTATGTTGTTAGCCGAAAATATGAAGGGTATTTTAGTCATTTCCTTACCAAATGAGATTTAATTCATTTTTATATATATTTTAGGGGTCTAGTCCTTTTGGGTTCAGTTTTATAATCCTAATAAACACCTAGGGTTTTAGTTGAGAGTTTAATAAGAGGCACGAAACAAAAGAGTAGAAAAGAGGCAAGGATGAAGGCGTTCGTCGATGTTCTTGAGTTTAGTTGAGGATTTTCGCCATGGTTCTAATCCCTAATAAGTATTTAAGCTTCCATAGTGTTGGGTTAGTTCACCCACATGCCAATCATGTTATTTTTCAGTGAAATTTCATGCTTAAAGTTTTAATATTAGAGTTCTTGACAGGTGTTCTTGAGGTTCATTCTAAATCTTGTTGTGTTGGGTTTTTGATGAATTGTTGAGATGAAATTGATTACTTTGAGTGTTGTTTTCAGTATATTTGAGTATAATTAACTTAGGTAATCGAATCAAAGTGATTGGAGAAGAAACCGTTCGATTATGGTGAAAAAACGAGCAAGGACGTTCGGTAGAATTTTAGGGTTGGGGCCTGGCGCAGCACGCTTGCCTGAGCGCCCAAAACCATCTCTGTCCTCCAGAGGCTGGCACCCACCCATAGACCCAAAGTCACCTACCCCTTCAGTTTTCCCCTGGTCGCTCCGTTTGAGCTCATTTAAAGTGTATTTTCACTCTTTTTGATTCTAAACACTTATAAATCATTCATAACTTAAATCATAACATTGAAAAAATAATTCAAATTCAAGGTAAAGTCAAGATGATGTTATGAGAGCTTTTCCAAATCTTTTGAGAGAGTCCCTTCGAGTCCTTTGGAGGAGTCTTCTACAACTTCTAGTATCAAGACTCAAGTAAGTAAGCATGAAAGTGAGGAGAATGTATCCATGATTCTAAAATGTCACCTATATCCTTCATGTCATGAACCAAAACTCTTGAATTCATAGTTTACATTCAAGAGAGAGTTAAGAGTAGAGTTCAAGAAAGTCTTTAAGTTCAATTGTGAATTCTTTGAGATCCGTCATTGATTTGAACTACGTTTTGAGGAAGAAGTAAGAGAATGAGAAGATTTCTATACATGAGTTTCACCTAGTTATTTAAACCTTCGATTCGAGTTTTTCATGCCCATAACTTCCGCATAAATACCATAAATTGAGTATAATTGAAGAGGAGTAGTATCTCCAAATTTGAAGTCTTGAGTAGTATGTTTCTAAGTCCTTTGAAATTCTATTTCTAATCATGTGACTATTACATGATACCCATGAACTCCTTAAGTTGAATTGTTCATGCCCATAATTCCACATGAACCTTATAAGTCGAACACTCTTGAGATGAGGAGCACCTTTTAGTTCTCGAGTTTGTATTTCATGCTCATAATTCCCCATGAACCCTCCAAGTTGAAAATCAAATCATCCAGAAATATGAGATCATGAACCTTGAATGCATACTTCAATTCAAGTAAGTTAAGAGTCAAGTCTAAATTTCAGAGTTAAGTTAAAGTAATGCTTTTAAAGGTTTCCAAGAGTCTTATTTAAACATTTTTAACTTTGTTTTTAAGACTCATGTTTCAGGCTAAGTAAACAGTAAGTTGAAGTTCTTTTCTTCAGAGGTATAAGGCGACTAAGTATTCCCAAGGAACTTAAAAAAAATTAACATTTAACTAGTAATGAAACTCTGATTTCCAAAGGAGTCTTAGGCATGTTTTCAGAAAAGAACTATAACTTCCTAAAAGAAGCAAGCAGGTAGACTAAGATTTCTAAGATAGCATTTGAGTTAAGTATTTTTTAGCACTAATCTCAAACCACATAATATGTATGTTTTTAAACATAAGAGCCAGTATATTTTTGGTAGTAATATTGAGCACCGATATGGGGGAGAGTTCAGATAACTCACAACCCCCATAAACCATGTACTATCATGGGTAGAAAAGGGTCATACTTTTTAGATTATTCCTTTTTAAAGTTTACTAGTGGATCCATTAGGAAGTTTAGGTCCTATATCCTGGCAATGTTAGGATGGCCGGGTAGCATGAGTCGAGTAACGTTGTATCATCATTGTAGCTCTTAAGTGATGGAGAAGCTCCCACAGAAGTTATAGTATTTTTATATACTTCAGTTAATTGTATTTTCATATAAATTTCAGAGTTATGTTGTATCCTTGTTATACACATAAAGTTGACATCATTTTGATACAGATTTTCTTTATATTGCACTGGTTTTAAACTGCTTTATATTGAAATAAGTTCAGCTGAGTATCTTGAGTTAATCCGTGCTGCATTGAGTCGAGAATCATATATTTGAAGTTTAGTATCTAATCTTTGAGTTGAGAATCTTATTCTTTATTTGAGTTTAGTTGAAAAGAGGTAACTATGTTTCCTTTTTATTCGAGTATCAAGCTTATGTTATGCCTTAGAATTCCCCTTACATGCTCGTATATTCCATGTATTGAGCCAATTCGCCTGCATCCTCTCATGATGCAGACACAGGTATATAGGATCATCAACAGGAGCTTCATTGATACATCTGAGAGTTTGAGTTAGATGTTGTGAGCCTCCTTGCTTACGGAGGATTTCATTTACTTTTCAGTTTATTAAAGAAGTCGTGGGTCGTGTCCCCACTTCCATCAATGTCATTTAGAGGCTTCATATAGTCAGTATAGTTGAGGAGTTTGTATTAATCATTTATTATATTAAGTTTTTTAAAAACTAAAGTTGCCAATTAATGCGAGTTGAATATATTGATTTGATTATTCAAAGTTTTCATTTGAGTTATATAATTGTAATCGAGTTTCATGATTTAAATCTGTTTAAGCTTCTATATGCTTAAGATAGCATCCGCTTGTAGTCAGCCAGGATGAGGGTTCGCTTGGGAACCCGCAATGGTCTTCGACTGCCAAACACGTCTAGGGTGTAGGCTCGGGTCATGACAAACTTGGTATCAGAACACAGAATTTAAGTTTCCTAGGATGTCTATGAAGTCGTGTCAATAGGATCTTATTTATTGTTGTGAGGGCCCCACTTCTATAAATGAGGTACTATAGGCATTTAAGGAAAGTTTTCCTTCTTTCATACTCTTAATTGTGCGAAAGAGCTAAGTCATAGAGATCTATCCTAACTCGTGCGTTCTCTTATTCATTTGACTACTCTTTATACTAGAGGTGGTTGAAAAGTAAAGTTTAAAGATCCTTATGGATGAGTTGTTCTTAGCAAGAGTCTTGAGAAAGTCATGAGACTCTAGAGGGGCTTAAGAGAAGTCCAAGAGTAAGTTAAGTGTTCAGTTTCAGAGTAATGCACCCATATTCACATGAATCGTGTGTTTGAGCTAAAGGCGAGTTGTACTCTTTTTCTTAAATCTTGTTTCGGGTGAGATCTTTATGAGAGAGTATGTTTAGATCTTGGGTGTAATTTTCACCCGAAAGAGTAGCATGAGTTATCTGATCATGAGTAGTAGTAGTGAGAGAGCCCAGAGTTAAAGGAAAGTATGCAGAGGCTTAGTCATCGTTGTAAGGGAGATAGTGTTTTGAAGATCTATATTATTATAATCATGCACCTAGTAAGATATTAATGAAGAGTTTCCCTTGTGATAGATGGAGAGTTGTAAAGATTTCAGGATAGGAGGTAGAGTAAGTGTTGCAAGTCAATATGAGTTAAAGTATACCTTAACTAGAAAGGAGTTTGTGATGAAGTGTCATTGTGTTAGTAATGAACAAGCGTAAGTGGTGAATAGAAGAACAAGAGTATTGATGAAGCGATAGATCTAATCTAGTCTTATTAACTTTGGAAGGAAAACCTCATGGTATTTAGAGGAAGATAGAGTTATTGGAGAGATAATACACAGTAAGTGAGTAAGTTGTACTTAAGTTGTGAATTGAAATGTGATGGTAATTCTAGTATGCAGACTTAGAGGTAAGGATTGACTAATTCTCATGAGTTCCAAGTGGAAGAGTGTTTCCGAATTGCCATAGAAGTAATGAGGTATGGAATTTTAAGCGAGCAATCATATTGATATTTGGGTTTAGTAATAAAAATTAAGCTTGAATTTAAGATGAGTTTCATGATCCAAAAGAATGACACATTAAAGTGATGATGTTATTCTTGAGATTTGATATAGAAGACTTGACATAGAGTAGCTGTGGAATTGAGGTGATTAGTTGCAATTGATATGAGTGGTACAAGTGAGAGACACTAACCTTTAGATAAGGGCAGTGAAGTGTGGCTACATCACAAGTGTAAGAAGACCATTAAGAGAATCTACAGCAGTTAGAGATGTGGAATAGGTCCATAGCTTTAATTTTTTACCTTTAGACCTAAGGGGGAGATGATAAGATGAGAAAGCAACTCAAGTGTTGAGAATTTGTTAAGGATTTGGTTAGTAGGAGTCCATGGAGTTGTTACATTACTAATCTTGAATGTGGTGTTGTTGAACATTAGGTGGATTCTATGAGATGAAAAAGGTGGTGGTAAAGAGTAATAGTGTTGGGATGAGATTTCAATGGAGAGGTATAGAACCCGAACCTAAGGATTAGGGTTAAGCTTGAATATATTGAAAGTGTACCATTAGAAGCAGACCTTAGTAAGAGAAAATCATTCTATACTCAGTTCAGTCATCATTCAAGGACGAATGATCCCAAAGGGGAGATATTGTAACACCCTAGAAATATTTTTCGAACTAAGACTTGAGCCGTTAATCGTAGTGAGTGAGATTTCACCAAGGAATTTAAAATTTCGTAAGTATTAAGGTCAGTTCACTAGATTAAGCACCTTGAGTTTCCAAAAGAATTAAATTGGAAATAACTAAATTCTGAAATTTTGAGAGTTAAGCTAAGTATGATTTTTGGGTTAACTTTAAATGACCATAACTCATAGCACAGGATGAGTTAGTGTTCTACAAGATACCATAGAAAATATCTTTGAATCTTTCCAAATCCGCCAAGTCAGATAATTTTCGAGTTCGAATGAGTAAGATATGACCTTTTGAAGTTAGGTTTTCTTGATAGGAAAGTTAGCCAAAAATATGAGGGGTATTTTAGTCCTTTCCTTACCCAATCAAATTTAATTCATTTTTCATTATTATTTAGGGGTCCAATCCTTTTAGTTTCAGTTTTATAATCCTAATAAACATCTAGGGTTTTAGTTGAGAGTTCAAAAAGAGGCAAGAAAAGAAAAGAGGAGAAAAGAGGCAAGGATGAAGGCGTTCGTCGATGTTCTTGAGTTTAGTTGCAGATTTTTGCAATGGTTTTAATCCCTAAGAGGTATGTAAGCTTTCATAGTGTTGGGGTAGTTCACCCACACGTCAATCATGTTATTTTTCAGCGAAATTTCATGCTTAAAGTTTAAAGATTAGAGTTCTTGATGAGTTCTTGATAGGTGTTCTTGAGGTTTATTGTAAATCTTGTTGTGTTGAGTTTTTGATGAATTCTTGAGATGAAATTGATTAATTTGTGTTGTTTTCAGTAGATTTGAGTGTAATAAAGTTCGGTAATCGTATCCAAGTGATTGGGAAAAAAACCGTTCGATTTTAGGCGAGTTAGGGTGAGAAAACAAGCAAGGACGTTTGGCAGAATTTCTGGGTTGGGGCCAGGCGTAGCGCACCTGCCAGCCCCGCGCCACCCATAGCCCCTAGGTCACATGTCCCCTCCAATTTGCCCCTGGTCGCTCCGTTTGACCTCATTTCAAGTGTATCTTCACTCCTTTTGATTCTAAACACTTTAAACTACTTCTAAATACTTATAAATCATTAATAATATGAATCATAACCTTGAAATAATAATTCAAATTCATGGTAAAGTCAATAATAAATTTTGAGAGTTCTTCCGAATCTTTTGAGAGAGTCCCTTCGAGTCATTTGGAGGAGTCTTCTACAACTTCTAGTAACTTATTTCAAGACTCAAGTAAGTGAGCATGAACGTGACGAGAATGTATCCATGATTCTAAAATGTCACCTAGATCCTCAATGTCATGAACCAAATCCCTTGAATTCATAATTCACATTTAAGAGAGAGTTAAGAGTAGAGTTCATGAAAGTCTTTAAGTTCAATTGTGAATTCTTTGAGATCCATCATTGATTTGAACTAAGTTATGAGGAAGTAAGTAACATAATGAGATTCTTTTTATCATGAATTTCACCTAGTTACTTATACCTCCGAGTCGAGTTGTTCATGCCCATAACTTCCACATGAATACCATAAATTGAGTATCATTGAAGAGGAATAGTATCTCTAAATTCTAAGTCTTGAGTAGTAAGTTTCTAACACGTTTGAAATTATATTTCTAATCATGTGACTATTACATGTTACCCATGAAGTCCTTGAGTTGAATTGTTCATGCACATAATTCCATATGAACCTTATAAGTCGAACAATCTTGAGATATGGAGCACCTTTTAGTTCTACAATTGAGTAGTTTATGCTCATAATTCCGCATGAACCCTCCAAGTTGAAAATTAAAAAATCATCCATAAACATGAGATCATGAACCTTGAATCTATTCTTCAATTCAAGGAAATTAAGAGTCAAGTCTAAACTTCAAAAGTAAGTTAAAGTAATATTTTTATAGGTTCCCATGAGTCTTATTTAAACATTCTTAACTTTCTTTTTAAGACTAAAGTTTCAGGCTAAGTAAAGAGTAAGTTGAAGTTCTTTTCTTCAGATGTACAAGGGGACTAAGTATTCCCAAGGAACTTAAAATGTTTTAACATTTAACTAGTAAGGAAACTCTGATTTCCAAAGGAGCCTTAGGGCAAGTATTCAGAAAAGAACTATACCTTTTTAAAAGAAGCAAGCAGGGAAACTAAGATTTCACATATAGCCTATGAGCTAAGTATTTTTGACCACTAATCTCAAACCACAGAAGCAATATGCTTTTAAACATAAGAGCCCATATATTTTTACGAGTAGTATTGAGCACCGATATGGGGGAGATTTCAGAAAACTCACAGCCCCAATAAACCATGTAGCCATCATGGGTAAAAGATGGTCATACTTTTTAGATGATTCCTTTTTACAGTTTACTAGTTGATCCATTAGACAGTTTAGGTCCTATACCCTGGCAAGGTTGGGATGGTTGGGCAGCGTGGCCGAGTAACGGTGTATCATCACTGTAGCTCTTAAGTGATGGTTGTAGGTTAGAGAAGCTCCCACAGAAGTTATAGTATTTTTGTATACATTTGTTAATTGAATTTTCATATACATTTCAGAGTTATGTTGTATCCCTGTTATACACAACGAGTTGACATCATGTTTTTAAACAACTTTTCTTTATATTTCACTTGTTTTAAACTGTTGTATATTGAAATAAGTTCAGTTGAGTATCTTGAGTTAATTTGTGCTTCATTGAGTTGAGAATCATATCTTTGAATTTTAGTATCTAATCTTGAGTTGAGAATCTTATTCTTGATTTGAGTTGAGTTGAAAAGAGGCAAGTGTGTTTCCTTTTTATTAAAGTATCAAGCTTATGTTATGCCTTAGAATTCCCCTTACATGCTCGTACATTCCACGTACTGAGCCAATTGACCTGCATCTTCTCATGATGCAGACACAAGTATATAGGATCATCAACAGGAGTTTCATTGATACATTCGAGAGTTCAAGTTAGATGTGGTGAGACTCCTTGCTTACGGAGGATTTCATTTACTTTTCAGGTTAGTCAGGAATTCGTGGGTCTTGTCCCGACTTCCATCAATGTCATTTAGAGGCTTCATAGATAGTCAGTATGGTTAAGGAGTCTGTATTAATCATTTATTTTATTAATATTTGAAAGGCTAAAGTTGCTTATTTATGGTGAGTTGAATATATTGATTTGATTATTCAAAGTTTTCATTTGTGTTAAAGCATTGTAATCGAGTTTCATGACTTAAATCTGTTTTAAGTTTTTGTATGCTTAAGTTAGTCTTCCGCTTGTAGTCAGCAAGGATGAGGGTTCGCTTGGAGACTAGCAATGGTCTTCTACTGTCGGCCACGTACATGGTGTAGGCTCGGGTCATGACAACATTAATGAATTTTAAAATGCTGGAAACATTCAAATTTCATACAAATATGACTATCTCTCTTGATGAATTTGTCAACATAATTAAGCTTCCTTCTTCGTTTTGATGAACTTGTACTAAACTAATGTTAACATCTTTTTGTAATGACTCATTGAAGAATATATATTTGATCTTCATCAAAGTGGAGGACATATTATGTCACTATCATTTTTACAATTTCTTATGGAAAAGATGAAGAATTAAAAACAAACATAAAAGAACAAAACTATACAATAGAAAGAAAGAATAAAAAGTGAATATTCAGAATTTCCATGGATGATTGTTATTTATAAATTTGATAATCCATAAGAAAAATTAGAAAGAAGTTGAAGAGGCATGTTAATTAAGTAGAGAATATAAATAGATTGAGGTTTTGTTGTGTTCGAAAGTGATTACAAAGTAATGTGGAAGCTTGTAATTTGTAAATTATAATGTGATAAAGTAGATGGAAAATAAAATTATATTAACAGTCATCATATTATTTTTAAAGAGAAAATCTCCCCTTAAACAAAAACTTTTTATTGACTACATTATGGATGTTCTTGTGTTGTGCTATGAGAATAAGGAACTTCAATTTATAGATCTTCAAATTTTCCTCAAGAAAGGAATAATCCAAATATGGAAGAAAATGATAATTTCCTTGCAGTAAAAGTTAAAGCATTTATGGTACTACTTTGATTTTTCATTATGAAAAAATATATTTCAAATAAGGTAAGAAAATTAGGGCAAAACTCGAATAAATCTCTCATTTTGGCTTGAGTTTTCTAGACAAATAATTTTGATCATTTTTCTTCACATAACTTCCATGTATCAGTGTTGTTTACCATGATTTAAAATTGATATGGGTTAAAAATTGGAGCTTTGTGTTAAAAGTTTTGAGGAGGGTTGAAAGTGGAGTTCATGCGTTAAATGTAATATGCATTATTTGAAAGTGGAGATGACACCTTAAAAGTAAGATGTATGAGTTAAAAGTGAAACCCATACGTTGAAATTAAGATACATGAGTTAAAAGTGAAACCCATACGTTGAAATTAAGATACATGAGTTAAAAGTTGAGTCATAGCATTAAAAGTTTGCAGGGGTTAAAAGTAGGAGTCTATGCTTTAAAGTAAGCATGAGTTGAAACTTTATTTTGTGAGCAGCAGGATATTGTTGAAAATATATTTGAATTTTTTTCTCCACATGTAGTAGCACAAAAAACTTCATTATCATTTCGTTGATTGCAAATTGATTTTAAGTAGCTCAAATTTGCCTTCAATCTTGTTCAATTTTTGGATCATTTAAATCATGTTTTTTTATACCACTTGTTGGGTTCGAAAGTGATTAGGGCGTTATGCAGAAACTTATAATTTGCAAATCATAATGCAATAAATTAGATGACAAATAACCTATACTAAATGACATAATATTATTATATGATAAGGCCTATAGACCTACATAATTAAAAATTAATTTTAAGAAAATATAAAATCTATAAAGAGAAAATATCTCCATAAACAAGGACTATTTATTGACTATATTGTGGATGTTCTTGTGTTCTACTATTGAGAATAATGATCTTCAATTTTTAGATCTCCAAATTTTTCCTCTAGGTAAGAAATAACCCAAATATGGAAGAAAGTTATATTTCCTTTCAATAAAAGTTAAAGCAAATGGTAATATTTTAATTTTTCTTTAAGGAAAAAAATTCAAATAAGATAAGAAAATCGGGGTAAAACCTAACAATTTTTCGCAACTTATTAGATATAATTAGAATAATGAATATTATTGAATTTCTTATTTAATAAAGAATATATTTTATAAAAAGAACTAAGAAAAAATTCTCAAAGAAAAGGAGAAAAAAGATAAACATGATTGAAGGTCATATAGAGGTGTCACATTACTTTATCTATGTTTCTCATTTATATTATATATAGACTAGGTAAATTGTCCGCGCTTCGCGCGGATGTGAACTACGTCAATAAAATAATTCTGAACATTTTATAATATAAGTGTTTTTGAGAGGGTACAGTCCTACGATAAATTGTCAAGAATATTTTATCAATGAAGAAATGGAATATTTTTTTAATCTTAAAACGAAAAAGATTTGATTCTAAGTATGTATGAATTGTTTTATTAATTCTTTATTTTACTGAAGGTGTTCATCACTAAAGTCTTTAGAAATAAATGTAATTGTTTCATTATCTATTTTTATATTTTTAAAAAGTGGTACAAAAATTTTATTCATCAATTGCAAAAGTTTTTCTCATATTCAAGACCTCTACATACAACATCTAAATATTATACATCTTAGTTTGTTGTGTACTTGATAAGTTAATTAAAATATAAAAACACATCACTTGGAGTTCAATGAAATAATGTATGTCGCTCAAATAATTTGTATAAAACAATGTCTTGGCAAGTCCCTTATTCATAATCATACGCAGTCGACGACATTACTTTGATAGCCAAAAGACATATTTTGTTGTTTATGTATTTATATGGAGATAATTATTTCTTTAATATTTGATTAATATAAATTCATTATACTTTGATGGGTAATTCATTGACTTCAAATCCAAAATTTGAACCTCAAACGTTTGATTAAGGTTTAAGACAATATTTATCATCCCACTACATTGCTTTATTTTTTGGATGTCACTAATCGATTGAATGTTTCCATAAGATAGAAAGTTGAATATATAATTCTCCAAGGTAGTGTGGAACACCATAACTTTTGAACACTTCTTGGACTACCCATGAATGTTTTAGCCACTAAAAACTCTATAAAGATCAAAACCATGTATTTTACAAGTTTAGGAATTCTAATATACATGACACCAATAGTCTAATGATTGCATCAAAATTCTTGATTAACATTTTTTTACTTCAACATAATGATCAAAAGCATAAAGATAAAAAATAAAGTTTAAAACATTACTCAAAATAAAAATTAATAATAAATTAATGACAGTAAAAATCATATGAGGATCGGTAAAAATAAAGCCCACTGAATGCACATTGTCACCTTAAGAAAATTAGTTCATTATAGTGCCCGAGGTTTAAAGGAATAAATCATCTCATGACAGAATGATTCTATTCACCAGTGTGTCGATATAAAAATAATGGTGTTAGTGAGTCAGGAGCAAAGTACACGAATATTTACTTGTGCAGAAGAAGAAGAAGTTCAGAATTTTCATTGTTTTGAAATGAGAGGAACTCCCTCTATTTATAGACAACAAAGGGTAGTGTGAATAAATGTTTATTGTGCCTTATCGTAAATATCACAACTCTTTGGACAAGTCACAATCTTTCATAAAAGTCACAATTTTTCATAAAAGTTAAAACTCTTCAAGTAAAAGTCGCAACTCTTCATTAAAGTTGCAACTCTTCGTAAAATTCGCAACTCTTTATTAAAGTTGCAACTCTTCATAAAATTCGCAACTCTTCGTAAAAGTCGCAACTTTTCATTAAAATATTGCTAATTTTCATAAAAAGTCACAACCTTTTGAAAAAGTCGCAACTTTTCATGAACGGGAAGACTAATTTTTGAAATAAATAAGTTAAAAGAGAATTCTGGCTTGTGATTGCGCCACATAGGAGGGCTTAGGGTTCTCTTTTATATAAATATATGATTTTACGACTCTATAATTGAAAATATTATAAGAATAATTAATTAATAATTAAAATGAAATAATAAATGAAAATTTTATCTTTCATATAATCTTTTAAGGAAGGAAAAGAATGTAATCAATATTTCAAAAACCTTCATACTTTTATAATATTATTTATTATTTATAGATATAAGATAAGTTTAATGGAAAGATAATCATCATATATTCCACCGTATGGACAAAACAATTTAAATGGATATTTTAAGCCCTTTCTCAAAAACAAAAAGTAGATCTAATCTAAATTCAACGATATATAAAATATCTTTTTACAAGATATCAAGCAAATGGAGACAAGATTACTGACACGTCTAATGATCCTTTTTTCTGAAAATAAGCACCAAAGTAATACCCATAACATAAACACAACACATAACCTTACAAGTGAAGCAAAATAAATAAATTGAATCAATACTAATGAGCAAAAGGCTCGTATAGCAAAATTTTCTTAAACCAAACATCTTTAAGGGTTTGTTTAAAAAGACACCTAATAATTGGAATTGACTTAATTACTAGGGTATTAATTATCAGCCTAATATTTCTGCCTAGTAACTACACTAACATGTTTGATTGTCACAGTGTACTGTAATTATGCATCTTGTTTAGATGTCACTAAATAATTACAACTGTTTTGTTTGGTGTACAATTACAATCATAAAATTATATTAAATTTTAAAAATAAAAATTAAATATATAAAATTTATACTACACAAATAAGAAAATTTATAAATGACATTAAATTAAATATTTAAGATATTTATTCATTTTTAAAAAATATACTAATTAATAAAAATATATTTTTTAACTAATATTATAAAATATAATTGATTTATATCGTTTCAAATTAATATATTTCAATTGAATTGATCATAAATACTAAAAGTGTGAAGATTCTACGAACATCGTAAAATGCATGTTTGATAAAAAAGATTAACATACAAATAAAATGTCATAAATCATTAAATGTTTGACAAAAAGATGATTATCAAGTCTAATTAAAAAATTACTTGCTATGTGAATTCAATATTACTAAAACAAATAAAACATGAAATATAACATAAGTTATAAACTCAAAATTTAACATAACACTCTTATAGCAAATTTCAACATAGCATACATAAATATGATTTATTTTTATTTTTATTTTTTTAAAAAAAGAAAATGTAAATCTGTAAACTTACTTAACAATTAATTCTATTTTAATTTGAAAGTTAGAATACTAATAAAATTATGCTAATGAGAAAATAAGCATGAAGTAAAGAAATAAATGAGACGAAAAAATTGCATAGAATCACGTAAAGTAAGGTTGAGAATAAGAAGAAAATGAAATACAATAATATAAAATAAAAAACAAACTTTAAAAATTAAAAAAAAACCTAAAATAATAGAAGTTAAAAGAATTAAAATAAAAAAAGTAATCATTTGGTAACTACACCATGTAATTACCTCTGTCTGTGAATTGTAGAGTATAATTACCCATGTCAATTGCACCAATTACCCGCTGACCAAATAATTATCTGCCAAACTAAACAGGACAAACAACATAATTACACCCAATTATATCAAATTCAATTAACATAATGTCCTTTCAAACAGGCCCTAAAAGTTATAAAACATATATTAATTACATACTGTTAAACTATTCTCCTTCATAGAGGAGTTCTATTCTTTCTTTGTCACTTGATTTCTAGTAAGTTGTGAGTGACATTATCAGACTTTAATTTTGTAAAACGATAATAATGTGCATTAAACTCCAATAAAAGGGTAGACATTTGTGCGTAATGTGTTATTTAATTATAAAATAACAATACAAAAATATAATAGAGAAAAAGAGAACATAATTATTTTTCTCCGTGATTTATTACCAAGAAAATTCTTTATTTATAAGGAAAACTTCCTTGGTCTCAAAATAAGGATTACTAACATTTTTAGAGTCATTAATTTTCACCAAAGCAAATATACAAAAATAGACATTTATTACATAATAATAATATTTAGAGTTAAAAGGGTCAAACTAGACGATCTTAACTTTTTGAGTTTCATATCTGAAATATTGAGAGTATAAGTTTCATACTTTAATTATCACTCAGTAGTTAGCTAAACATTCCTTGACTTATTTCTGATGATGTTGTGTGCACTCTCTTTTGTTTAAACATTATATAACATGACACTCCATGTAGAAAACTAATTTTATCATGACAAATCTAAATAAATTAATACTAAGTTAAAAATGAAATCACCATAAAAATATATTTATTCCACCATGACATTCATCATCTTCTTCTCCACCTTCTTAGTCGTGATCTCGTCTCAATCATGACATCAATTTTCTTCGACATAAAGGGGAGAGTTTAGAATATTAAAAATTTAATTAAAAATAGATTAAAAATTAATGTGTCATCAAATAGAACCTATGGGTAGGTGAACGTAAATTTTATGGACATACACCTAGAAGCATATTGAGAGACCTATTTGATCTAATCAACATTTAGATGTGTTTCAGTGATCAATGAGATAATTTAGATATAAATGTATTTTTTTACCTTCACTTCAACAATTTATATTTAAAAATGAAATAATTTTGTTACAAATATATTTTTTATAACATAACACTTAAGGAAAAATTACTGAAATACGCGTCTTATAGTTCCCTTATTTTCAATATCCCCTTCTATTTCTAAAAATCTCTAAGATCTCTTATTTCTTTCATAATATATTTAATCTATCATAGCTACATATTATTGTTTACGGTCAATATCTAATGTATCGGTGTTATATATTATATATTCAGTTTATGTTATAATGTATCTGAGCTAGTTTTTAATGTATCCGAACTACATACTATGTATCCGAGATACTCTTTAATGTATTTAGAAGGTACAAATTTTAAGAAATTATTATAATTAGAAAAAAAAAAGATAAAATGTAATTTACTCTTTACACTATGGAATATATGTAAATTATATAAAATTTAATGTCAAAATATAATAATGATGATATATTCCGCTGGTTCATGAACAAAACAATTTAAATAGACAGTATTCTCAACTTTTCTCCAAAAATAAAATAAAGAAAAAGTTAGACTATAGTGTGTGCCTCGAGAAAATCGAGCAAGAGGACACCAAAAGTTTGTCATGTCGACGACGGAAGCCACCCCTACCCTCGACCCCTCCTCCCCTCCAAAAAAGAATTTAAGTTTATTTTCAAAAAAAAATTCAACTTCAAATTTTCATTTTGTCACCCCTATCCTCGACCCTCCCCCCACCCATCCACCCCTCTAGCCCCCCCCCCCTCCCCCCCCTAAAATAAATAAATAAATCAAGATTATTTTTAAGATATATTATCAACTTCAAAATTTAATTTTTCACTCCTATCCTCGATCCCCACCACCACCACCAACCCCCCAACCCCAAAAGAGTAATAATATTTTCAACTTCAAATTTTTAATTTTTCTCCCCTACCCTCGATCCCGCCCTCTCACCCCCCCTCCTCCCTCCCGAAAAAATTTTCAATTTCAAATTTATTTTATACTCTAGTAAAAAAAAAGTTATTTCTCAAAAATATTTTTCATTCATAAACTAAAAACTAAAACTCTATTCTGAAAAATAGTTTCTACTCAACAACCAGATATGAGAAAATAAGTAAACAATCTAATTGTTTTCCAGAAACATTTTCTAGATAAATATTTTCTTTGGAAAATATATTCCTTCATACCAAACACACCCTATGAAGAAAAAAGATAATTCCTACATTTTTTTTGTTAAAGTAATTTTAGAAGAAAGAAAACAAGAATAGTGTTCTTTGATAATATTTTAATTATGAAGAAGATATGTTTAAAAAGGAAATAATAATATATTCATTCGAAAAAAGGCATTTTTGACCCTTTTTTTTGTAACTATAAGAGCATTTATGGATCAATGTATTGAAGGTAAACACCTCAAGTAGGGGTTTGTTGTGTCATTTTGACACATTTTTGACAATCAGCTAAAATTACAAAGTGTGTGTAACACACTTGCGGATGACATGACATGATCACTAATTAAAAGCTGACATGTGGCATTTGAATGTAAAAATAATAATTCTAAAATAAATTATTAAAAAATAACTAATTTTTCAGCAAAAATAAATAAGTAAAATTACGTATTTTCTACCATCCCACCCCACCCCTGCCCCATCTGCCATACGTCCTTTTGCCTCCCCAACTCTACAACCATTTTGTTGGTTCTTCTTCCAAAAAAAATTCTTACAAAAATCATTAGATTTTAATATTTTTTAATTGATTTTCAAAATTATATATGACATTCTTCTAACATTTTTTGAGAAAAAATGTGTTTCTTGTTCTCAAATGGGTGTATCACACGTAGTATGTCAAGTCAGCAAAAAGTGTCAAAATGACACAGTGGGATTCAACATGAGGTGTCTAAAATGAATAAAGTCTAATTGAGATGTCTAAGTGAAAATTAATGTCAATTTTAGGGGGCTACCGATTGATTGAGCCTTGCTAGAACCTATGGTAGGTGGGTGAAAAGTTTATGGACATACATGCCTACAAGCATATCTAGACAATCATTTAATTTAGTCAACATCTAGGTGTGTTTCAGTAACTATTTTTGGCCTTTATCTTCAATAATTTATATCTAAAAATGGAATAATTAGATATAAATATATTTTTGGCTTTATTTAATATTTATAACACAAAATAAAATAAAATTTAAAGTCAAAATATAATCATGATGATATAATTCCACTGGTTCTTGCACAAAACAATTTAATAAACACTATTCTCAACTTTCTCCAAAAATAAAATAAAGAAAAAGTTAGACTATAGTGTATGCCTCGAGAAAATCAGCAAGAGGACACCAAAGTCCGTCATGTCGACGACGGAGGTCACCCTTTCCACCGCCGGTACGCGCCGTTCTTACCGGTGCTACAACTGCAACGATGCCTTTCATTGCCCTCGCTGCTTTCGTCGCCACCTCCTCCCTAATTACACCATTGCCATTTTATACGTTTTTCTCAACATTTAACTCTTACCAATTATACCCTTTCCACCAATAATTCTATTACTTTTAATTGTTACGATTCCAAAACTGAATCCGACGAGTGTGAATCTGACGATCTTTCATTTGAGTTGTTTAACTCACCTCAATTCCGTTCACCGACTCTTGAATCATTTCTCAACTCAGATCCGAGTGTGAAAATCAATGAATCATCGAAAAATGATCGATTTGTATGGAGGAATTTGGAATTGATACGAAGCGAGTCAATTGCCTTGTAAGCATTTTTTTCGTAATGATTGTATTATTCCTTGGCATAATCGGAGTAATACTTGTCCACTCTATCGGTATAAATTGCCGCAAGAAGATGAAGATGAAATTGAAAATGAACTAGAAGTGATTTTGGATGGTGAAATTGGTGGTGGAGAATTTCGAGAAAATTTCACAGTATCAACAGCATCAACCTTGACTGAAGTTGGTGAGGATGATGATCTTAGAGAAAGAGTTCTGGATGCAATGAGTGATGAAGACGGTGATATAATGATTGTTGATGCTTGAAGTTCAAAGAAATAAATATATAGACATGTATATAATTATCTTGGGTATGATTTTATCTATAATGTGTTCTAATTTTGAGAAAAAGATCAAAATTTTAGTGGGAAAAGAAGTGTTATTTAACTGTCCTCTCTTATGCTGAATATAGGATATATATGTTATGTTATAGGATCAAAATTTAGTTGATGTTCGTATTTTATCATAAGTTCATATGTGAAGTTTTTTTTATGCATTCTATAGAGATTAATTGAAACTCTTTTGGTGGCAGTTTACTATAGCATTTTTAAATGTACATACACCCACATTGAACCCTTCTGTGGCAATAAGAATCTACTGTAAATTTCTATATGGAAATTTTGAGTTTGTGATCTATGGAACTTGCCATGAAGCTAGTTTTAAGAGGAGAGTCTTTGCAAAAAATAGACCTTTTATACGTACAACACGGGAAAGAAATGATAAGTACAATTGCTAATGATTTCAGACTTCGGAAAAAAGGTTACAAGAAACAACTATAGAATGCAGTATAGAACTGGTCATTGTTGTTGGATGTACCTTTTAAGACCTGACCTATTTCTACCTAATGCTTCTTGTTGCAGTACCTAGTGGAACAACGTGGTAACTCGTGGAAAGCTTTGAAGAATAGTATTCTGCTGAACCAGATGCAGAGGCCAAACAGCCCAGGTTAACCATTGGAGTCTGCTTGGTGGCAGGTGCATTGGTGTCCGTACTAGTAAATATGGGGAGTTGGTTGTTGCTATTTCCCTTGTGAGTGGTAGGGGTGTTGGGATTTAATTTTAACTACGTCAAGTCTGTAGCGTCAACTTTGAAGGATTTCATATGTTGTAAAACTATAGGAAATAAAAAACATTTACAATTGAGAGCATCAATTTAATTAATTATTTGTCCATACTAGTCACTTAGAGATAGAAACCTCTTCTATGTTCAACATTATCATGTTAAGCGCACACTTCACACCGATAACTAGGACTCTACAGACACGACTTCATAGACTCCTTAGGACTCTTGAACTCTTTGTTCTGATACCACGTTTGTCACGCCTCGAGCCTACATCCCGGACATGGCTGGCACTCGAAGATCATTGTTGTCCCCAAGCAAACCCTTAGCCTGACTTACTTAACTCGGCAATACAATATGCATATTACAAATATAAATAGCATTAACCGACTGAATATTGAAGGAAACTGAGAATGTTTTAAAATACTACACATTCAACTTGGCTAAAAATGGCAACCCGCCTCTTAACATATAAGAATAATACTAAAAGGACTCAAAGGACTCAAAGGACTAATATATGACTGTCTATCTATGAAGCCTCTAATACTGAGATGAATCTTGGATAAACCCCACAACATACTAATAAAGAATATTGAAAGCCACAAAAGAGTCCTCCAGAATGCAAGGAGGCTCACCAACTGACTTTGGAGTGCTCAAATGGATAAACGGTATGCTGGATGCTGATCCTTGTTACCTGTGTCTGCATCATGTACAACGCAGGCCAACTGGCATCAGTACGTTGAATGTACGAGTATGCTAATTTGAATGCTAAACAACATAGGCTAGAAAGAGTTTGAAAGAAACTGAAGAACTTACCTGGTCAACTCAACTCAACATAACTGACTCATTTCAATAGAAAACAATTTAAACACAAGTGCAATATAAAAAAAAAGTTGTTTGAAAACATGCTGTAAATTCTGAATGTATAAAAGGATACAAATAACTCTGAGATGTCTGTAAAAATATAAATAAACTGATATATATATATATAAATACATTTTAATTCTGGGGGACTTTCTCCAATCGAAAACCATCACTTAATAGCTACTGTGATGATACAATGATCTACCTGATGTTACCAACACATCCTATTCCCGACAAAAGGTATAAGACCTGCACTGCCTAATGGATCCACTAGTCTACTGTGAAAAGGTTCATCTAAAAAGTATGACCCTTTTCTATCCATGGTGGATACATGGTTATATGGATATATGAGTTATCTGAACTCATGCTTGTCCCTAATTCGGAGCTCAATATTACTCCCAAAATATACTGGCTCTTGTGTTTTTAAAACATACTTCTTCTGAATTTGAGATTAGTGCTCAAAACTTAGCTCAAAGTCTATCTTGGTAATCTTAGTTTCCCTGCTTGATTCATTTCATAATGCTACTTCTCTTTTCTGAAAACTAGCCTGAAGGCTCTTCGGAAAACTCAATTTCCGTTCTTATTTAAATGTACAAACACATTAAATATCTTTGGCAATACTTAGTCCCCATTTACTTTTGAAGAATGAAGTTCAACTTTACTCTTTGCTCTTTACTCTTTACTCTTTACTTAGCTTGAAACTTGAGTCTTAAAATAAAGTTAACACATTGTTAAAGACCCTTGAGAACTCTTAAGAACTTGGATTTGACTTGCTTCTTAACTTCTATACTTGACTCTTAACTTCGTTGACTTTGATCTTAACTTTTCCTGAATTTTATTATGGATTCAAGGCTCATGCTATCATGTTTATGGATGATTTTATGATGTTTAGATATACCAGAGTGTTAGAATCAATTAAAAAACGTAGGTACATCACTTAGGAATTAGTACAAAAAGATGGTGGAAGAATGGGGAGAACTGGCATCCCTGGCACTCTGAGAGGCGCGGGGCACCAGCCCTCAAACTTCAGAGAAGTTTTGGTGGTGCACTGGCTGGCACGACGCGCCAGAGGCCAAAGTTCAGAAGAACTTTTGTGGCGTTGTGGCAGGCGCGACGCCCCAAGCCTTGTCCAGAAAATCTCTGACTTTTCTCCTTCGTTTTTCATCTCTAAACCCTCTAAACTTTCATGGTTCTTTCCCAAAACACTTAGGATCATTATTAACCTTAATACCCAATAGGTTTAACTCGAAAAACAACCCACAGACACGAATCAAATCAATACTAGGCATTTAGTAACTCAACAAACAAAAATTCGACAATATTCTTCAAGAACTTCACATACTAATATGCAAACACCTCAAATCTCTAAATTTAAACAAGTTGGTATGTGGGTGAATTAACCCAAAATGAAAAGATATCACATAGCTTGATAGGGATCACCCTCGACGAAATCCACTTGTTAATCTTGACGTTCTTGGCGAATTCTTGACTCTTTTCTCCTTTTCCTTCTTCTTTTCCCTCTTCTCCAAGCCCTAAGCGTAAAGTTTAATTATCCAAATTGAACTAAACATAGTATTTACCCCAACAAACCCCTAAAAGGAAATAGGAAATTAATTGGTGAAAAGACTAGTTTACCCTTCCTTAATCCGGATTTGGAGTTCCCTTACTTCAACATCCTAACTTCTGATAGACATATCTCCTTCATACGATATCGAAAATGTGTAAACTCGGCGGCGTTGGAAAGATATCACCAAGGGATTTCCAACCATATCAAGAACTACATATAACTCATCCTTAGATAGAAGCTATCAATGTTTGAAAATGACCAAAACTCACTTTCGTAATTTAGGCAATTTTCCAGACTTTCCCTTTTCATTCCAAAAATAAATGAATATTTTTATTTTCATAGGTTATTATTAGCCATTTCAAATAATGAGGTTTTACATATTCTTAAATTAGTGAAAGAAATCTCATTCAAGGACGAATATTCCCAAGGGGGAGATATTGTAACATCTCGTAACTTGAAATAGCTAGAAACTAAAAATAATCATTTCTCGAAAGAAAAGGGAAAATCTGGAAAAAAATTCTAGGTTAAGAAAGTGAGTTTGGGTCATTTTAAAAAGCCCATCATTTCTATCTCAGGATAAGTTAGAGGTTCTTCTGGATATGGGTGGAAATATCTTGGAACAATCTTTCCAACGCAGTCGAGTTTGCGCGATTTCGATATCTTATGAGTGATTTTTGCATTTCGGAAGTTGGATTATTGGATTGAGAAAAGTCGCAATCCAGATTTAGGGAAGGGCAAACTAGTATTTTCACCAATTAATTTCCTTTTCATTTTAGGGGTTTATCATGGAAAAAAAACTCTTAGAACAGATTGGAAAAGTTAGAATTAGGCTTAGGGTTTGGAGAAGAGAGAAAAGAAGAAAGAAAGGGAGAGAAGTTAAGAATTTGCCAAGAACGTCAAGCGTTGCGAGTGGAATTTTTCGGGGGTGATCCCTATTATCAAGCTATGTGAGATCTTTAGTGTTGGTTCAATTTTCCCACACACCAAACTTGTTTCAATTCATTGATTTTCGAGTTCGGTGAATGATAGAAAATGAAGTTCTTGGAGAACTTTGTTGAATTCTTATTGGTTGAGTTTTTGAATGCCTAGTGTTGATTTGATTCATGTTTCTGGGTTGTGTATCAAGTTAAATCTATTAGGTATTGAGGGAAATAATGATCCTAAGTGTTTGGGTAAAGAACTGTAGAAGTTTAGAGGGTTTAGAGATGAAAAACGAAGGAAAAAAAGTTGAGAATACCTGGGTATAAGTGTTGGGGCGCCGCGCCTCCTATAGCCCTATAGGAAAATATCTGTCTGCAGAGCCTTGGGGCGCCGCGCCATCCTGAGTGCTCCATCCTGGCCTCTGAAGTTTTGGGCCTGGGGCTTCACGCCTCTGAGAGCGCCAAGGAAGTTAGTTCACCCCATTTGTCCCCCATCTTTTCGAACTAGCTTCTAAGTGATGTACCTACGCTTCCTAGTTTATCCTAACACTCTAAGGTACGTCTAAACATCATGAAATCATCCATAAACATTAGATCATGAACCTTGAATCCATAATCCAATTCAAGTAAAGTTAAGATCAAAGTCAAAGAAGTAAAGAGTCAAGTCTAAAAGTTAAGAAGCAAGTCAAAGTAAGTTCTTAAGGTTTTCAAGAGTCTTTAACAAATGTTCTAACTTAGTTTTAAGGATCAAGTTTCAAGTTAATCCAAGATTAAAGGGTTGAGTTCATTTATCAAATGTTATAAGGGAGCTAAGTGTTCCCTAAGAGTTAAGTTGCAAGTTAAGCAAAGAGTCAAGAGTTGAGTTCATTTCTCAAAAGTTATAAGGGAACTAAGTATTCCCTAAGAGTTACAAATGTTTTTATATTTTGAGCAAGAAAGGAAGCTGAGACTTCCAAAAAGGCCTTTGGCTAGTTTTAGTAAAAAGGAAACTATTTCCAAGAGAGTTTTTAAATCTAAGTTTGAGAAATTACCTCAAACCAGAAAACAAGTTGTTTTAAAAACATATGAGTTAAGTATTTTTAGGAGTAGCATTGAGCACCGATATGGGAAGACGAGTTCATATTAACTCAAGTTCCCATAAACCATGTAGCCAACATGGGCAGAAGAAGGGTCATATTTTTTAGATGATTCCTTAGTGCTTTTTAGCATAGATTAGTGGATCCACTTAGTAGTTAAGGTTCTATACTGACGGTAAGTTATAGGATAGTCCTCTTGCAACGTGAGGTAAGACGTTGTACCATCAGGCTCATAATGATGGTTTTCGGTTAGAGAATCTCCCACAGAAACTATATTACTTCATATATAAGTAAAGTTGAGTTTGTTATTGCATTTCTTTAATGAACTAAGTGTTTTCATTGTTTTACAAGTTTTTATATATTGCATGTGTCTTATTGCTTTATATTAAGTCGAGTTATTCATGAGTTGAGCAGAGCCAATGTAAATATTCCTTATTATACTTTTTAAAATCTTAAGTTGTTGTTAGCATTCCAACTCGCATACTCGTACATTAAATGTACTGATGTCAGTTGGCCTGCATCATCTTATGATGGACACGCAGGAAACAAGGATCAGCATCATCCAGCGCCTCGTTGATCCAGCCAAGCACACAGAGTCAGTGGAGAGCCTTCTTGCATCCCGGAGGACACTTTTATTCGCTTTAGTCTTCTTTTATAAGATGTGGGATTTGTACCATCATCCATATTAGTATTATAGATGTTTCATAGACAGTCAGACAATTTACTTTTGAGTCTCTCATCTTTGTATTGCAGATATTTTGTTATGAGACTTAAGTTGCCAATTTGGCCAGATTTTATTCTTTTAAGTTATTAGATGAGATTATTTTATCGAGTTAAATCTCCTGCTGAGTTAAGTAAGCTAGACCGAGGGTCTACTAGAGGCCAGCAATGGTCTTTGAGTGCCGGCCACGTCCAAGGTGTAGGCTCGGAGTGTGACAATAAATTACTTTCCAGCTTATGGTATGTTCTTAAATTACCTTTTTTTGGTTGAAAAGTGGTTTAATAATTTACTCATAATAATATGAATCAATACAAAACCGATGGTGTGAAACATTTCAATCAAACATAGCATTTGCTAAGTTACGTACAAAATTCAAATTATTAAAAGAGGCATTTAATGCTTAGCAAAAGTTGCTCCCTCATTGTCAGCAACAAAAATACTAATATGTAATAATAATAATAATGGTAACATAGTAATGGTAATTATATTACATAATCTCGATACTGATACATTCATAGCGGTAGATAATCTAATTTTTTGAAGGTCCTATGTTATAATTTAGGTTAAAAAATTATAATGACATATACTATCTTTTATATGAATTAGGTAATTTATTTAGATGGGGCACTACGGGATACATGGCATGTCCTACTCGCAATAAGGATGTATATTCAGAAAAGGTAAGACGTAAAATTGGTTACGTGGGTCACCGTCGATATCTTCAACCATGTCACTCGTGGAGAAGAAGCAAAAAAATTTAATGGGAAGACATAAATAAGATCGAAACCAAAAGAGCTCTCAGGAGACGATGTCTTACAATAATTAGATTTACCCAGTACTTATAGAGCAGGAAAACACTTAAATAATAAGAAAAAGAAACGACTTCTCGAAGAGTTTAATTGGGTTAGGAAAAGTATTTCATTTGAGTTACCATAATGTAAGGGCTTGAAATTGCGACATAATTTAGATATTATGCACATAGTAAATAATATTTGTGACAGTATTTTAGGGACACTATTGGATATTGATGGGAAAACTAAGGACACATATAAATCAAGACTAGAACTTAAGGATATGAACATAAGAAAAGAACTATGGTTGCAACATAATGGTTCTAGTTATAGAATGTCAGCAGCTTGTTATAGTATGAAAAAGAAAGAGAAAAATATTGGGCATTATTAAAATCAGTTAAATTTTCTGTACGATTAGTAAACTGAAAAGTCATGACTATCATGTTTTGTCACAATGAGTGTTTCCTATTGATCTTCGTGGATTTGTAAATAAAGATGTCTCTTTAGCATTAATTGAGTTAGGCCAATCCTTTAAACGATTATGTTGTACGACATTAAGAAGCGATGACTTAGAACAACTTTAAAGGGATATAATTATTATTATATGTAAGCTTGAGATCATCTTTCCACCTGCTTTTTTTGATGTTATGATGCATTTGGCTGTGCTTTTCCATGAGAGGCCACGTATGGGGGACTAGTACAATATCGTTGAATGTAGAAAATTAAGAGGTTCTTGAGCAAACTTAAGTGTTATGTACGAAACAAGGCACGTCTAGAAGGTTTTATTGCGGAAGGGCATATTATTGAGGGATGTTTGATATTTTGCTCTATATATCTTACTGACATTGAGACAAGATTCAATTGTGAAGATCGAAATGATGATGGACTCAACAACAATGGTGAAATTTTTCTAAACATATTTTCAAAGAGTATTAGGCCATATAGATATGGAAATTATGATGTCATACCAAACAAAGACTTTGATATAACTTGCTGGTATGTGTTGAATAATTGTGAAAAAGCAGAACCTTTTCTACTGTTAGTAATTTTTCTATTTTATTTATGTTGAACCAAGTTGTTGTGAATATAGTGAGAAACATAAAGAACAATTTCCTTTGAGGTTCAAAAGAAAAGTAATTGATTTTCATATAATAATCATGTTGTTGTGTTTAAATTTTGTTTCTTCTTTACTAATTGAACAAAATAAATTTTTCTCGTAGATTATGCAGTTATATACTAAGGAAAATTCAATATCTATCAAAAAAATTATATCATCTGGCAATGGGACCTTGTGTATGTGGAAGAACATATATTGGTTGTACTGTAAATGGTGTTAAATATCATATTCAATGACGCAATGGCAGGCTATCATGAAAATGAGGTGCTTGACTTTTATGGTATTATAATTGTAATCCTTGAGTTCGAGTGTATTGAAGAACTTCTCTTATTCAAATGCAATTGGTTTGATCTTCGCAAGAAAACAAGGATGCAAAAAAGATAGAAATTTTACGAACATTTATGTTAACATTTTTTGGTATGAACGTGATTCTTTTGTACTAGCTACTCAAGCAAAGCTAGTATTTTACATTGATGATCCAAAATTGGGAGAAAATTGACAAATTGTGCTCAAATTTCAGGATAGACACATAAATGATGTGCCTGAGAAAGAAACTTTGGAGACTGAAAGTTATGACTTGCATATTACAAATGATGAAGTGTACCAAGATATGTAATTGGAAATTAATTCAATTGTATGTGACACAATGGATTTGTTGAGGTTATGTTGATTCAATTGTCATGGATACAAATATAGTTGAATTAGAGGCTCAAAAAGAACATAAAATTTGTTATAACGAAGAAATTTCTGACCAAGTGGATCAAACTATGATAGAGTACATTAGTGATCATGAGGAGAATCAAAGTAATAATGTTACTAATGACAATGAAGTTGATACAACAAGTGATGGTGATGATATTGACTTGTGATATAACCTCATAATAGTAAGGCAAGTACATGTTAATAGCTCTTCTGCATTATGTAGATCTTGTTTGAAAATTGTCAAAGTAGTGGCCTTATCACTACATTGAAAATCACTTTTAGTTAAAATTATTTGTCGGTAATTAACGGTAATAGCCAGTAAAGGTCAAGTACCTTTTTAAGTACTTAAAATTTATTATTTCTATCTTTCCTTCATAATTTTTCGTTCCCTACTTTTCTATCATGAATTCAAAGGATAATTTCTTTTTTTCCTCAAATCAGCCTTTTCCTTTGACGCCCCCTGTAAATCACTAAACATTTATATTTTGAATGTTTTTGTGTAGGGATCCATATCCTCGGACTAAATGTATTTGAAGGTGCTCAAATTTCAGGTTTGCCTCTCTTTTTGTAGCTACTTACCTCTAATATAGTGAATCAATAAACTATTCTTGTGTTATTTACCTTGTTTAAAATGATTTTACTTCATCCTCACGGTGAACATGTTTTTTTTTCTGCATTTATTGCCTCGTATTATCAACTTCTTTTGACAAATTGCATATGTTATTATATGTCTTATGTTGGAATATTTAATCGACTCTTAGATTTTGTAGGTTTTCTTCTCATAACAAATTTGTCTATTGCTGGTAATACAATGTATACTGAACCAACAAGACTCATATAGAAAACTATAATTTCTCTTTGTATTTCTCCAGGTGTGGTGAACTTTGTTCATGATAACGACCTACTTTCCGATATTTATTTTCTCTAGGTCCTTTACTTCATAGAAAAAGAGAAATACTTGGTGTTGGAATATCCAAGCTTAATCCATGTTACAGTATATTTTTACTTTAATGTGTTCTAACCACTTCTCTAGATTCTGGAGGAGGGTCTTTGTTGCATTTATCATTCCATCACTACATTGCCTAGTCAGTTATGCTTGTATTACCTTCAATTCTGTCCTAACATTGTCAATTTGTTGCCTCATATTCCTAAATTCTGTGTTATTCAACCTTTTGAGTAGTGTCTTGAGTTCTCTCAGATTAAGACATACATTCTTCATACTTCGTTGTTCTACTCGTTGTCTCCACACTCAATTGACTATAGAGAAAACTTATTCATGATCAACAAAAACATTGAAGAATCAGAACGTAGTCTTGTAAATCTGGAATGCTACAAGTAATTTAAGAACCATGGGGTGGTGGTGATGAGAGATCATTGGATATTCAGTCATCCTTAGCAAAGAGTGAGCTCATTAGTAAATTTTGATCGATTTCTTACCGAAATGTCTATTGAGTTATGCTTATATGAAACAAACAAGACTGATAATTGTTACCAATTCTGAAAAAGTTGTTTATTCATTACAGTTTTTCTTATTATAAATTACACATATGTGCTTAGTTGTTATTACTGATTGAGCTATGAATAACTCCTTACTATATTTTATTACAGAGATCACAAGTGACGTAAATGAGGCTTTCTTTAGCTAGAGTGGACGAGTTGACAAACTTTTTATTAGCAAAATTTCTTGGTGCAGGCAAGAAGTTATTTATTCGATAACATTCTTTTCTATGTAACTCTTAAAATCGATTCATTAGTCAATTCACTATTGTCATGTGCATTGTTTTGTCATTGTCGACTTGTGACTTGTATTAGACTTATTTTCGTATTTGGAGATGAATTTAGTATCATTATATTTTGAATATAATGTATAATTATGACTTGATTTTGGTGATATTTGTCGAATATGTTATTGATTTCTAAGACAGGAATATTTTTAGATAGGCCCAAAAATAGGGGAAACCCTTACCAGTTTTATATTAATTATTGTTAAGGATTTCTTTGAATTCTACTGCTTAGTATCAATTACATCCTAAATTGGATAGTCACACAAGTAATAAAGTAATTTAGCTAGTGAATGCATATAACCCATGGAAACAACAAAATAATTCGCAGCTAGTAATCTTATTGAAATTATTAAAGTTAGTTGTAATTGAATTAGATATTATGAAAATGTTGCGCTTAAAACTTATGTTAGAATGATTGAACTGAATCTTACGTTTAAATTTAGTTGGTAAGACTAATGATACTACTTTATAATAATATACTTGTGTTGTTACAATATGTTAATAATTTTTTATTGTTAATATATATATATATATATATATATATATATATATATATATAGAGAGAGAGAGAGAGAGAGAGAGAGAAAGAGAGAGAGAGAGAGAGAGAGAGAGAGAACAATACAACTATAACGAATTGTTTGAACTATTAGTGACGAAAATAAATGTCACAACTAAACTAATTCTAGGACAAAAAGGGATTTGTCACTATACTATATCAATATATTTTTTGCAACAAAGTTTATCATATCCCTAATTTAAGTAATTATAGGAGAAAAAGTGATTTGTCACTAATATATAAATATAAGTTTCGCGAAAATTTTTTATTGTATAGAAAATTTAACCAACTTTAGGAAAAAACTGATTCCTCACTAATGTGTCAATATATTTTGTGCGACAAAAGAGTTTTTGTATCCAAAACTTAACTAATTTTACGAAAACAAATCGTCACTAATGCATCAATATATTGTTTGCGAATATAAAGTTTATCGAATTCAATTTTTAATTGATTTTTAGAAAAAAATGATTTTCACAAATTTATAAATATATTTTTTTGCTGACAAAAGTTTTTCGTATAAAAATTTAATGTATTTTAGGACAAAAATGATTCATCACTAATGCATCAATAATTTTTTTGCGAAAAAAGTTTTTCGTATTCATCATGTAATTTATTTTAGGGCAAAAATGTTTGTCACTAATATATCAACATATGTTTTTGTGAAAAAAATATTTAGTATCCAAAATCTAACTAATTTTAGGACAAACAATAACTCGTCACTAATACATCAATATATATTTTTGAGACAAAAGTTTTTCATATTCAAAATTCAACTAATTTTAGGACAAAAATGATTTGTCTATAATGTATAAATATATTGTTTTGTCACAAAAGTTTTTTGTATCTACAATTTAATTAAATTTTTGAAAAACAAAGGTTCTCGCTAGATGGAAACATCATTTGTGACAAAATAATGTGTCACTAACAACTCTAAATTCATGGCTAATAGTACTCAATAAATGACATCTGTCTTTTTTTTGGTGGGAAACTTCAGAAGCCGAAACTTCGTTACGATTTTACATTTTGTCTATAAAAGTATGTCTTTTATGTATTTAAGCACGAAATATATTTTTTGTCACTAAAAGCTAATAATTAGTGACAAGTTTTATTTTGTAGCCATATATCACATTAGTTGTAGTGAGTAAATTGGGCAAAATAGAAATTCATCGCCCAAAGTGACAAATTTCTGAGTGTAAATAAAAGTTGAAAAAGTAAATAAGGTGGTGATTGACAATCCATCGAATGTGAAAGGTTGACTCGATTGAGTTTGCAAACTAAGTTTCACACACCTGAAATGTAAAGCAAAAGAAGGCGAGCTCGTGCTCTAAATTTTTTTTGTATGAGTAAAGCCCCAACTAATTCACTGAATAAGTCACGGGTGGAATCATGGGCAAATTTTGGGGAAACTATTAAGTAAGAAAGAGAGAGAAAATTGATTTAGAGTTTGTATCATATATTTGTATGAGATATGGAGAATTAGTTCTTGAACCTTTGAAGAAACATTCTTAGTTTTAGGATTTTAGAACACACTCTTGAAATGGATAATTGAGAGTTGAAATCGAAGTATGTGTTGCTTATTCCATGGTTGCTATCATAATAGGTAAAATTTCTTTACATGTCATGATGTTTGGATAAAATCCCGATTCTAAAGGTGCAATAATGGGGTTGAGTGTTGATTTAATGTAGTGAATAGTTTGGTTTTCTCTATTTTATTGCTACACATTTATTGGTTTGAGCTAATGAGCATGATGTTAATTCGTGGGTTAAGGTTGCAAACTTAATCATATTCCAATCGATGCTCGGATTAATATTTAGTTCAATGCATACAATTTAAGTTTTATTTCTATGACTTACTTGAAAGAGAGTTTGTGGTTCATCTCTAATTGCACAAATCTACTCGAAAGAGAGATTTATTTAAGGTAATAGGTTGATTTGTAATTCACATAGATAATAACGAAAAGTGGTTCACGATATGGTTCTAAGAGATCAAAAAAAGATTAGTGTCGTTGAAGATTAACCAGCCTATCAATGATTATATAACACTATGTAACAACACAAGTACACCAACATGACATCGGTACCAATCCCCGCAGCCTTAGATTATTCCTTACTTGCTTGAACTTATAATTTTAGTTTAATTTTGATACTTCATTCATCAAACATTTTTAGTAAATTTTGTGGAATCATCCACTCTTTTGTTCTAAAGTGCTACAATGATAGGTTAGTATTCTAAATTTCCTTATTGAACTCTTATCCTTACACTATTCGTTGTGGGATTTGACCGGACTCTTTGTTGGGTGTTTTTGTTGAAAATTACCGCTTAATCCTCTAATTGTTTAAGTTTATTTGAGCTTTGTAAGTTTTAGGTCATGGGTCGGCCATGTGGACCGATCAGACCCGACCCGACCAAATATATTTTAAAGTCTTATTCAATTAATTAATTAATTAAATAGGATAAATCCTTTAAAGGATAAGACTGAACAGTTACATTGTAACTGTTCAACCCCTCTTTAAAAGACTCCTAGTGGGAGCATTATCTAAGATACGTGTAACATGAAATAAGAAAAGTTAAACGTGAAAAAAGAATGGAAAATCTAAAAAACAGATAGTGAATTACAAGCGCTCAGTCAAGAAACAAAAGTATTGAGTTTCTTAGACAAATTTATCAATACACAACAACAGACTTCTAGTCTGTGAATAAACCTCTGTTTCCTAGTGATCAAAGATGGACTTGAGCACCAACTTGTCAAAGAAGCAGATCGACGACTTCCGCTATGAATTACAAGGTACACATGTTGATGATTCCTCTTAAATTTCCAACATTGGTATCAAAACCGAGGTTATTAATCTCATTATACGTTGATTTCTTGGCTATTCACTTTGAATGTTTATAAGATAATAAATGAGTATATTTCTTTTAAAAATCAGTGAATAGAAAGAAGAAGAAAAATTTGAATAAAGTTAAATTTTTAATTGACGTTTTTATTGTGGATTAATAATATGGAAAATAGGATTCGAAATCCTATTTGATTGTGAATTATGAAAGAGATATGATTACTTGTCCTATTATGAAAATAACTCTGCAAAAAAAATTTTAATTAAAAAAAATTAAACTGCTTGTGTTTAATACGATTTAGAAATTGTTTGGAAGATATTTTTTAATCAATACTTATTCGATCAAAATTCGGTTGTGATTATCTTTCCGAGAAAATATTATAATAGATAAACGGAATTAAAACGAGTTATATACGAATTTTTGAAAAATTGACTATTTTTTGACAGTTTTCCAAAAACCTCCATCTGTCTGGATAAATGTGGAAATTTGTTGTGCAGTTTTTAGATGTAGACTTAATTTTTTTATGATCGGCTTGTTTTAAGCTTTCCGAAAATATATTATAATAGAGAAACAAACTTAAAATGAGTATGATATGAATTTTCTAAGTTGGGCAGAATTGTTTTTTTTTTTTTTGGATTGAGATTAGAGTCCTATTCAGAAATTGTTTTGTGTCCGCTTTAGGATCTTATTGGTCTTGTGTATTCATTTAGTCCTAATTTTTCTTAAACGGTTGCTTGTCTTTTATGAGAAATTTGTGACAGATGTTGTCACATTAAATGGTTTAACCATATTTCTTTTTTGTTCCAATTTCAGATATGGCTGAAAAGGAACATGCTCAAATTACTCCAAGTGGGAGTTCTCAAAGTAGAGCAAAAGGACGAAGTCAAAGAGCAACTCGCCGTAAGATGTGTTTCAGAGGGCGAAAAAGTCATACAAATTGGTGTACTCGCCCATACATTTGTTATGGTGTGAGTCTAGTTAGCAGATATCAATCCTATATTAGAAAAGATCACTGGAAAGCAGTAAAGAGAATATTCTAATATCTGAAGAGAACTGCAGATCATATAATGTGTTATAGTGGATCTGATTTATTTATAAAAGGTTATACAGACACTGATTGGGCTGGTGACCGGGATGATAGAAAATCAACATCCGTTTTTGCTTTCTTACTAAATGGTGATACTATTTCATGGAAAAGTAAGAAGCAAACTTGCACAGCCTTTTCAAACATGGAATCTGAATTTGTGGCTTTTGGGTGCATTACAAAAAAAAAAGTTATTTGGTCATTGAGATTTATTGAACATTTGAATATTACAAAGAATTATTAGGGTCCAATAATTGTACATAATGATAGTCAAGAAACTATCGTGTACATAAAGGATCCTAAGTATCATAGAAGAACAAATCTCATTGACATCAAGTATAACTTTGTGAGAGACATAGTGGCAAGTGGAGAAATAACTTTACAATACATTCATACACATGAAATGATAGTTAATTTTTTTGGAAGACCATCTCTAGAGACTTGTTTGATAAACATGTTAAGGCTCTAGGTTTACGTAAAGTATGACGATATTTCAGTATTGTAAACTAACTTGATTGTTATGATATTCTCTTTTATACAAAACTATTGAATTTATGTTCAAATTTAGTATGCATGTGATAATATGTAAGATATATAATGTGTCGAACAAGTCATAAGATTGACTCTCTCACACAAGCAATCGCATCTTACGTCGGGAAACGTGAAGCGATGAATTTCACCACCAATTTATTACTTGTTTTATGATCCAGACAAAAGTTTCTCCAAGAAATGAAATTAAAGATCACTGAAGAGAGAAACTAGGGTTAAACTTCTGGAGATGTTTAGACCAAGGTCTGTACGATGTTGAATAATCAATAGAATGAGACACATACACCAATTTAAGGTGTAAACATTGTAGCACGTGTATCATACCATGTGTGTCTAGCGATTAATGTGTCAATGAAAGAATATTCCCTTATTCTTCATTGTGTGACACACAGAAAAGTTAAATCAACTTTTCAATGAAATACCCTTTGACCTTTTGCTGTTTCTTGAAGTTTCAATCAGTGTTGCTACTTTAGCATGTTACTAATAGCCATGAGAGATTCGGCAATGCAGTACATGTCTAGGAAAGCAGTTGATATGGAACAAATTGATTCGAGTAGAAAGGGAAGATGATTGAATGAACAATTCAACTTGTATATATAAGCCGGCTATTACACAAGTGTAATTTTGTGTATAAAGTTAAACATGAACTCGAGTTCACCTCTTTAAGAGGTTGAGGGATCGAATAAGTAACTACCGAAGTAGTGAATAACGTCTGGGGTATTGTGAGTAATAGTGTTCTTTAATAGTATTGAATTCTTTCCACATGTGATTGAATTCATAAACAGGGCTTGAAAAACCATAAGCTCTTCATGCTCACAGGTCGCACGAACTATTTATCGTATGAATTGTGTGTCTGACTGATATAATTTTGACTTGAGTCTTGTCCTCCTTGTGCAAAGTGGGAGATGTAAGTTTTGGGTCATGGATCGCCCATGTGGACCGACCCGACCCGACCCAATCTGTTTTAAAGTCTTATCAAATTAATCAATTAATTAATGAGGATAAATCCTTTAAAGGATAAGACTGAACAGTTACATTGTAACTGTTCAACCCCTCTTTAAAAGACTCCTAGTGGGAGCATTATCTAAGATACGTGTAACATGAAATAAGAAAAGTTAAAAGTGAAAAAAGAGTGGAAAATCTGAAAAACAGAAAGTGAATTACAAGCGTTCTGTCTAGAAACTAAAGTATTGAGTTTCTCAGACAGATTCATCAACACACAACAACAGACTTCTAGTTTGTGAACAAATCTCTGTTTCCTAGTGATTCAAAGATGGACTTGAGCACCAACTTGTCAAAGAAGTAGATCGACGACTTCCACTGTGAATTACAAGGTACACATGTTGATGATTCCTCTTAAATTTCCAACATTGGTATCAGAGCCGAGGTTATTAATCTCATTATACGTTGATTTCTTGGCTATTCACTTTGAATGTTTATAAGATAATAAATGAGTATATTTCTTTTAAAAATCAGTGAATAGAAACAAGAAGAAAAATTTGAATAAAGTTAAATTTTTTATTGACGTTTTTATTGTAGATTAATAATATGGAAAATAGGATTCGAAATTCTATTTGATTGTGAATTATGAAAGAGATATGATTACTTGTCCTATTATGAAAATAACTCTGCAAAAAAAATTTTAATAAAAAAAAAATTAAACTGCTTATGTTTAATAGCGATTTAGAAATTGTTTGGAAGATATTTTTTAATTGAAACTTATTCGATCAAAATTTGGTTGTGAATATCTTTCTGAGAAAATATTATAATAGATAACCGGAATTAAAACGAGTTATATACGAATTGTTGAAAAATTGACTGTTTTTTGACAGTTTTCCAAAAAAACTCCATCTGTCTGGATAAATCTGGAAATTTGTTGTGCAGTTTTTGGATGTAGACTTTATTTCCTATAATCGACTTGTTTTAAGCTTTCCGAAAATATATTATAATAGAGAAACAAACTTAAAATGAGTATGATATGAATTTTCTAAGTTGGGCAGAAAAAAAAAACGTTTTTTTTTTTTTTTTTTTTGGATTGAGATTAGAGTCCTATTAAGAAAATTTTTTTGTGTCCGCTTTCGGATCTTATTGGTCTTCTGTATTCATTTAGTCCTAATTTTCCTTAAACAGTTGCTTGTCTTTTATGAGAAATTTGTGACAGATGTTGTCACATTAAATGGTTTAACCATATTTCTTTTTTGTTCCGATTTCAGATGTGGCTGAAAAGGAACATGCTCAAATTACTTCAAGTGGGAGTTCTCAAAGTAGAGCAAAAGGACGAAGTCAAAGAGCAACTCTCCGTAAGATGTGTTTCAGAGGGCGAAAAAGTCATATAAATTGGTGTCTCAAAAGAGACACAAAGTATGTTAAGGAATGAAAGGACCATTAGAAGAAAAAGGGAAAAAGAACTAAGAGAGTTTGAGTGTTTGAGCATTCGAAGAAAAAGAGAAATATATCTAAGAGAGTTTAAGTCTTTGAAGATGGATCCCCTTGGTTATTTAATAGGATTCCTCCAGATCTTTGTCAAAAAAATTTGAAAAACTTAATGAAAGTGAAATTCAAGTTTCAGAGAGAGAAGGATATGATGTTTTACATGATTCCTTGCCAGAATACTGGAAGAATGAACTAAATCAAGTTAGAATTGAAATTGGGGATAATGAAGAATTATGGATATACTATGTAAAAATAGGAGTTAAGTGGGTAAAACATCGTACACGGTGTATCCACGTACTCCCTTTTTTATCAGAATATTTTTTTTTATTTGTAACTTTTTTTTAAACTTTGAAGTGAATATCTTTAATTGTGCTTTAATATGAATTTTTTGAGTTTTATTCTCTTTTATTTTGGATAAGTGAATGATTATTTTATTGCACAATACTATATGGTGTTTAATAGTTAGACATGCAAATCTGTGTGATTATAGTCTAAAATAAATTAGCATACACATTAAGTAGTTAATTTCAAATATTGGTTAAATATTTAATTCGTAAATGATGAATGGATGCTTAAGTGTCTTTTCGATTTTACTTTTAAATATAAAACCTTTATGAGAATTGATTTGCTTAAATGTGTATGTCACATGCGTACTTATTAAAATTCTTGCATAATTATATGTCAATAACAGACATGGTATGCTAGAATAGATCACATAGGGCAAGATTGAATAAATAGTTGGCAAAGGAAGGACATTGGGTTCTTTCATCAAAATTGAAATGCCAACTTATGAAAATTGTCTTACTGGAAAGATTACGCGTAAACCATTTGAGAGACTAAGAGAGTTGTGGTCCAATGAATGTGAAGGCAAGGCCTAGTGTTTCATACTTCATTAAAGAACTTGAGTGCTTTAAAAGATATATGAATAAAGTTGAACCTCTGTACGAAATGTTGAATTCAGAAGATCAGATAATGTTGTCAAACATACTTGATAATTCAATGAATCAAGAAATGATTCCTGGTCCAAGTGGGAGTTATGAATCCCAAAATCCTATAGAGGAAACTGAACTTCAAATCTGTAAAAGTACAAGAAAAGGTGTACCTAAACAATCTTATGAAATTGAGGTTTATGTTTTCTTGGTATCTCCTATGGAATTGGATGAACATAATTATATAACAGAGGTGTTATCAAGCCCTAAAAGCGATGAATGGTTAAAAAGCGATGAAAGAAGAATCAGAGCCTATGAAAATCAACAAAGTCTGGAATCTTGTTGACCATCCTAAGGAACGTTAAGATAGAGGGAATAAATGAATTCTTAAAGTAACGTAAATCAGATGGATCAATAGAAAGACATGTCTCAAGTTCCTTATCCTAGTGCTGTAGGGATTTTGATGTATGCTCTGCTGTGTACTCGCCCATACATTTGTTATGGTGTGAGTCTAGTTAGCAGATATCAATCCTATATTAGAAAAGATCACTGGAAAGCAGTAAAGAGAATATTCTAATAGCTGAAGAGAACTGCAGATCATATAATGTGTTATAGTGGATCTGATTTATTTATAAAAGGTTATACAGACACTGATTGGGCTGGTGACCGAGATGATAGAAAATCAACATCCGTTTTTGCTTTCTTACTAAATGGTGATACTATTTCATGGAAAAGTAAGAAGCAAACTTGCACAGCCTTTTCAACCATGGAATCTGAATTTGTGGCTTTTGGGTGCATTACAAAAAAAAAAGTTATTTGGTCATTGAGATTTATTGAACATTTGAATATTACAAAGAATTATTAGGGTCCAATAATTGTACATTATGATAGTCAAGAAACTATCGTGTACATAAAGGATCCTAAGTATCATAGAAGAACAAATCTCATTGACATCAAGTATAACTTTGTGATAGACATAGTGGCAAGTGGAGAAATAACTTTACAATACATTCATACACATGAAATGATAGTTAATATTTTTGGAAGACCATCTCTAGAGACTTGTTTGATAAACATGTTAAGGCTCTAGGTTTACGTAAAGTATGACGATATTTCAGTATTGTAAACTAACTTGATTGTTATAATATTCTTTTTTATATAAAACTATTGACTTTATGTTCAAATTTAGTATGCATGTGATAATATGTAAGATATATAATGTGTCGGACAGGTCACAAGATTGACTATCTCACACGAGCAACCGCCTCTTACGTCGGGAAACGTGAAGCGATGAATTTCACCATCATTTTATGACTTGTTTTATGATCCAGACAAAAGTTTCTCCAAGAAATGAAATTAAAGATCACTGAAGAGAGAAACTAGGGTTAAACTTCTGGAGATGTTTAGACCAAGGTCTGTACGATGTTGAATAATCAATAGAATGAGACACATACACCAATTTAAGGTGTAAACATTGTAGCACGTGCATCATACCATGTGTGTCTAGCGATCAATGTGTCAATGAAAGAATATTCCCTTATTCTTCATTGTGTGACACACAGAAAAGTTAAATCAACTTTTCAATGAATTACCCTTTGACCTTTTGCTGTTTCTTGAAGTTTCAATCAGTGTTGCTACTTTAGCATGTTACTAATAGCCATGAGAGATTCGGCAATGCAGTACATGTCTAGGAAAGCAGTTGATATGGAACAGATTGATTCGAGTAGAAAGGGAAGATGATTGAATGAACAATTCAACTTGTATATATAAGCCGGCTATTACACAAGTGTAATTTTGTGTATAAAGTTAAACATGAACTCGAGTTCACCTCTTTAAGAGGTTGATGGATCGAATAAGTAACTACCGAAGTAGTGAATAACGTCTGGGGTATTGTGAGTAATAGTGTTCTTTAATAGTATTGAATTCTTTCCACATGTGATTGAATTCATAAACAGGGCTTGAAAAACCATAAGCTCTTCATGCTCACAGGTCGCACGAACTATTTGTCGTATGAATTGTGTGTCTGACTGATATTATTTTGACTTGGGTCTTGTCCACCATGTGCAAAGTGGGAGATGTAAGTTTTGGGTCATGGGTCGCCCATGTGGACCGACCCTACCCGACCCAATCTGTTTTAAAGTCTTATCCAATTAATTAATTAATTGATTAGGATAAATTCTTTAAAGGATAAGACTGAACAGTTACATTGTAACTGTTCAACCCCTCTTTAAAAGACTCCTAGTGGGAGCATTATCTAAGATACGTGTAACATGAAATAAGAAAAGTTAAACGTGAAAAAAGAGTGGAAAATCTGAAAAATAGAAAGTGAATTACAAGCGTTCAGTCTAGAAACAAAAGTATTGAGTTTCTCAGACAGATTCATCAACACACAACAATAGACTTCTAGTTTGTGAACAAATCTCTGTTTCCTAGTGATTCAAAGATGGACTTGAGCACCAACTTGTCAAAGAAGTAGATCGACGACTTCCACTGTGAATTACAAGGTACACATGTGATGATTCCTCTTAAAATTTCCAACAAGCTTCATAAAAAATTTCACCGCTTCCGGGGAATGGTAGCTAAGAATTCAATTAGTGAAGTTACTTTGTAAGCTTATTGAGTTGTTGTAATTCCTATTTGTAGATATACACATGAGTGATAATGCTAGTGACGACGCTAGTCACTATAGGTAAAATGATTAGTTGGTTGACTTGAATGGAATGCACATGAATTTGGTTGAGACGAATGGAGCTATCATCTTACCTCCTACAATAGGGAGAGCAATGTACATGAACTATTCTACAACTACTCCAAATGAGAGGAATGTTTGGGGTTTATCTCATAAGGATCCTCATGAACACCTTAAAAATTGTATGGATATTTGTGGGTAGTTCATTTTAAAAAATATTCCACAAGTATCTTTTCGATTATAATAATTCCCATTCAACTTAACGGGGGAAGCTACTATATGATTGGTTAAGTTGCCGAATGATTCTATCACTTCTTGGGAGGATTTGATTAAATCATTCTTAGAGAGATTCATTCCTCCATTGAAAATTGTAAAACTTAGAGACAACACCTAGAGTATTAAAAGAGTGGAAGGAAATATTGTAACACCTGAAAATTTAGAAAAAGGAAAAAGGTGATAGAGGACTACTGGTTCAATTCTACGAGACTAGTCTATGATTCGTAGGAAGTGCTACTGTTCATAGACTTGTCTCATAGAAAATGAGAAAGTAATTTGGAAATCAAGTCCAGTAACTTTCTACAATTGATCAAGATGGAATGGCGAATGAACTACAGACTGTAGGCAGGTTCCAGACTTCAACGAAATTTTGAATTGAAAATTGAGGTCTACAGATGGATTCCACGTACTATAAAAATTTCATGGTCCGTAGAAATGGGTCGTAGGACATTCCCAAGACGTAGACCCCAATTGTTCAACTTACGGTTGACAATATGGTCCATAGGAATTTCTATGGTCCGTAGGTCGCAATCGTAGGGTCATCTTGTAGTTATATTTAAACTGTATTTGGGACATTCCCAATGAAAAAAAAATTATATACTATGCCATATATCCAATAAATAAGCCCCTATAACTAATTTTGCCCCTAAATCTACCCATTCTCCAAATGTTTTAAAAGTTCCTCTTCAAGGTTTTCTATACAAGGCTCTTGAGGAATATTTAGGGTTCTTCAAGTCTTCATTGTTTCTTCATCAATTGCTGGTGAGATTTGAGATTAAGGTATGTAGGGAGTTCAATAATGGGTTCCATTCACCCATTGAGTCCCCAAAGATTCTCCAATTCCCCAATTTAGTGTCCCTAAATTAGTTTGGGTTTTCATCGTGGGTTCTATATACATGTATTTAAATTGTTTTATTTTGATTATATTATGATTATTTAAATTCAATTACATATATATTCAATCAATTCCATATTAACCCATGCACTACTGACTTTTCTTACTATGAGGCCAGATTGCATGAATTTCAAGAAAATCTATGCATTAATGAATGAATGCCTTTTGAACTTAATGTGTAATTTATCGTCACGACCCACAATACACCCTAGATGTAACATGGTGTACAAAACCTGAAAAGACCTTACACAATCCACTTAGCACACATCATACAAGTAAATAGAATTAAAGAGTTCAAAAGATATCATTTCATACTTAAAAAGTGCTTTTGAATCAAAGTAGAAGTCTAACAATTGTCTCGATGAGACATGCAATACATCATAACGAAAGTGATTGGAAGTAAGCCATACATCACATACAAAGTCTAAAAAATGGAATGACATAAAGCTATAAAATGACATTGTCCTTGAAGTATAAGAACTCACCAAGTCTTCAAATCTCTATTGCAATCAACTGGCCACGAACGGATCTAATAAGTATCGTCATGCCCTACATTAGTAAAATAATGTAGGCACAAGTTTGCATTAGTACATGAGATATACTAAGTATGAGGGGAATTCAATTAAACATGAGTCAGGATCATAATGTGACATAATCGAAAAACCTAAAATGCTTGACCAAGTAAAAACATAGCAAAATTATTTAAGAAGATTCATATAAATCATGAACATGGTCATTGAATCTTTAAATCGCAAAAGAAAGACATTAATCATGAGTAATTAAATTAGTTTATTTGGTGGGAAATTTATCATTAACCAACATGTAGACCATGCGAGATATAACGTGAAATCTAGTGTCTACCTCACACCAAAAAGCGGTGTCCGCATTTGGCAAGGTAAGAACCATAAATCTGAGCAAAAGTGGATCCACTAGCTAATGTATATCTAAGACAAATCATTCTATGGTGTCATATAGTTATGGGATAAGGTGATTGATACTAGAAACCCGACCTCAAGCTACGAGAGAGATCCCATCTCAATATGTTCTCAGTGCTAAGCACAAATTCCACAAAATAATCAATAATCTTATTCATTTTTATCCTCCATGGAAAAGTTCAATAAAATTACTAATATAAGCTATAAACATGAGATAAATTTTCACAATCTATGGTCTTTTCTTAATAGCGTTTTGAGACCCATAGTAATTAAGTTCATGCTAGAATTTTCCTCCAATTTTAGAAATAGTTTTAAGAACGTGATATATAATCATTGATGACATATATGGATACCATATTAATCAATACCTAATTTAGGAAAATAGCCCAGAAGACATTTAGGGAAAATGTAGATATTATTTATGTCATGTAACAAAGCTTCATAGAACATATAAATACCTTCATCTATAAGCTTACTTGAGTCATAAATATTGCTTTCATAAAAATATATTCATAGATTCAAGCACTTCATAAATTCATGTGAGTTAGGGTTTATAGTAAAAATTCATAAATCAATGCATGTGTTCACATGTAATTACTTGAAAAGCATGTAATTATGTCAAAGTCATCAAAATAAGATTACAATAAAGAAACTGAATCCATACAAATAGAACCCATGTGGAATTAAGTAAAAACATAATAATATCTTGGAAAATTGAATTGAAGAATTGAAGAAATTTTGAGGGCTCAATGGATGATTCAAACCCATTTATAAGATCCTTACATACCTTGATTGAAGCCCTTATTAATAGTTAAAATGAGACTTTAATTTGAAGAACGGTAGTTCTTCTAGATTTTTCTTTTTGGGAGAAAACATTGGAGAGACTTTAGGAATTTGAGATAATGAATAAGTGGGGGAAAATTTCTAAGGGTGCTATGGGTATTTATAGGGTTTAGATTTAGGGGTAAACTGATCTTGTATTGGGTTAGAATAATTAGGAAAATATATACCCAACAGCTCTTAAAACAAAATTATCGAACCTTACCTATGAGTCAGACCTACGGTCCATAAGGCTTACTACGGATCGTCTTGGTCAACCGTAGATAATGTCCAGAGACATGAATTCGGACTATCCATCGATGGGTCCCACGTAAGGATTTTAGGTAAACCTACTGACCGTATACGGCCACCGTAGGTGCTAAGAATTTCCCAAACTTTTTTGTTCATTTCCATTGTACCTATGGATGCAATCTACGGTCAGTAGATTCTTCTACGAACCGTAGGTCACACTTGGAACCGAAAAACTGCATTTTTTCATTCCTTTCAATTCTTAGGTGTTACATTTATGAAAAATGAGTTTTTTTATGACTTTATGATTATCATCAATTATGTTGTGAAAGGTTTTATACATTAAGGGATCATGGTTTTGTGAAAGGTTTTCTCACTCATGCATGATTCTAGATTTTAGGAGATATTCAATAATGTTTTTAGCTTTGGTTAGTTACTTAATTGTGTTTTCCATGTATGATGATATGCTTATATTTATCACTAATTTCGTTTGCATTTTACTTAACACCGAGAGTATATTGAGATGGAGGCTCTCCCGTTAGTAGTGGTTGGGTCTTTAGTAACAATCTCCTTGTCAGTAACTATGTTTGCCCATTGATTGTATTAATTGACATAGCTTTTGGATCCACGCAAGCTAGAAGTTAAGGTCCTTTCCTTGGAAACCAGGGACACCGATTTTGATGTTATAGCTCATACAGTCTATGTCGATTGTAAATATCCAACAAAATGAACTAAGTAATCCCTAAATGTTTTAAAAAGTATTCTTTATGAAATCAAGATATGCTAAAAATGTTCATGATCTATTGTTCTTCTTAAATTTTCTTACTATTTTTAGCTAGGTCAAGCATTTATGTTTTCGATTATATCTTATGATTATGTTTACATTTTTATCCATATCTCTCATTTTTATTACATTCCATGTACTAATGCATACTTGTTCCTACATTGTTTCACTAACATAGGGCTTGATGACTCTTCTCCCTCCATTAGTGGCTAGTTGACCACTCTAGAGATTTGGATACTTGGTGAATCCTCATACTACGAGGTCCGGGCAACCTTTATTGCTTTCTTATGTATCTTATGCTCGGATGTTGTACATGGTATATAAGTTACGTTTCAACCACTCCTCTTGATGTAATATATGTCTTCTCAAGACTATGTTAGACTTCCACTTTTAAATTTCAAACACTTTTATTTGTATGATACTTTTTGCTTTTATCTATTATATTGTGTATATGTATGTCAAGTGACATGTGTAGGGTCTCACATGCCATGTCTCGTCTAAAGTGTACTTTTGTTCTTAACAACTGACCATCGCGATCGTGAATATTAGACCTCTCAGTCGCAATGACCAAAGAAGGTTAACTCAGACAACCCTTCATCAATATAACGAACAAGGGCCACATAGACATGATGCATACGGGATCAGGTCCTCGAGAACATGACCAAGGTTGCCTTCGAGAACCTTTGATCAAAATAAACCATTCAAGGTAAAATAAACAACTCCAAAACACATAAAATTCCCATAAAAACCAAAAGAACAATTATGGGACCAATTTTTCAGTCCTCATAAGTAGTAAGTGACTTGGGGTTACTATAGGAACAATCTAAATGATGAGCAAAATGCATCAACAAAGAAATGACCTAGAGGAAATTACATAGAGTTGGTGAGTAGCCTTGTTTTAACTATAGTGTATATTATAATGGGTCTATAAAGGATAGGATGAATTGTTCGACGATGTAAAAAGGTTTTTAAGTGTGAGGTGGTGATCAAGAGTGTAATTACACATTCAAACACCATACCTTACCCCATGTAAGCCATAGTTTGAGTATAGTTCGGTGAATATTCATGCGTTTAGTAATTATATGTTGTCATGAGTTAATAGATATGATTAGGTTGATGTTAGGCCAAAAGTAGCTAGAAAAGACCAATATAATGGATTACAACACAAAGCGTAATATCCAAACAAATATGAAGCAAGAATAGATGCAAGAAGGACTCAAAGATAGGCCTCACACCGTACCTGTACATTAATTGAAACGTAGAGACTCAAAAAAATGAGGATGGATTTTAGGGATGGAACCCGGGAAGTGAGGTAGTCCCTCTCACGATGAGCCCCACCTTCTGACCACCTTATTTATTGGAATGGGTTTGACCCAACCAAATTAAAGTCCAATCGAGATTAAGATTTTTACCCTATTATAATATATAGGTCTTTTGACAACATATCTAGGGTTATGGAGTATTGCTAAGGGTTGGAATTACTACAAGATATTAAAATTAATTGTTCTTAGTTTTCAGGTATTACTTTCTAGTTTTAATAGATTATTGTTGAATGAATTAGATTATCTTGCGAGAGTTGAATTAATCAAATGTTCATATTACCTTCTTTTGTATTAATGTTATCTATTATTTTATATTGCAATAGTTGGTATTTACTGCTAGTTTTAAAGTTTAAATTACTATAGTTCTTATTTACTGCTAGTTCTAAGTATATAAACTCATAATTTTGATTATGGAACTTAGAGTAGGAATGACAATAATAAAGTGTTTACAATCAATATCTTTCATATAAAGGGATGATTATTGTGTATTAAGTTCCTTTCCCAGTAGATATTATTTTTAAAATCGTCATATTAAAAAGAAGTATGATGAATTCTAACTTGATCGACAAAAGATGTTAAGAATATGAAATAAGATCAATACTAGGGATTCAGTGCTACGTGATCGAGTCCACAATTTAGACTCATTTAGGACTATATTTTGATAGATTTAGTGTTTTTAAATGAATATTTTGTCTCAAAAACTGATAGAATACCTTGAGTTTCAGGTATATATATTTGGAGACAAAGAATGGTCAAAATCAAGCAAAAAGGAACAAAGGAAGATGAATGAACGAATAAGTGAAGACCCGAGGATCGTTGAACCCATTCGGCGCGCTACAAAAGGTACAATCCTCAACTTTAGTTCCATAGAGCTGAGCCCTAAAAGAAAGGATCAAATTTGTGGTGAAAAGGAGCAGTCGGCGTGTTGCCGAACAGTTCCCTGAAGTAGTACTATGTCGCCCAATGATCCAAAACACGAAGATGTTGTAGGCTAACGCAAGACTGTGATGAATATACACAAGGGAGGATCGCCGAGTTGATCGGTGATCTCGAATAACTGCGTTGAGTGGTCCTTCGCAACACAACTTTTTGAAAACTATAAATACTTGTTAATATTTTTAGCTTAATATGGAATTCTATAGTTTTGAAGAGTAATTTTTAAACATAGCTTCTATTTTGAGTTTTTGAGAGCTTTTGGGAAACTTTGCTCTTGAACCTTGGAGATATGAAGATTCTCATCTTGAAGAAATTCAAAGTGGGTGTTGTAAATTTTTCTTCCTAGACTTTATTGAAGCGAAAATAAATCATACTCAATTGATGTTACTTTGACTTGGTAACACTTTCTTCCATTTCATTATGTCTAGCCAAAACCCCAATTCTTTGTGTGTGATGTTGTAGATATGAGTTAAATCTATTGTTGGGTGTTGCTTTTTGTTAGTATATTCGCTGCTTAAATATGATTTCACTTAGTAGTTGTGTTTGAACTAAATGAAGTTGTAGTTTTAAATACGATTTCACCGTAGTGTTTTTGGCTTGCTTGAGAGAGAGATTTTAAAACTAAGACTACTAAGTTAATAGTTAGTGTCATTGGGTCGTCATTGGTTCAACTAGAGAGAGTGAACCCTAGTCCCTTTCCCACACATTCAGCTGGAGAGAGCGGCTAGGCTAAGGTGGAGGTTGTACTTAAAGGCTGCAACTCGGTGTTTGAGATAAATCGAGTTGATTCGGGGCAAGTTACTCGAGAGAAAATTTATCCCCACTAAAGTCTAGCCTAGTTACATATATTCAGTGATGTACTATCAATAGCAATACCCTTCAGTGTCTTTTATCCACATATTCCGGACAATTCCCAAGAAACCTAATTCCCATTAGTGTCTCTTTTTGTTTTTACTATTTTAAGTTGTTAAATCTATTAGAAACCCCCCATTTAAAATTGACCTTTGTGTCACCCCTCTAATTTACTATGTTTTTATTCGATAATTTCTAGTAGCTTTGACTAGCATAGGCTAGATTTGTGCTTGACTGAAATATTCTCAGTACCTCTCCCTATGGGAATAATCCCAACCCTTTCTTCGGTTATATACTGACTAACAATCATCGACACTTAATACTGAATGAAGTGTCTTTGACGACGTTAGGGATCACTACGTACTAACAACCATCTAATAACTTAAGCTCGAGAGAGTATAGTATATCTCAGACTTCTTATGAATGGACAAATTTATTCGATACCAAAGTGCACTTTTTAGTTTTGCACAATCCACACACTTGAATAAATTGATAGTAAAATATTTGTTTGGGTTTCATTGTCTAATAATTGTAACAGTAGTTCACATTTATTATTGATACAAATCCAACTTGTCAAAGTAGTTAGAAACTTTTCATCAAAATATCCAATTTTCCAATGATAGTTACTAATTTGAATGTCAACATCAAATTATATAAGAACTCTAGTACTCTCTCTATGGGATTCGACCTCAACCTAGTCGGTTTACTATATTTTTCAATCGACCATATAGAAATAGAATTCTCAGTTCTAGTTGGTTTTTGTTTTACATTTTTTTAAAATTGATAATATTTTGTAAATATATATTTATTTTTAAATGTTTTTAATCATAATAACAACATACAAGGGCTAAATCTGCTTGTGCAGTACTTTATATATATAACCAAAAACAGACTACAAAAGGAGGGTCTAATATGCCAGTGAGGCTCAATAAAATAAAAGCACCATATTTTGCCTATAAACTTTGTTGTAACCTCGATGATATACAAGGGATTTTTCTTCAGAGAAAGTAAGCAATGAAGCATAATGGATTATTGTTTGGTTAGTGAAAACAAAAGGATTACCTCGAGGTTCGCAGATTCAATACTGTTTCAATTGCGGCAAAGCGTACTGCTTCCTCCGCCATTAAAACCCTATCTATATCAGCAATAAGAGCTTCTGCCTCTGCCATTGCAGCTTGTGCTTCTGCAATAGTATCTGCAATTGCTTGAGCATTAAGTACTGCCAAGGCTGCCTTGGAATCTCTGCTAACTTCAGAAGTTTGCTTTCTCCCATTCTAAGTTTAAAACCCATCCTAAATTAAAAATACAACAAGAATTGCGACAACAGAATTAAAGAACACATGTTTGATGGTTTTTTAGGGTCAGGATTAGAAAAAGTGAAAAAGTGGATTGTGTTGTGCGTTTATGGGCCTTTTCATCACTTTAAGAACTTGGGGGATAAAAATACAAGTGTATAAAATATTATTTTCATCCAACACTTCAATATTAAATACATTCATCCCTCCAAAAACTTAAATTACAATTAGTGTAGGTATTTTGATATTATATTTTTTTACTTCTTTGAATTTCCACATTAACAATTTATTTTTTGATTGTTGGAGTAAGTAGCACCTTTGTTGCAATCTATAAAATTGGTGCCTAATTAATCAATGGTCAACTAATGACCAGAGGCAATAAGGTATATTGCTTTGTAAACGTTGACAATGGAATGTTGGCAATGGTCATATTTTAACATCTACACGTTAGTGTGTTTGTTGCCCTTAACCATTCTTCTCCATTATTCTTCCTCTATTTTTCCTTGTAACCTATGTAACTCATAGCCCATTTATCCTTTTCTTTTTACTACACCATTATCTTCATTTATTTTATACACAACAAAATATAGAGTGCATAGAGTTTGTCAAAAAGAGAGTTCTTATTAGTTGAACGGAGGTATTTTTTTTTTTGTGGAGCTTTGGACTCAACTTTTGTCCAGAGTTGTTGAGTTATACTTTGTGATTAGGATGTTGTATAATAGAAGAGACAAGTCAAGAAAGAGTACTTCGACCGGTGAAAAATGTTTGCTGTAGTGGGCTTGAATCTCCTACAAGAGAGCGATATATTCGCGCCTCAACCAGAAGAAATTTTTATTTCATCATTTTCTTATTCAATTGTAATCTTGTAATTCTTTTATTTTAATTTTTTTTCACTAATAATTTTAAGCAGATTCATAATGGCTAAAATTGAAAAAATCGTGGATGTCAAGACAGGAGACCTTAACAAGCAACATTTCGGTTCAATGGTAACCAATTCAAGAGATTGAAGGGTAAAATATTTTTCTACTTCAGTAATCACAATGTTTCATATGTGTTAACTGAGAATAATCCTAATAATGTAGACATAATCTCTATGAATGATGAAACTATTTCTCATCTAGTGAAATTGGAAAAGTACAATAGAGATTCCTATAAGTGTAGATATTATATTTTTAATTGTCTATCTGATAATTTTTATGATTATTATGATAGAACTTACTCTAGCACAAAGAAAATTTGGAAAATATTTCAAGAGTAAGTATGATATCGAAGAGGCTTGAGCAAAAAAATCTGAGGCTAACCGATTTTTTCGTTTCCAAATAGTGGACAACAAATCAGTGGTAGACAAAGCTCAAGATGTTAGAATTCTTGTTGGAGAGCTAAGGTTCGAGTAGATCAAAATTGGAGATAACTATATTATTGTTTGTGACATAGTAGATAAATTTACACCTTTTTGGAAAGAATTTTAAAAAACCATACGCCACAAACAAAAGGAAACCTCAGTTGAGACGTTGATGATAAAAATCCATATTGAAGAAGAGGCAAGGGACCTAGATGGACTTTTAACAACAGAAGAAAGCATCATTACAACGAAAGTAAATTTAATTACTTCAAATAATGCTACTTTTGAAATTCATAAAAATACTTCTTTGAAGCCTAAAAATAAAAAATTCAAGCAAAATAATAGTAGTCGTCCCATGAAAAATAATGGTGAAAATAACCAAACACAAAATCAACAAGTTCAATATAAGGGACCATACTTTATTCGTGGCAAGAGTGCACATATTGCTCCATTTTGCAGATTCCAGAACGTGGTCCAAACCCTCAATCAAACGTGAATAAACTTTTTTGGCGGTGATTACCGACATAAACATGGTTAAGAATATTGATGGATGATGGATTTATTCTGGTGCAAACCTTCATGTTTGTTAAGACAAAGTTTGGTTATAAAAACATACTCATTTTGAGGATCCTACAACCATCATGCTTGGTGATTCTCACAGAACTCTAGTACTTGGAACGGGAGATGTTTAATTGTGTTTTACTTCTTGGAAGGGTATTAACTTTGAAAAATGTACTGTACACTCCATTCATGAGGAAAATTTAATGTCTAGTTTTGTGCTTAATAATGCAGGCTTAAAACTGATTATTTAATCTTATCAATATGTAATTGTGAAGAAGGGTAGTTTTGTGGGAAAGGGGTATGCTTTTGATGAGTTGTCTAAATAGAATACTGAAAGGAATAAAGTTTCTACATCGAATAAAGTTTCTACTTCTCTTTTTATGCTTTATTCTATAGATTTTTGGCATGCTCGTTTGTGTCATATTAATGATCGCTATGTTGGAATCATGAGTAGTTTAGGATTGATCCCAATGGTAAAAAATAATGTTGAAAAGTGTGAGTCTTGTAGTAAAGCCAAAATCACTAAAATGCCTCATTTTCAAGACTAAAGAAAAATTAGTTTGTTAGCACTAGTTCATACAGATATTTGTGAACTTGGAGGAATTTTAACTAATAGAGGTCATAGTTATTTTAACTCGTTCCACCAACGGTTCATTGGTCTAGGCATTGTTCTAGCCCTTTTATGGGCAGTTCTAGTGTGTCAACCACGGACCACACCTACAGTCCGTGGTCCCAATGGGTCATGGGTGGCCAGCGTGGATTGGCACCTGGAACTTCGAGAAATGGTATTTTGACATTCCTGAAATTCAGGGTGTTAAAATGGTTGGCTGATTTGATGAATGATTCCATCACTAACTAGTGGGAGTTAACAGAAGATTTCTTAGAGAGAAATATGGTCAAACTTAGGGACAACGTCCAAAACTTGAAAGAGTGGGAGGTGAACCTCTACATAATACATTGTTTTGGCTCTGAAAATTATTACTAAAATATCAATCACATGGTTTTCAGATAATTTAATGTTGTACTACTTTTATTATAGCTTCGATTAAGTCAACCGAGGTGTGGATGATCAACATACTCAAGGTAGGCTAATGCGACAACCGTATGATGTAGCAATACTGTTTCTAGATGATATCACAAAGATCAATCGAGCATGCATACTACAGAGGTTTAGGTATCTTAACTACAATGGAGTATGAGTAAGGAACAAATTGAGTAGAATAATGAGTGTGACGAAAACATTGTTAAAATGATGATTCATCTTAAATTTTTTTCCAAACATTTCATGGGAGGTGGATTGACAATTGTAACGGCCATTGGATCAGGCAGTGGGCAGTGCCCAAAAGATTCCAGTATGGAGGCATTGTACAAAGAAGAGGTAAATTATATGGGAAATCAATTGGGGGTTCTTGTACTAACTACCAAAAATCGAGTGGAAACCAAGGTTAGTACAGGAGCGAGACACTTGTTGGAATGATTGGACAGAGAAAGAAGTGGCAATCGGAGATAATGTGAGGCTAAAAAAGATAGATACATTCTACCTCACGATCGCACAAAACAATAAGAATTAGCTCGACCGGATTGAAACCAAACCGATAAGATGCTAACAGGGATCTTAAACAAGGTTTAAGGGTTCGACAAAGTATTATTGAAAGATTTGAAAAATGACTTCTCCACTTTGACTCAAATGGTTACTTCGCATTCCATATCAATCAAGAAACTGGAAACTCATTTGTGATAGATCTCTACTTATAAATATCCAAGGAAAAAGGTAACATTGCCTAGTCAAACCATTCCAAATCCAAAAAATGATTGTTGATGAGTAAGAATTGTATCGTGCCATGATATTAAATAAAGTGCTTCTTGGGTGGCAACCTAAGTTCATTTTATTGCTTTCTATAATGTTGTTGTGTGTGTAGATGGAAAAGAAGTTGAAAGTTTGTAGAAGGTACATTAGGCGAAACAGATACTAAGTTGGTGACCTGCAAAATATATTGGGCGGACATCTTCATATTTTATTTTTGAGCCAAGATGTTCAAATTTTGTATTTTCACATTCGGTGAACAAGGATCAAATTGGTTGGTCACCGAATCACACAAAGGGAACTATATCGGGTACGACGAATTGACCGCCAGGTTTTACAATTGTTCATGCAACATTGACGAGCATAAGATCATCTGGTGATTCACCGAACATGTTCGGTGATGTTAGTCTCTCTCTAACGAGTGCGTATGAAATAAAAAGCTCAAGAGTCTTTTCAAGTTCTAAAAAGCGACCTTTCATATTTTGGAACTTTAACACTTCTCATATCCTTATTTCTTTGTAATTGTTTGCTCAGTTGCGTGGATTTACTTGCTTGGAGTGTATTATGGTGCTTAGCTATCAATATAAACCTTTCCTCCTTGGTTTTGTTGTTGTGAACTTCTCTGAGGTTTGAGTTTCAAGGATTTTAGTGACATTTTTTCTTAATCTTAATGTTTATGATACATGTCTCGTGTTATATTATTTTTGTGATGTCTAATTTGATTGGATCTTGATAAATGTAAACTATTAAACTGTGCCCATGAGCTAGGATAGATTATATTGTGCTTGAACTTATTAAAACTAAATGTGAATGTTAAATATTGAAATTAAGTCATTATAGTTGTTGGGTCTTGAGTTATAATGACTTGGGTCAAGTTTTATTAGCCCATTGTTACCCCATAAACTTTTATTTGCCTAATGATAACTAGAGGGAACACTTTCTTAAGGGAAAATCATCATTTTGGTAAATACTATGTGAAATTTGTGGGAAGTTTGAGTACCCATGAGTAGAATAACATGTGGGTAGACTGTCAAACTAATTGGGTAATGGATATTCTTGGATGTTATGTTAATTCATTAAAAATAGTCATTGGGCTGAAGTTACCTATTCAGTGGGCTTGCCTTAGCTTGCTAAGATAGTTAGGTGAATTATCTACTAAGTATCCAATTGCCTTCTGAATTCGAATTTGTGAATTGAGCATTGTCTCATTCGGTGAACTTGTCTTAGTTCATTGAAACCACCCAACTAAATTTCCAAGTTAGAATGGATATAGCCCTTTTGCTTGTTCTTTTTTTGTTGTGACCTATCTCTTTTGGAAGACTTGTTTTAGCTAGCCAAAACCAACTCGGTGGATCACCAAGTTGGAGACGACTCTCCCCTGTATGCTTGTGTGATATTTAACTCTGTGTTTTCATGCATCTTCGGTGAGCTCGCTCAAACTCGCCTAACATGTGATGCCTATCGCCTTTCTAGTCGGTGAGCCTCAAAACTTGTTTTGAACTATCTTTGACTTTTTAACTTGTGTCAAGTAAGCATCACCTCAACTGTGTTTGGAAATGTTTTTCCTTGCAGGAAATGCGTAAAGAAAAAGGAAAAAGAGTTGTGTCCTTCGAATCTGAAAGGGAATCTCCTCCTTCTCCTACTCCTTGTATAACATCTCACATCAAGAAATGACAAGGATGATTACCGATTTCTCATTGAGTTTTCTTACAACAACAATTACCACTCTAGCTTCCAAATGGCTAGTTATGAAGCTCCTTATCGGACAAGATTCAGATATCCTATTGGATGGTTTGAGGTTGGTAAAGCAGGTTTGATAGTACCAGATTTAGTTCACCAAGCTATAAATAAGGTGAAGGTGATTCAAGATAGGTTGAAAACAGTGCAGAGTTGTCAAAATCCTATAGTGATGTTACAAGAAGGCCATTAGAGTTCAAGTAGATGATTGGGTATATCTAAAAGTTGCACCAATTAAGGGTGTTATGAGGTGTGTTAAGAATGGGAAACTCAGTCTCCGGTATATTGGACCTTATTGCATCGCCAAGATAATTGGAAATATAGCATACGAGTTGGAGCTACCACAAGAGTTAGAGCAGTCCATCCAGTGTTTACATCTCCATGCTGAAGAAGTACATGGGTGATCCTTCATTGATCATTCCAACTGTGAATATGGAGATCAAGGATAACTTGTCTAATGAGGAGGTTCCGGTGCAAATTCTAGATCACCAAGTTCGCAAGTTGAGAACAAAAGAGGTAGCATAAGTCAAGGTTCTTTGGAGGAACCAATTTGTTGAAGAGACAACTTGAGAAGCTGAAGAGGACATGAAGAAGAGATATCCACATCTCTTTTAATCAGGAGAAAGTGCAAACCAAGGTACTAACTTTCTTCTTAGTACTGTCTAATTTTGAGTAAGCATGATTGTTTTGTTGCATTTGCTTGTAGGTCTTTGAACTTGATATTCCTACCCTAAGTCTAGTAATAGTAATCTCATTCAAGTACGAATTTTCCGACGGGGGAGATATTGTAACATCTAGCAAATAGAAACGACTAGAAAAGAGGTTAAAAGCAGAAAATATTTATTTTGTGAAAAAAAGAAAAATCTGGAAAATTTTTCTAAGTTAAAAAGTGAGATTTTAGTCAACTTCAAACAACCATAACTCCAAACACAGGATGATTTAGGGGTAGTTCAAGATATGGCATGAAAGCCCTTAAAATATCATTTCCAACGCCGCCGAGTTTATGCGATTTCAATATCGTATGAGTGAGTTATCCCTTAGGAAGTTAAGTTGGTGGATTAAAAAAAGTCCAATCCGTATTTGGGAAGGGAAAAGTTGTATTTTACTTACCCAATTTAATTAATTCATTTTAGGAATTAATTGGGTAAAACCATAACTTTGTTAAGTTTTAGAAAAAAGGAAAACTTACGCTAGTACTTGGAGAAGAGAGAAAAGAAGAGAAAAGGGGAGCGAAATCATGAACTCTTTAGCTTTGTGCGTGAAATTTGTCGGGGGTGATCCCTAAAAATGTATGTGAGATCACATAGTGTTGAGTTAGTTTACGCACACGCCAATCTAGTTTAATTCAGCAAATCTAAGCTATTTGAATGTTAAGAAATTTTGTTCTTGAAGAACATTGTTGAAGATTTCGTTGAATTTTTTATTGTTGTGTTGTTGAAGTTTTGATTCATGTTTCCGGTTGTAATTTTGTATTATATCTACTGTCTATTTATAGTAGTAATGATCCTAAATGTTTAGAGATATAACCATGGAAGTTTAGAGGGTTTAGAGATGAAAAACAAAGGAGAAAAACTGAGAACACGTAGGTAAAGGGTTGGGGCGCTGCGCCAGCCAGAGCCCCAAGGACTAGTGTCTGTCCCTATGGACTTGGGGCGCCGCGCCAGCCAGAGCACCCAACCCAACTCTATGTTATGATGAAGATTGGCGTACCGCGCCTCTCACAGCGCCAGGACGCTAGTTCTCCCCATTCTTCCCCTATCTTTTCGTACTAGTTCCTAAGTGATGTACCTATGTTTCTTAGTTGATTCCAACACTCTAAAGTACATATAAACGTCATGAAATCATCCATAAACATGAGATCATGATCCTCGAATCAATAATCCAATTCAAGGAAAGTTAAGATCAAATTCAAGGGATTTAAGAGTCAAGTCTAGAAGTTAAGAAGCAAGTCAAAGCAATGTCCTTAAAAGTTTTCAAGAGTCCGTAGCAATGTTTTAACTTTTTTCTTAAGACTCAAGTTTCAAGTTAAGGAAATAGTAAAGAGTTGAGTTCATCTCTCAAAAGTTGTAAGGAAACTAAGTATTCTCTAAGAGTTGTTTTAAGACTCAAGTTTCAAGTTAAGTAAAGAGTAAAGAGTTGAGTTCATTTCTCAAAAAGTTACAACGGAACTAAGTATTCCCTAAGAGCTTATATATTTTCACATTTAACATAAGAGAAAACTAAGATTTTCCAAAAGAGTGTTGAGCAAGAAAAGACAACATTATTTCCAAGAGAACTTTTAGAGCTAAGTGTTGAGCAATTATATCAACCCAAAGAAAGAAGTTGTTTTAAAAACACATGAGCTATGTGTATTTTTTGTGGTAGTATTGAGCACAAAATAGGAACACGATATCATAATAACTCAATTCTCCATAAAGCATGCAACCATCATGTGCATTAAAAGATCATACTCTTTAGAAGATCACTTAAGTTAAGCTAGTGGATCCACTATGTTATGTTAGGTCATATACCGATGGAAAGGTATAGGACGGTCCTCAGCAGTATTAGGTAAAACGTTGTACCATCACTTAGGTCATGGTTATGGTTTTCAGTATATATATACACACGCACATATATATATATATATATATATATATATATATATATATATATATATATATATATATATATATATGTATATAAATGTGCGTGTGTTTTACTGCTTTATATTGATTTGAGCATCCATGAGTTGAGCAAAGCCAAGGTAAGTTTTTACTTCTTACTCCATTTCAAGATTAAGTTAATTAGCATTCCAACTCACATACTCATAGAGTAAATGTACTGATGCAATATGCCCTGCATCATATTATGATGCAACGCATGTAACTAGGATATGCATCCGGCGTACCGTTGATCCAGTGAACAACTCAGGTAACTAGAATCTTTTGTTTTCAGTAGTTAGGATTATTGGGGTATTGTCCCAGCATCCCTATTTATTTTAGAGGCTTGTAGAGTTTATTTGGGTCGTTTCCTAATGCAGAATGACAAGATTATAGCATATGCCTCTAGAAAGTATAAAGTAACTACCCAAGCCATGACTTAGAGTTGGCTGCTGTGGTCTTTGCCTTTAAAATATGGCTCCACTATTTGTATGGATTTCATGTTGATATATTAACTGATCAGAATAGCCTTCAATAAGTGTTCACTCAAAGAGAGCTTAATTTCAGACAAAGGAGGTGGGAAGAGTTGCTCAAGGATTATAATATAAGCATTCTTTACCACCCAGGTAAGGCAAATGTGGTTGGTGATGCCTTAAGCAGGTTGTCTATAGGTAATACCACCTATCTTGAGAAAGAGAAGAAAGAACTAGCAAAGGACGTGTATAGACTTGCCCAATTAGGAGTTCGACTAATGCATTCCATCGAAGGAGTTATAGTAGTGGCGAATGGGGTTGAATCGTCATTAGTGTCATAAGTAAAAGAAAAGCAAGACCAAGATCCCATTTTTCTTGAATTGAAGGCGAATGTTCATAAGCAAATAGTATTTGTTTTTGAACAAGGGGGAGATGGTGTATTGAGATGTCAATGTATATTGTGTGTACCTATGGTTGATGGATTCCAAGAGAGGATCACGGAGGAAGCTCATAGCTCCATATATTCCATTCATTCGGGTTCCACAAAGATTTACCCAGATTTTAGAGAAGTATATTGGTTGGAAGGTATGAAGAAGATCATTGCTGAGTTTGTTGCCAAGTGCTCGAATTGTCAACAAGTAAAAGTACAGCACCAAAGGCTTGGAGTTTTAGATCAGAATAGAACTTCCAAGATTGAAGTGAGAAATTATAAATATAGACTTCATCACAGGGTTACCAATGTGTCGCAGACAACACGATTCATTTGGGTGATTGCCAATAGAATGACAAAATCAACCCACTTTTTTCCTGTAAAGATTAGCCATTCAGCATAAGATTATGCTAAGTTGTACATTTAAGAAGTGGTAAGACGTCATGGAGTTCCGTTCTACATTATTTCACATAGAGGTGCACAATTTACTGCATAGTTCTGGAAATGTTTTCTGAAAGGCTTTGGTTCAAAGGTGAACTTGAGTACTGCCTTTTCATCATTAGACTGACGGGCAAACAGAGCGTACTATTCAGACCTTAGAATATACGTTGAGGGATTCTATGATTGATTTTAAGGGAAATTGGGATGATCACCTACCTCTCATTGAGTTTTCTTACAACAACATGTACAACTGTAGCATCCAAATAACTACTTATGATGCTCTTTATGGGAGAAGATGCAGATCTCCTCTTGGATGGTTTATGGTTGGTGAATGAGGTTTGATAGGACCAGATTTAGTTCACCAAGCTATGGAGAAGGTGAATGTGATTCAAGAGAGGTTAAAAATGGCGTAAATTCATAAAAAATCCTAGACTAATCTTAGGAGAATGCCGTGAGAGTTCAAAGTAGACGATTGGTTATATTTGAATGTTTCACCCATGAAGGGGTGTTATGAGGTTTGGTAAGAAGGGGAAACTCAGTCCCCGGTATATTGGACCTTATCGCATAGCCAAGAGAATTAGCAATGTAGCTTGCGGGGTGGACCTATCACAAGAGTTTGCAATATTTCATACGGTGTTTCACATTTCCATGTTGAATAAGTGCATGGGTCATCCTTCCTTGATCATTACAACTGATAATATGGAGGTCAAAGATATCTTTTCTTATGAGGAGGTTCCGGTGCAAATCCTAGATCGCCAAGTTCGCAAGTTTAGAACAAAAGAGGTAGCATCAGTTAAGATCCTTTGGAGGAACCATTTAGTTGAATAGGCTACTTGAGAAGCTGAAGAGGACACGAAGAAGAGATATCCACATCTCTTCGAATCCGGAGAAAGTGCAGACCAAGGTACTAACTTTCTTCTTAGTACTATCTAATTTCTTGTAAGCATGAATGTTTGGTTGCATTTTTCTTGTGGGTGTTTGAACTTGATGTTGCTACCCTAAGTCTAGTAAGAGTAATCTCATTCGAAGACGAATGTTCCCAAGAAAGAAATATTGTAACATCTCAAAACTAGAAACGACTAGAAAAGAGGTTAAAATCAAAAGATAATTATTTAGGGAAAGAAAAAGAAAAATCTGGAAAATTGGTCTAATTTAAAAAGTGAGTTTTTAGTCAACATCAAATGACCGTAACACCTACCTCAGGTTCTAAAAGCTGTCTTTGGACTGTCACATTCTCTAACTTTCAACTAATGGTAGCCTGATCTGAGATCAATCTTGAAAAAGGAAGAATCAACCTGAAGCTGATCGAAAAAATCATCTATCCTTGGAAAAGAATACTTATTCATTGTTCAATTGGCGATAATCTATACACATCCTATGGAAACCATCATTCTTTCCAACAAACAAGATCGGAGCACCCCAAGGTAAGACACTTGGTCGAATGAAACACTTATCTAACATATCTTTTAATTGTTATTTCAACTCTTTTAAATGTGCTGGTGTAACATCACATAACTTGAATTAATTAAGAATATTCTAAGAAACCAAGAATAATTATCTTTGGAAATAAGTAAGGAAATCTGGAAAATTTGCAGATTTCAAAAGTGTGTTTTGATCATTTTCAAACTTCCATAACTTTTAGCTCAGGAGAAGTTTGGGTGTTTTCTTTATATGCATGGAAAGCTCTTGGGAAGATCTTTTGAACGACACCAAGTTTGCAAAATTCTATGGTCGTATAAGGGAAGTTGGGCTGTTGGATTAGGGAAAAGTACAATACGGATTTTAGTAAGGGCGAAGTTGTCTTTTCACCCTACTATTTCCTAATTCGTTTTGAGGTTATATTAGGGGTAAAAAGAAGTCCCAAATCAATTTCACACAAAAAAAATTAGAACGCTTAGGGCTTGGGAGAAAAAGAGAAAAGAAGAGGAAGACCAAGAATCATCCAAGAACGCAAAGATCGTTGCATGGATTTCATCGGGGGTGATCCCTATAGAGGTATGTGAGATAATTCGGTGTTGGTTCCTTTCACCCACACCCAAACTTGATTCAATACATAAACTTAGAGTTATTTGAATGAAAAATCTTGAAGTTCTTGATGAAAAGTTGTGAAGTTCTTGTGGATTGAATTGTAGTTGATCTCTAGTAGTTTTGAATCATGTTTACAAACTATTTTCGGGTCTAAACTATTGGGTAATGAGTTATTTAGGGATATAAAGTGTTTGGGGTGGGATCCATGGGAGTTTGGGAGGTTTTGAGATGAAAAACAACCTAAAAAAGTCGGAGGTCCCGTTAGAAACCCCTTGGGGCGCCACGCCTGCCTGAGTGCCTCAGGGCAGGCTCTATCTGACAAGCCCTGGCGCAGCGCGCCAGCAAGAGCGCCCCAGACCTGGGTCTTTTCGACAGGCCCTGGCGCTCCACGCCTCTCAAAGAGCCAATAACCCTTGGATACCCCGTTCTTTCCCTATTTCTTCATACTAGTTCCTAAGTGATGTACCTATCATTCCTACTTTATTTCAACACTCTAAAGTAGATCTAAATATCATGAAATCATCCATAAAAATGAGATAATGATCCTTGAATCCATAATCAAATTCAAGGAAAGTTAAGATCAAAGTAAAGGAAGTTAAGATTCAAGTCTAACGGTTAAGAAGCAAGTCAAAGTAAGTTCCTAAGACATTCAAGAGTCTTAAACAACATTTTAACTTTGTTTTAAGGTTCAAGTAAAGAGTTGAGTCAAATTCTCAAACGCTATAAGGGAACTAAGTATTCCATAAGAGTTAAGTTTCGAGTATGCAAAGAGCATAAAATTGAGTCCATTTCTCAAGAGTTATAAGGGAACTAAGTAGTCCCTCAAAGCTTAAACTAATTTTTTTTTAAATTTTGAGAAAGAAAGGAAGCTAAACTTTCACAAAGCCTATGACTAATTTTAATTGAGGAAAGAGGAAACTATGATTTTCAAGAGATCTTTTTAAAAGCTAAGTTTTGAGCTCTAATCTCAATTCACAGAATCAGTATGTTTTAAAAAAAACATAATAGCGAGTATATATATATATATTGGGAGTAGTATTTAGCACCAATGTGGGGATGCGAGTTTAAATTAACTCAACTCTCTTTGTAAACTATGTAGCCTCATGGGTTGAAAAAGGGTCATACTTTTTGGATGACCCCTCTTCATAGTTTACTAGTGGATCCATTAGGAAGTTCAGGTCCTATACTCTGGCAAAGTTATGATGGTCGGGCAACATGGGTAGAGTAACGTTGTATTATCACTGTAGCTCTTAAGTGATGGTTGTCGGTTAGAGAAGTTCCCACAACAGTATTGCATTTTTATATATATCAGTTATTGTATTTTTATATACAACATTCACTGTATTTTATGTACATCTCAGATATTATTGTATACTTGTATTACATTCAGAAGATTTCAGCATTTTTTAGTCAGCATTTCTTTATATTGCAATTACTTTTATACTGCGTATATTGAATAAGAGTTAGTAGATCATGAGTTGAGAAGAGCCAAGGTAAGTGTTCATTCTTACTCCTTTTAAAGTCTATGTGTTGTTTAGCTTTCCAACTTGCATACTCGTACATTCAATGTACTGATGCTAGTTGGCCTGCATCGTATCATGATGCTGACGCATGTAACGGGATCGACATCCAGCACACCGTTGATCTAGTTGAGCAATATAGAGTCAATTGGTGAGCTTCCTTGCATTCCATAGGACATCTCTTTACTACTTTCTAGATTAGATCGATAGAATATTGTGGGGTTTGTCCCAACATTCATCTCAATAACTTTAGAGGCTTTGTAGAAAGTTAGTAGTCTAGTAGTCTTTACTTTTAATTCTTAAGTTAAAGACTTAATTGCCATTATGGTCAGTTTGAATGTTTAAACTTTTAAAACGTTCCAGATAATATTATTGTTCAGTTCAGTTAAGTTCTTTCATTATTATAAGTATGATTGTGTCTTCCGCTGAGTTAAGTAAGCTAGGCCAAAGGTTCGCTCGAGGTCAGCAATGGTCACAGAGTGCCAGTCCCGCCTAGAGTGTACGCTCCGGGCGTGACAAACTTTGTATTAGAGCCTAGAGTTCAAGAGTCCTAGGGAGTCTATGAAGCCGTATCTGTAGATTCTTAGTCATCGGTGTGAAACACGCCACATCTATGATTAGGAGGCTTCAATATTTAGGAATGTTTTACTTCTTTCATATTCTTTTGGTGCGTAGAGCTTATCTCTAAAAGTCTCTCTCTAATTTATCCTTACACATTTTTTTAGATTATCATGCCTCCATGAAGAATAGTCACAGGTCGACCAGCTCGAAGAAATGTTGATGAATAAGGGGTTCCTAATGCACTGGATGTGTAACTCCAAGGAGAGGTTACAAATGCCGAATTCTAGGAAGCTATTCGGATGTTAAGTTAGGTAGTAACCAATCAAGTCGGGCAACATAGAGATGCTCAACAATAAGGGGATGACACCTCAAGGATTTGTGAGTTTCTAAATGAATCATCCTAGCTTCACCAGATCAAACACCACTGAGGATCCAGAAAACTTTGTGGAGGAATTAAAGAAAGTGCTTGAGGTAATTCATGTGGTTGATGTTGAGAGGGTTGAATTAGCTGCATACCAACTGAAGAATGTGGCTAGGACTTGGTTCGAACAATGGAAGGGAGGCAGAGCTAAGGATGCACCACATCCAAGTTGGGTTTGCTTCGATGAAGCCTTCTTGGGGAGGTTCTTTCCTCGAGACTTGATGGAAGCCATGGTAAGGGAGTTCCTTAATCTGAAACAAGACTCATTGAGTGTGCACGAGTATGTGCTAAAGTTCACCCAGCTGTATCACTATGCTCCTGAGGTGGTGAAGGACATGAGGAGTAGGATGAGTTTGTTTATTGTTGGATTGGGTCGTGCATCAAGCAAGGAAGGCAGGGCTGCAATGTTTATTGGCGACATTGACACAAGGATAATGGTCTATGTGCAGCAAGTTGAAGAGGAAAAGATGAGGGATAGATAAGAGTACAGGAAAAAGAAAGCCAAGACTTTGAATGAGTTTGTGTACAAGAAAGGTGGTTCGAGCCGACCACAATATCAGAAACAGAATGGGCATGCACCATCATCTGCTAGTGCACCTGCGCCCAGAGACAGAGTTAATCATCATGGTCAGAACTCCAGAGCTATACCTGCATATTTACAGGGTAGTGTGGCACAAGGAGGTAGTAAGCCTCCTGCCTGCTCTAGGTGTGGTAGAAATCACTCTGGCATCTGTCGCAAAGGCTCTACAGGTTGTTTCAAGTGTATTCAAATCGGGCATTTCACGAGAGAATGTCCAAAGAGTAAGCAAGACGGTGGTAATGGGGGCAATAGAGCTCAGTCTTCATCAGCTTCTCCACCAGAGAGAGATGCACCTAAGGGATCTACTTCTGGTACTGGCGGAGGAACAAACTGCTTGTATGCTCTTAACAAGTGCCAAGAACAAGAGAATTCACCAGATGTTGTTACTATTATGGTTCAAGTCTTTGACTTTACTGTTTATGCATTATTAGACCAAGGAACGAGTTGATCTTTTGTATATGTTGCTATGAACTTTGAGATTTCTCCAAAGCAACTTAGCAAACAATTCAGTTTTTCTACACTTGTTGGTGAATCCATTCTAGCAAAAAAGGTCAGTCGTGGTTGTCCACATTTTGTCAGTCAAAAGAGTACCATGGCTGATTTAATAGAGTTAGACATGGTTGATTTTGATGTCATTCTAGGTATGGACTGACTCCATGCCTGTTATGCATCAATAGATTGTAGAACTCGAGTCGTCAACCTTCAGATTCCTAATGAGCTAGTTATAGAGTGGAGTAGTAGTTCAGTATTGCGTAGGGGTCATTTCATTTCATACCTAAAGGCAAGAAAGTTAGTTCTAAGGGGTGTATCTATCACTTAGTCCGAGTTAATGACTCAAGTGTTGAAGTACCTTCCCTTAAGTCAGTTCCTATAGTCAATGAGTTTCCACAAGTCTTTCCTGATGATTTACCCGGAGTCCCTCCTGAAAGAGAGATAGACTTCGGCAAAGACATCATCCTAGATACTCGTCCTATCTTCATTCCGCCATACATAATGGCACCAGGAGAGTTAAAAGAGCTAAAAGAACAATTGAAAGACTTGTTAGACAAAATCTTCATTCGACAAGTGTCTCACCTTGGGGCGCTCCGGTCTTGTTTGAAAGGAAGAAAGATAGGTCCCTTAGGATGTGTATATACTACCGCCAATTGAATATGGTGACCATCAAGAATAAATATCCTCTTCCAAGGATAGATGATCTTTTCGATCAACTTCAGGGTGCTTCTTGCTTTTCCATGATTGACCTCAGATCAGGCTATCATAATTTGAAAGTTAGTGAATGCGATATTCCAAAGACAACTTTTATAACAAGGTATGTGCATTATGAATTTTTGGTTATGTCCTGTGGTTTGACAAATACACCTACAATATTAATGGATCTTATGAACAGAGTCTTCAAACCTTATTTAGATATGTTTGTCATCGTCTTCATCAATGACATACTGGCCTATTTAAAGAATGAAAAAGATCATGCTTGTCACCTCAGAAGTGTTCTCCAGACATGGAGAGATAAGAAGCTATATGCCAAGTTCTCCAAGTGTGAGTTTTCGCTTAAGTCGGTGGCATTGTTAGGCCACATTATTTCTGCGGAAGGGATTAGAGTTGACACTCAGAAGATAGAAGAAGTTCAGAGATGGCCTAGACCTACATCTCTAACATATATTAAGAGTTTCTTAAGCTTGGCTGGCTACTATAGGAGATTTGTTGAAGGGTTCTCATCTATCTCATCTCCTCTGACCAATCTAACTCAGAAGATAGTAAAGCTTCAATGGTCTGAAGCTTGTGAGAAAAGCTTTCAGGAGTTGAAAAGGAGATTGACTACCGCTCTGGTTTTGACCTTACCAGAGGGTACTCAATGTTTTGTGGTGTATTGTGATGAATCAATAGTTGTATTGGGATGTGTATTGATGCAAAATGGCTTATAGCTTATGCCTCCAGACAGTTAAAGGTTAATGAGAAAAATTATACAACTCATGACTTAGATTCGGCTACAATAGTGTTTGCTTTAACGATATGGCGCCACTATTTGTTTGGTGTTCATGTTGATATATTCACGGATCACAAGAGCCTCCAATATGTGTTCACCCAGAAAGAGTTCAACCTCAGACAGAGAAGGTTGTTTGAATTACTAAAGGATTCTGACATGAGTATTCTTACCACCCAGGTAAGGCTAATGTGGTTGTTGATGACTTAAGCAGGTTGTCCATGGGAAGTACTTCCCATGTTGAAGAAGAGAATAGAGAGTTAGCTAAAGATGTGCACAGACTTGCATGTTGGGAGTCCGACTTATGGATTCCACAGAAGGAGGCATAGTGGTAACCTATGGGGCTAAGTCGTCCTTAGTGTCAGAGGTCAAAGAGAAGCAAGACCAAGACCCTATCTTTCTTTATTCGAAGGAAAGTCTCCATAACCAAAGAGTATTGACTTTTGAACAAGGGGGAGATGGTGTGTTGAAGTACTAAGGCAGATTATGTGTACCTAAGGTGGATGGACTCCAAAAGAGGATTTTGGAGGAGGCTCATAGCTCCAGATATTCCATTCATCCGGGTTTGACCAAGATGTACCGCGACTTGAGAGAGGTATATTGGTGGGAAGGAATGAAAAAAGATATTGCTGAGTTTGTTGTCAAGTTCTCAAATTGCCAGCAACTGAAAGTAGAACACCAATGACCTGGAGGTTTAGCTCGGAATATAGAACTTCCTGAATAGAAGTGGGAGATTATTAATATAGACTTTATCACAGTCTTTCCAAGATCTTGAAGGCAACATGATTCTATTTGGGTGATTGTCGACTTAATGAAAAAGTCAGCCATTTCTTGGTAGTAAAGACTATATATTCGGCCGAGGATTATGCTAAATTGTACATTCAATAAGTGGTATGACTTCATGGAGTTCTGGTCTCCATTATTTCAAATAGAGGTGCACAATTTACTGCACAATTTTGGAAATCTTTATACAAAGGTTTGGGTTCAAAAGTGAATTTGAGTACGACTTATCATCTTCAGACAGATGGATAATAAGAGCGTACTATCCAGACCTTAGAATATATATTGAGGGATTGTGTGATAGGCTTCAAGGGAAGTTTTGATGATCACATACCTCTCATTGAGTTCGCTTACAACAATAGTTATCATTCGAGCATCCAAATGGCTCCATATGAAGCTCTTTATGGGAAAAGGCACAAATCTCCTATTGGGTGGTTCAAAGTTTGGGAAGCAGGATTGATAGGACCAGATCTAGTTCACCAAGCTATGGAGAAGGTGAAATTTATTCAAGAGAGGTGGAAGACAACACAATGTCGCCAAAAGCCCTACACAAATGTTAGGAGAAGGCCATTAGAGTTTGAGGTAGATGATTGAGTGAATCTTACGGTTTCACCCATGAACTTGAGGTTTGGTAAGAATGGTAAGCTTAGTGCCCGGTATATTGGACCTTATAGAATCTCAAAGAGAGTGGGAAATGTGGCTTATAGAAACTAATTCGTTGAATAAAAGACTTGGGAAGCAGAGGAGGATATGAATAAGAGGTATCCACATCTCTTTGAATCCGGAGAGAATGCAGACCAAGGTACTAAATTCTCTTATTAGCACTTTATAAGGCTATGTATAAGCCTGTTATTACTTGCTTTTGTTAGTTGAGTGCTCAAATGATGTTACTACTCTTAGCTTAGTGAAAGAATTCTCATTCGAGGATGAATGTTCCCAAGGGGGAGATATTGTAACATTTCATAACTTGAATTAATTAATAATAATCTAAGAAACCAAGAATAATCATTTTTGGAAATAAATAAGGAAATTTGGAAAATTTCCAGATTTCAAAAGGGAGTTTTGGTTATTTTGAAACGGACCTAACTTATAGATCATGAGGATTTTGGGTGTGTTCTTTATATGGATGGAAAGCGCTTGAGAAAATCTTTCCAACGACGCCAAGTTTTCAATATTCCGAGGTCGTATGAGGGAGATATGACTTTAAGAAGTTGGGTTGTTGGACAGGGGAAAAGTGCAATCCGGAATTTAGTAAGGGCAAAGTTGTCTTTTCACCTTAGTAGTTCCTAATTCATTTTAAGGTTATATAAAAGGTAAAAACAAGTCCCAAATCAGTTTCACCAAAAAAAAATTAGAATTCTTAGGGCTTGGAAGAAAAAGAGAAAATAAAAGGAAGACCAAGAATCGTCCAAAAACGCCAAGATCGTTGCGTGGATTTCATCGGGGGTGATCCCTATCAAGGTATGTGATATCATTCGGTGTTGGGTCCTTTAACCCACTTTCCAACTTTATTAAGTACAACAATTTAGAGTAATTTGAATGAAAAATCTTGAAGTTCTTGATGAAAAGTTGTGATGTTCTTGTGGATTGAATTGTAGTTGATTTCTAGTTGTTTTGATTCATGTTTCCGGACTGTTTCCGGGTCTAAGCTACTGGGTAATGAGTTATTTGATCCTACGTGTTTGGGGTGGAATCCATGGGAGTTTGGGAGGTTTAGAGATGAAAAACGAAGAAGAAAAGTCGGAGGTCCCGTCAGACACCCCTTGGTGCGCCGTGCCTGCCAGAGCGCCCCAGACCAGGTTTTGTCCGACAGGCCTTGGCACTCCACGCCTCTCAGAGCGCTAATAACCCCTGGATACCCCATTCTTTCCTTATTTCTTCTTACTAGTTCCTAAGTGATGTACCTATCATTCCTAGTTGATTCCAATCCTCTAAAGTACATCTAAATATCATGAAAGAATCTATAAACATGAGATCACGATCCTTGAATTGATAATCAAATTCAAGGAAAGTTAAGATCAAAGTCAAAGAAGTTAAGAGTCAAGTCTGAAGGTTAAGAAGCAAGTCAAAGTAAGTTCCTAAGGCATTCAAGAGTCTTAAATAAACATTTTAACATTGTTTTAAGGTTCAAGTAAAAAGTTGAGTCAAATTCTCAAACGCTATAAGGGAACTAAGTATTCCCTAAGAGTTATGTTTCGAGTATCCAAAGAGCATAAAGTTGAGTTCATTTCTCAAGAGTTATAAGGGAACAAAGTAGTCCCTCAGAGCATAAAATAAAATGTTTTCAAACTTTTGAGAAAGAAATGAAGCTAGACTTCCACAGAGCCTATGGCTAGTTTTAATGGAAGAAAGAGGAAACTATGATTTCCAAGAGAGATTTTTAAAAGCTAAGGTTTGAGCACTAATATCAATTCACATAATCACTATGTTTTAAAAAAAATACATAAGAGCCAGTATATATATTTTGTGAGTAGTATTGAGCATCGATGTGTGTATGCGAGTTCAGATTAACTCAAGTCTCCATATAAGCCATGTAGCCATCATGGGTAGAAAAAGGTCATACTTTTTAGATGAACCCTGTTCATAGTGTACTAGTGGATCCATTAGGCAGTTTATTCCTATACTCCAGCAAAGTTAGGATGGCCAGGCAGCGTGGGCCGAGTAACGCTGTATCATCACTGTAGCTCTTAAGTGATGGTTGTCGGTTAGAGAAGCTCCCACAGTAGTATTGTATTTTCATATACATCAGTTATTGTATTTTTATATACATCAGTCACTGTATTTTATATAAATCTCAGATATTATTGTATACTTGTATATATTCACAAGATTTCAACATGTTTTCAGTCAGCATTTCTTTATATTGCAATTACTTTTAAATTACTTATATTGAACAAGAGTTAGTAGATAATGAGTTTAGAAGAGCCAAGGTAAGTGTTCATTCTTACTCCTTTTCAAGACTATGTGTTATTTAGATTTCCAACTTGCATACTCGTACATTCAATGTACTGATGCCAGTTAGATTGCATCGTATCATGATGCAGACGCAGGTAACAAGGATTGACATCCAGCGCACCGTTGATCCAGTTGAGCACTCCAGAGTCAATTGGTGAGCCTCCTTGCATTACGGAGGACATCTCTTTATTGCTATCTAGATTAGTTTAATAGAATATTGTGGTGTTTGTCCCAATATTCATCTCAATTAGTTTAGAGGTTTCGTATACAGTTAGTAGTCCAGTAGTCTTTAATTTTCATTCTTAAGCTAAAGACTTGGTTGCCATTATGGCCAGTTTGAATGTATAAACTTTTAAAACATTCCAGATAATATTATTGTTCAGTTAAGTTAAGTTCTTTCAATATTATAAGTATGATTGTTGTCTTCCGCTAAGTTAAGTAAGCCTGGCTAAGGGTTCGCTCGAGGCCAGCAATTGTCACTGAGTGCCAATCCTGCCCAGGGTGTAGTCTCGAGGCGTGACAGATGGTGCCATTCTATATGACAGAGTAGATATAGAACGAGTATCTTGAAGAAGATCAATACCGAAGTCTCTCTCTCTCTCAGGAGGGACTCATGGAAGATCATCTTAAAAGACTTCTGCGAACGTTTTTACTATATGAACTGACTGAATAGGAGGCATATCAGTAGTATAGTTATTAAATCATACTAAATGATAGACACACGCCTTAGAAACTAATTCTTTGCCTTAAGGTACGAAATTAAGAAACCTTTAGGCACAACTGAACTGTTTTTCCACTCTAAGACTGACTCATTTGGAAACTAAAACTTGACTACTCGAGTTCTACAATCAACTGAGGCATAGCAGGCATGAAGCCAATCCATACCAAGAATGACTTCAAAGTCTACCATGACTAACTCAACTAAATCAGCCATGGCACTCTTGTGATTGACTGAAACGGGACAATCATGATAGACTCATTCATGTAGAATGGATTAACCAATTGGTGTGGAATCACTGAATGGTTCACTAAGTTGATCACGAATAATATCAAACTTCATAACAACATATGGAGTTACAAAAGATAAACTTGCTCCGGGGTATAGAAATGCATAAACAGTAAATTCAAAGACATGAATCATACCAGTGATAAAATATGGAGAATTCTCATGCTCTTGGCAATAATTGAGAGCATACAAGTGGTTTGTTCCTCTGCAAGTACTGGAAGTAGATCCCCTAGGTGCATCCCTGTCTGCTGGAGCAACTGATGAAGACTGGTCTCTGTTGCCCCCATTACCACTTCCTTTATTGTTGTTTGTCCACTCTCAAATGAAATGCCCGATCTGGACGCACATGAAACAACAAATGGAGCCCTTACGCAAACACTGGAGTGGTATCTACAACACTTGGTGCAGGCAGGAGCCTTACTATCCCCTTACGCCACACTACAATGTGAATATGTAGGCTTAGCTCTGGAATTCTGAGCATAGTACTCATTCTTGTTTGTAGGTGCAGGTGCACTAGAAGATGATGGGGAAGGTTCCTCTGTTTCTATTGGAAGGATGACCGGTTGGCATTACTTTTCTACTGCCCAGACTCATTCCCTGTCTTAGATCTCTTGCTTCTATAGTCTTCATTTGTCCCTCAACTTCTCCTCTTCAATCTGATGCACATAGACCATCAATATGGATATGTACATGTCACCTATAATCAGCATAGCCCTGCCCTCCTTTCTTGATGAATGACCCAATCCAGAAACAAACAAGCTCATTCTGCTCCTCATGTCCTTCACAATTTCAGGGGCATAGCGGAAAAACTGGGTGAACTTTAACCCAAACTCATGCTCACTCAAAGAGTCCTATTTCAGCGTAAAAAAGCTCTTGTACCTTATCCTTTTTCAATTCTCAGGGAAAGAAACGCCCCAAGAACGACTCTTCAAATCAGGTATGACTCGAAAGTGGTGCATCCTCATCTCTGTCTTCCTTCAACTGATCGAACCAAGTCCTAGTTACATTTTTCAATTGATATGCATCTATATCAACTCTTTCTACATAAATGACATGCATCACATCAAAACCCTTTTTCACTTCCTCAACAAAATTCTCCGGATCATCAGTAGGGATCGAACCCGTGAAACTTGGAGGGTTCATCCTTAAGAACTCATGAATCCTTGAAGTGTTAGCCTCTTTGTGTGGAGCTCCTTGTTTTTGCCTGACTTGGTTAGTCACCGCTTGTCTTAGCATCCTAATAGACTCACGGAACTCAACGTTGGTAACTTCCCCTCGAGGTTGTATTTCAGGTGCATTGGGTAACTCTGGTTCCTATACATTCCTTCTAGCTAGAGGACCTCTTGTTGCTCTTCGTGGAGCATGGTTATCTCATAACATGTCCAATCATGAATTAGTGAGAAACTTTTAGAGAAAATATCTAACGCACGAAAGGGAAATGAAAGAAGTGAAGGATTTCCTTTATATTTCAGCTTCCTTATTATAGATGTGGTGCTCTTCACACCGATAAATAGGACTTTATGGACACGTATTGATAGACTCCTTAGGACTCTTGAACTCTCTATTATGACACCAAGTTTGTCACACCCCGAGCCAACACCCCGTACATGGATGACACTCGAAGACCATTGCTGGCCCCAAGTGAACCCCTAGCCTGACTTACATAACTCAGCAAGACAGTATGCATATTACAAACATAAATAGGATTAAGTGACTGAATATTGAAATTAATGAGAATGTTTTAAAATACTACACATTCAACTTGGCCAAAAATGGAAACCCACCTCTTAACAAATAAGAATAATACCTAAAAGACTCAAAGGACTAATATCTGACTATCTATCTATGAAACCTCTAATACTTAGATGAATCTTGGGACAAACCCCATAACATCCTAATAAAGAAATAAATATTAAAAGGCATAAAAGAGTCCTCCAGAATGTAAGGAGGCTCACAAACAGACATTAGAGTCGTCAACTAGATCAATTGTGTGCTGGATGCCGATCCTCGTTACCAGAGTCTTCATCATGATACGACATTAGCCAACATGCATGTGTTCATTGAATGTACGAGTATGCCAGTTGGAATGCTAAACACCATATGCTAGAAAGAGTCTGAAAGAAACTGAAATACTTACTTGGCTCAACTCAACTCAACGTAACTTACTCATGTAAATATAAAGCAATTTAAACACAAATGCAATATAAATAAAAAGCTGTTTGAAAACATGTTGTAAATTCTGAATGTATACAAGGATACAAATCACTCTGAGATGCATGTAAAAATACAAACAAACTGATGTATATATATAAATACATTTTACTCCTGTGGGAGTTTCGCTAACCTAAAACCATCACTTAAGAGCTACTATGATGATACAACGATCTACCTCACGCTACTAACACATCCTATTCCCGGCCAAAGGTATAAGACCTTAACTTCCTAATGGATCAACTAATCTACTATGAAAAGGGTTCATCAAAAAAGTATAACCCTTTTCTACCCATGGTGGCGACATGGTTTTATAGCGATGTGAGTTATCTGAACTCATGATCGTCCCCAATTCTGTGCTCAATACTACTCCCAAAATATATTGGCTCTTGAGATTAATTCTCAAAACATATCTCAAAGGCTATCTTAGGAATCTTTGTGTCCCTGTTTGATTCATTTTATAAGGATACTCCTCTTTTCTGAAAAATAGCCCAAAGTCTCTCTGGAAATCTCAGTTTCCGTTCTTATTTAAATGTGAAAACACTTTAAATCTCCTTGGGAATACATAGTCCCCATATAATTTTGAAGAAATAAAATTCAAATTTAATCATTACTCTTTACTCTTTACTTAGCTTGAAAAATGAGTCTTAAAAAAAGTCAACACAATGTTAAAGACCCTAGACAACTCTTAAGAACCTTGCTTTGACTTGCTTCTTAACTTCTAGACTTGACTCTTAACTTCTTTGAATTTGATCTTAACTTTACTTGAATTGTATTATGGATTCAAGGTTCATGATCCCATGTTTATGGATGATTTGATGATGTTTAGATGTACCTTAGAGTGTTAGAATAAGCTAGAACAGGTAGGTACATCACTTATAAATTTGTACAAAAATATGGGGGAAGAATAGGGAGAACTAGCGTCCCTACGCTCTGAGAGATGCATGGCCCCTGCCCTTAAACTTCAGAGAAGTTTTGGTAGCGCACTGACCAAAGTTCAAAAGAAATTTTGTAGCACTTTGGCAGGCGCGACGCCCCAAGCCATGCCAGAAAACTTCCGACTTTTCTCTTTTGTTTTTCATCTCTAAACCATCTAAATTTTCATGGTTCTTTCCCAGACACTTAGGATCATTAGTACCTTCAATACCCAATAGATTTAACTCGAAAAAAAACCCGGAGACATGAATCAAATCAATACTAGGCATTCAATAACTCAACCAACAAGAATTCAATAATATTCTTCAAGAACTTCACATACTAACATGTAAACAACTCAAATCGCTGAATTGAAATAAGTTGGTGTGTGGGCAAACTAACCCAAAATTAAAAGATCTCACATACCTTGGTAGGGATCACCCCCGACGAAATCCACTTGCTAATCTTGACGTTCATGGCAAATTCTTGATTCTTTTCTCCCTTTACTTCTTCTTTTCCCTCTTATCCAAGCCCTAAGCGTAAAGTTTTATCCAAACTGAACTAAACTTAATTTTTACCCCAGAAAACCCCTAAAACTAAATAGAAAATTAATTGGTGAAAGACTAGTTTGCCCTTCATTAAATCCGGATTTGGACTTTCCTTACTTCAACAGCCCAACTTCTGATAAGTATATCTCCTCGACGGCATTGGAAATATATCTCGAAGGGTTTCCAACCATACCAAGAACTACATCTGACTCATCCTGAGCAAGAAGTAATGACTATTTGAAAATGAACAAAACTCACTTTCTTAACTTAGGCAATTTTCCAGATTTTTCCTTTCTTTCCAAAAATGAATATTTTTAGTATTTTACCTTATTCTTAGCCATTTCAAATTGTAAGGTGTTACACATTCTTTGCTTAGTGAAATAAATATGATTCAAAGAGGAATGTACCCAAGGGGGAGATATTATAATATCTCGTAACTTGAAATAGCTAAAAACTAAAACTAATCATTTTTTGAAAGAAAAGGGAAAATCTTGGGGAAAAAAATCTAAGTTAAGAAAGTGACTTTTGGTCATTTTAAAATGGTCATAATTTCTAGCTCAGTTTGAGTTTGAGGTCCTTTTGGATATGGGTGGAAATATCTTGGAACAATCTTTACAACGCCACATAGTTTGCGTGATTTCGATATCTTATGAGTGAGTTATGCCTTTCGGAAGTTGGATTGTCTGATTAAGGAAAGTCCCAATCTGGATTTAGGGAAAGGCAAACTGTTCTTTTCACCAATTAATTTCCTATTTCATTTTAGGGGTTTATTAGGGAAAAAACAAGTCTTAGATCAGTTTTAAAAAGTTATAATCAAGATTAGGAGTTGGAGAAGAGAGAAAAGAAGAAAGAAAGGGAAAGAAGTCAAGAATTCGCCAAGAACGTCAAGCGTTGCGAGCGGAATTCATCGGGGGTTAACCCTATCAAGATATGTGACATCTTTTAGTGTTGGGTCAGTTCACCCACTATTACCCACATGTAACAACCCTAAAAGAATGAATAAGCTAAATGCTTAATGTGCCAAGAATGCTTGCGATTAGACCAAGGTTCATACGGATTGATACGCGTAGAACCAGACCTCAGAACCCTTACTACGACCAAGCCAACTAACTTGGAGAGTTAATTGAGCTTAGAAAAGTTGGAACCAACCATGTGAGGCTCACGAAATCGAAGATTTAATCGAAAGAGTTTTTACCGGACTTAAAAGAAGAAATTTTAAGTTTTGAGGGTCCAAGGGTAAAATGGTCTTTTCCAAGCCAAGGGTAATATTGTAATTACCTTGAGGAATTGATTATTTAATAAATTAATTTAATTAATTAAAAGAAATTCGGTTGGGTCGACCCAAGTGACCCATTTTCGCAAATAGGGAGTCACTCGGGTTCGAGCCCCACTAGAAGCAAGGATTTAACTTGCTTTTATTTAATTTAATGAATTAACTTAATTAAATAATGAATATTATCTGATTAAGAAAAGAAAAAATCAGATTTTTAATTATTAATTTAGCAAGGAGTCCTAGTTTGACTAATTCTCAAACCCAAACTCCTATCTTAAAGCTACTCTCTCTCTCTCTCTCACACGTTTAACCACTCATTCTCACGTTTTATCTCTGCCAAAAACAAGTTCAAAAACAGAAAATATATTGAAGTTCTTCACACTTGAAGAACTCATACCAAAAATCTAAGAAAACAACATAAATCCATCACTTTAAGCAAAGGGGAGGAGTCTTCCGTCGATTGGTGTTGAAGTGTTGAACTTGGACTGATTTTTGGAGAGGATTTGGGCAGCAATGTCGTGGTTGAACAAAAAAAAAATGAAGGTATGGGTCTTCTTACTCTTGGTCCCTTTCCCAAGAGACCCTTAGGACTCAGACGATTTTAATCTGAAAACTAAGTTGTTCCCCGTTGCATATCCCTGTCCTTAGCTCCCATCAAATCATAGGTTGGTATGTTTGCTGGTAGAAATTAGGTGTTGCAATGTGTTTTCGTGATGAATATGTTCATGAACATGTATTTGGAATCATATCAATGACAAGCTTTGTTGCCGAAAATATGTGTGTGTATATGAAAAAGTTTACTGTAAATTACTGTAAATAAGTTTTGATTTATGGCTTCAAGTTTGATATGGTTTTGGTTGTCATTTTAAGTGTGTAAACTTATTTAAATGATGATGTTCATTTAAGTGTAATGTGGCTTAATTTAATGAAAAATTCTTGGCCAAATATGTCCATGAAAATGCACCTAAACTCACTAAACACTACTCCAAATGCATGAACTTTTAACGTTAAAGAGTGGAGAAAATAGGCTGCAAAAAGGTAATCAAAATTTCTAGCTTGTGATGTTGATTTCGGGCAGGTTCTGGAAATTTTGGAAGAGTTTTAAAAGTGATTAAAATAGGTGAGGTCAAGGAAAATCGAACCCAAGACCTCACATGACCAAGAGGGTGGAATTTTTTTTAAAAGAAATGTGTTGTGGCAATGGGGATTCGAACCCCTTAGCTGCTGCCCACGAAATGAATTAATAAAAAAATGGGGATGGGGGGAATAGAACACATGACTCGTGGGAAGCAAGGAAGAAGGAGAATAAAGAAAAAAAAGGATGTGAGGCGTGGGAATCGAACCCACAACCTCAAGGCTGGAACTAGAGGAGGCAATAAGTTAATAAGGCAAGTGAGGCTGTGGGGGATTGATCCCACGACCTCACTGCCAATGCCCTCAACCTAGCGAAAATAAAAACAAAAAATATATATGGGGCTTTGGGGGTTCGAACCCACCACCTCACAGCCCCTAGCGAAAATTAATTAAAAGTAAGGAGGCTGTGGGGGTTCGAACCCACAACCTCCCTACTTAGGCGAATTAAAGAATAAAATAAAAGAGGCTGTGGGGGTTTGATCCCACAACCTCTTGGTTTAGGCGAAATTGGGCAAGGAGAAGTTAATAAAAATTAAAAAGGGGTTGTGGGGGTTCGAACCCACAACCCTTCGGCCAAATTAGGATTATTACTAAGGAGAAAATTAATCCTTCAATGTTAATATTGTGATTTAACTTAGAGTCATAATGTTATGAATATTAGAATAAAATCAATTTAAAATATAAATGGTATCCAATTGATTCAATACTTGGGTTTCCTTGCTCAAGTTTCCGTATTGATACATAAGTCATACGTGAATAAAATATCTGAGAATAATGCCACATACTTAGATCGAAATCAAGATCTTGGCACATATACAAGATGCATAAGTCTTGTATCACATAATCTTAGACGAAATATGAATGAAGTGACATGAATTGAATGTATAGACGTATAAGTCTAACATACGTTCAAAGTAAGTGAATCTATGAAGTATGTAATGAAATGATGAACCCTAGAAGGGTTAAGTATGAGTGTAAGATACACAAGATGGCCAAGTGCATTGGCATATGATGAAATGAACGTTCACGTAATAAGAGGTGAGTAACTATGAAAAGCAAAGGTGCTAATGATGATGAATGTGGTGACAACATGATATGAGGCTAAAGTAAATGATGAGGGCAATCTCAAATGAGCCTAAATAAATGTTACCAATACGTACTCACCTATGAGAGTGTAAGGTAATGAAGAGACCAGTCTCTATGAACACTCTAATGAAGGTATTGAGCTTAACACACTTAATACTAATGATGAGATGAGAAATCATCTAGTGAGCTATGATGTACTCATACTAGAAGCCAGCTTCTATGACGTATGAGATGAATGAAATGGAACTTTATACTGAGCACCGATAGGCTAGCTATGAGTGGTGATGCCTTCTTTCGGGAAGGACGGAGGTTCACGTAACTCTCATGAGATGAGTCTGTCTAGATTACCGGGTATAGGTCTCCATATATCTCCTAGTCTTCGAACCTATACTGCCAATATAGGGATCTGGCGGGGTTAAATTCCCATGTGCGCTAGCATGTTATTGGATCACTTTGGCCCGTGATTCCACCTCTTTTCGGTGTGGGGGAGACACTGGATTTCATGATGCTCACATGATCTATGTCGGTTAAAGTTAAAGTTCCCAATGAATGAATGAGGCCAGCCTCAAATGATGCACATAATGAAATGAACGATACAAAAGGTGTTAGGATAAGATAATCAAGAGGTGAGCTAGACTCAGGTAATAACACTAGGTTATTCTTGATCATTGCACATCAAACCCGATGAAAGTCGCAAATTACACCCTAGGTATAGCTAGTTTTCACACTGGCCTATGAACGAAATGAAATGAAGTACGTATGAATGAATGAAACAGACTCTGTGTTTGCTATTGGAGATTCCCTAGTTGAGGTCCCATTTGTTGAGGCCTCATTTCTGGGATGTCTTAATGTCAAGTCCATGATTCCAAGGTCTCATAGCATATGAATGAATGATATGAAAGATGTTATGTGCTACATGCAAAATGTACTGTATGTTATATGATATGTGCTATGTGTAAATGTTATGTGCTGTGTGCAAATGTGAAAAGTATGATGATGTATGTTATTCTCATGGCATAACTTTCCTATTCTAAATCTGGAAAGCTCACTGACTTTCCTAATCCAAATTTGGAAAGATCATTTACTTTCCTAATCCAAATTTGGAAACTTTCCTAATCCCAATTTGGCAAATCCACTGACTTGACTTCCAAAAATCATGTTGTTAGGAAAGAGCTATTCTTTCTCATGCATGTCCTTGGTGTGTGCTTGCATATACCCATACTTAGTACAAGTGTGTACTAACCCTATACAAACTCTACTATTTTATCTGCAGGCGCAGGTGGACGATAGAGCTACAGGATCATCGTTGCAGTTATCCGGACGTCCAGCATTCATCCGGAGTTGGTAGGTCTTCATGCTTTCAAGGATGCAATTGTTTTATATTCTAGCTTAGATTTAGAGTTGAGCTGGTGGAGCATGTTCCACTAGCATTTCTTTCCTGTTTTTATTCAGACTATGTGTTGGTGCCATTTTGGCAATTATACGCTTTATAAGTATTGAACTATTCCTTTCATTTGATTATCTCTTAATGTTAGATGGTTGATAGTTAACAAATTACGAATGTACTAGAATTGTTTAGTAAGCAATATTTAGAAAAAAAAAGTTTCAAATTTTCCGCTAAAATTAACCTAGATGAAGTAAGAATGACGTAAGTAGGCTTGTCTACGACCTCTGAGAGGTCAACAACGCCGGTCTCGTCTGGGGTCTAGATTCCGGTCGTAACAAAGTTGGTATCAGAGCACTAGGTTAAATTCTGAGGATAATAAGTTCACATCAACCACATTGAGTAGTTTCGAAGTCATGGTAGTGAAGTGCACCAGTATCCTGAATTAGAGACTGCATGATGCGTACGAAAATTTCCCTTCTTCTGATCTTATCGTACTTTTCTGAATGTCTGAATTCTTGGTGTTATGAGCGTGTCTAACATCAATCCTATTTGTTATTCCAGAAAATGAACACTAGGAGAGGAAATGGTCAGAGGAGAGGAGGAGCAGCTGCTAGGGGTAATCAGGATCTACCCCAGGCTCCAGCTGAAGGAGTGGCCATGCCAGTTATCCCAGCTGGGTTGACTGATGCTGAGGTGAGGGCATCTCTGTCCCAAATGGCACAAGCCATTACTATGCAGGCCCAGGCTATGACTGCCCAGGTCAACCGACAGGATGTTCAGAGGGAGAACCCACCGGTTCGCAGCATGGCTGACAGACTACGAGATTTCACGAGGATGAACCCTCCTATTTTCACAGGGGTTAAGACATCGGAGGATCCTCAAGAGTTTGTAGATGAGGTGCATAAGATCCTGGTGGCTATGGGGGACACTGACATTGAGAAGGCTGAGCTGGCTTCCTACCAGCTCAAGGATGTTGCGCAGACTTGGTACAAGATGTGGCAAGATAGCCATGTCTTAGGTGGAGTACCAGTCACATGGGAGCTGTTCAAGACAGCATTTCTGGAGAGATTCTTTCCCAGGCAGATGAGGGAGGCCAAGGTTGAGGAATTCATCAACCTCAAACAAGGCTCCATGACAGTTAGGGAGTATTCCCTGAAGTTTGTTAAGCTGTCAAGGTATGTTGTTTTCCCCCAAGTATTTAATAGTAAGAATAAGAATAATACTGAACCTTGTTAGAATATCCCAGGTATGCTACTTTCCTGGTTTCTAACAACAGGGATGAGATGAGCAGGTTCCTCACAGGAATCAATGGAGACCTGGAGGAGGAGTGTCGATCTGCTATGCTCCATGATAATATGAATCTTTCCAGGTTGATGGTGCATGTCCAGCAGGTAGAGGACAGCCGCAGAAAGAGAGGTATTCGTGATTCTAGGAGGCCTAAGCCTCAAGATCAAGCAGGTCCCAGCCATGGAGGCCACAGAAATAACTTTGGTGTCCGTGAGCAGCCAAGGTTTAAGAAGGGACTCTCCCACCAAAGGGAGTCAAGTTCATCCAGTGGTCTCTATGATAGGGATTCCGAGTGCAGAGATAAGAGAAACAAGGAAGTATATACACCTAAGGAAAGGCAACCTTGCAGGAAGTGTGGCAAACTGCATGGAGGAGAGTGTATGATGGGCTCTAATGCTGGTTACAGCTGTGGAAAACCGGGCCACATGGTGAAAGATTATCCGAATAGGAGAAGTCAAGAACAAGGGAAGGAGAGAGTTCAGACTAATGGCCCGAATGAAGAGGCTGCAAAGAGGCAACGATTCTTCGCACTCAAGTCCAGGGGTGCAGGGGAAGGCACTTCTGATGAAGTCTCGGGTGCGTAGCCTTAATTAGCCTTTCATATATGTGACTGTATATGGTGTTTATGCCCTAGTATGAGGTTAATAGGTTTGAAGTCATCATATTGGTTGCTGATTTATATGATTTTTATGTTGACTTTGTGTTGTATTCTTTGATGAGACTAGTTTAGGGAAGAATTCTTTAGTCTATTAATGTAAAGCTACTTGTAGGTTTCAAGGATGTGTACCATCATGTTAATATGTGAATAAGATATTCACCAGTGGAAGTATTGAAGTACCTATGTATGCGTAGGTTCTATAGATGACATACTTATTGTTAGTAAAGAGTAGTGTCATTCGGGGACGAATGTTCCTAAGGGGGGAATAATGTAACAACCCTAAAATAATGAATAAGCTAAATGCTTAATGTGCCAAGAATGCTTGCGATTAGACCAAGGTTCATACGGATTGATACGCGTAGAACCAGACCTCAGAACCCTTACTACGACCAAGCCAACTAACTTGGGGAGTTAATTGAGCTTAGACAAGTTGGAACCAACCATGTGAGGCTCACGAAATCGAAGATTTAATCGAAAGAGTTTTTACCGGACTTAAAAGAAGAAATTTTAAGTTTTGAGCGTCCAAGGGTAAAATGGTCTTTTCCAAGCCAAGGGTAGTATTGTAATTACCCTGAGGAATTGATTATTTAATAAATTAATTTAATTAATTAAAAGAAATTTGGTTGGGGCGACCCAAGTGACCCATTTTTGCAAATTGGGAGCCACTCGGGTTCGAGCCCCACTAGAAGCAAGGATTTAACTTGATTTTATTTAATTTAATGAATTAACTTAATTAAATAATGAATATTATATGATTAAGAAAAGGAAAAATCAGATTTTTAATTATTAATTTAGCAAGGAGTCCTAGTTTGACTAATTCTCAAACCCAAACTCCTATCTTAAAGCTACTCTCTCTCTCTCACGTTTAACCACTCATTCTCACGTTTTATCTCTGCCAAAAACAAGTTCAAAAACAGAAAATATATTGAAGTTCTTCACACTTGAAGAACTCATACCAAAAATCTAAGAAAATAACATAAATCCATCACTTTAAGCAAAGGGGAGGAGTCTTCCGTCGATTGGTGTTGAAGTGTTGAACTTGGACTGATTTTTGGAGAGGATTTGAGCAGCAATGTCGTGGTTGAACAAGAAAAAAATAAAGGTATGGGTCTTCTTACTCTTGGTCCCTTTCCCAAGAGACCCTTAGGACTGAGACGATTTTAATCCAAAAACTAAGTTGTTCCCCGTTGCATATCCCTGTCCTTAGCTCCCATCAAATCATAGGTTGGTATGTTTGCTGGTAAAAATTAGGTGTTGCAATGTGTTTTCATGATGAATATGTTCATGAACATGTATTTGGAATCATATGAATGACAAGCTTTGTTGCCGAAAATATGTGTGTGTATGTGAAAAAGTTTACTGTAAACTTACTGTAAATAAGTTTTGATTTATGGCTTCAAGTTTGATATGGTTTTGGTTGTCATTTTAAGTGTGTAAACTTATTTAAATGATGATGTTCATTTAAGTGTAATGTGGCTGAATTTAATGAAAATTCTTGGCCAAATATGTCCATGAAAATGCACCTAAAGGACTCACTAAACACTACTCCAAATGCATGAACTTTTAACGTTAAAGAGTGGAGAAAATAGGCTGCAAAAAGGTAATCAAAATTTCCAGCTTGTGTTGTTGATTTCGGGCAGGTTCTGGAAATTTTGGAAGAGTTTTAAAAGTGATTAAAATAGGTGAGGTCAAGGGGAATCGAACCCAAGACCTCACATGACCAAGAGGCTGGAATTTGTTTTTAAAAAAATGTGTTGGCGCTAAGGGGATTCGAACCCCTTAGCTGCTGCCCACGAAATGAATTAATAAAAAAATGGGGATGGGGGGAATCGAACACATGACTCGTGGGAAGCAAGGAAGAAGGAGAATAAAGAAAAAAAAGGATGTGAGGCGTGGGAATCGAACCCACGACCTCAAGGCTGGAACTAGAGGAGGCGAAAATAAGTTAATAAGGCAAGTGAGGCTGTGGGGGATAGATCCCACGACCTCACAACCAATGCCCTCAACCTAGCGAAAATAAAAAGAAAAAATATATATGGGGCTTTGGGGGTTCGAACCCACCACCTCACAGCCCCTAGCGAAAATTAATTAAAAGTAAGGAGGCTGTGGGGGTTCGAACCCACAACCTCCCTACTTAGGCGAATTAAAGAATAAAATAAAGGAGGCTGTGGGCAATCTCAAATGAGGCTAAATAAATGTTACCAATACGTACTCACCTATGAGAGTGTAAGGTAATGAAGAGACCAGTCTCTATGAACACTCTAATGAAGGTATTGAGCTTAACACACTTAATACTAATGATGAGATGTGAAATCATCTAGTGAGCTATGATGTACTCATACTAGAAGCCAGCTTCCATGACGTATGAGATGAATGAAATGGAACTTTATACTGAGCACCGATAGGCTAGCTATGAGCGGTGATGCCTTCTTTCGGGAAGGACGGAGGTTCACGTAACTCTCATGAGATGAGACTGTCCGGATTGCCGGGAATGGGTCTCCTTATATCTCCTAGTCTTCGAACCTATACTGCCAATATAGGGATCTGGCGGGGTTAAATTCCCATGTATGTTAGCATGTTATTGGATCACTTTGGCCGGTGATTCCACCTCTTTTCGGTGTGGGGGAGACACTGGATTTCATGATGCTCACATGATCTATGTCGGTTAAAGTTAAAGTTCCCAATGAATGAATGAGGCCAGCCTTAAATGATGCACATAATGAAATGAACGATACCAAAGGTGTTAGGATAAGATAATCAAGAGGTGAGCTAGACTCAGGTAATAACACTAGGTTATTCTTGATCATTGTACAGCAAACCCGATGAAAGTCGTAAACTACACCCTAGGTATAGCTGGTTTTCACACTGGCCTATGAAAGAAATGAAATGAAGTACGTATGAATGAATGAAGCAGACTCTGTGTTTGCTAATGGAGATTCCCTAGTTGAGGTCCCATCTGTTGAGCCCTCTTTTCTGGGATGTCTTAATGTCAAGTCCATGATTCCAAGGTCTCATGGCATATGAATGAATGATATGAAAGAAGTTATGTGCTACATGGAAAATGTACTGTATGTTATATGATATGTGCTATGTGTAAATGTTATGTGCTGTGTGCAAATGTGAAAAGTATGATGATGTATGTTATTCTCATGGCATAACTTTCCTATTCCAAATCTGGAAAGCTCACTGACTTTCCTAATCCAAATTTGGAAAGATCATTTACTTTCCTAATCCAAATTTGGAAACTTTCCTAATCCCAATTTGGTAAGTCCACTAACTTGACTTCCAAAAATCATGTTGTGAGGAAAGAGCTATTCTTTCTCATGCATGTCCTTGGTGTGTGCTTGCATATACCCATACTTAGTACAAGTGTGTACTAACCCTATACAAACTCTACTATTTTAGGTGCAGGCACAGGTGGACGATAGAGCTACAGGATCATCGTTGCAGTTATCCGGACGTCCAGCATTCATCCGGAGTTGGTAGGTCCTCATGCTTTCGAGGATGCTATTGTTTTATATTCTAGCTTAGATTTAGAGTTGAGCTGGTGGAGCATGTTCCACTAGAGTTTCTTTCCTGTTTTTATTCAGACTATGTGTTGGTGTCATTTTGGCAATTATACGCTTTATAAGTATTGAACTATTCCTTTCATTTGATTATCTCTTAATGTTAGATGGTTGATGGTGAACAAATTACGAATGTACTAGAATTGTTTAGTAAGCAATATTTAGAAACAAAAAGTTTCAAATTTTCCGCTAAAATTAACCTAGATGAAGTAAGTAGGCTTGTCTGTGACCTCTGAGAGGTCAACGACGCCGGTCTCGTCTGGGGTCTAGATTCCGGTCGTGACACCACAAGTACACCCTAGGAGAAAGGATAACTCTTGAGTCTTCACACGGCGGCGTCGACCTCTTAGAGGTCTAAGACAAGCCCTTAGACATCTTTCATTGCATAATCGTAAAAATAGCGGAAATTTAAAACTTTTCATAGCGCATCATATGCTAGAACAATACTTAATTTATATATAAAATCATAAGTACATAAGTAGACTCTAAGTCTCTTTGCCATCTTAAGACAAAACTCAATAGAATAGCATAGGGACACGACTCTTAACCGCATAACATATAAGTCTAAGCTATTACATCAACTTAAGAAACATCTTGACATAGGCAACCCTTGAATCATAAGGGTACCTTTTCCTTGAACTTGGGAGATCTATCCAAGCTTTTCACTTACGAGACATCCTCTAGCCATCACCACCTATACTTTGTCTAAAAGATGAAAAAGAATGGTATTAGTACAACAATGCACTAAGTATGGCAACCATGCAAAAACATGCATTTAAAGAGGACTTAGTTAGAAATCACGCATCATGTCTTTTTAGTTAACTTTATAAGCATTGGCACATATAAGCTCAATATAGTTCACATACATCATATAGACATGGATACTACTCATAATAGCACATAAACTATTTATCATACTTTGAGACATATTCAATACATACACTACATTATATCTATTTTTATCTTACTTCTTTCCTTAAGTAACCCTCAAGTGTACTTAGTTCAATGTATCACCTTGAGGTCACCTTAAAATAGTCCTTCATAGATATATTTCATAAACACAACCACATATATTCACAAGACTTAAGCACCTCATAGACATCAACTTCACATAAGGACCATCACCTAAGACAACTCCTAAGTCATACTAGTGCAATGTGTAGGTAACATCCCATAATACTACTTCCACCAAGTGTACCTAAGAAGTCACCCTAGACTAGGCATAACATATTTTACAAGTCATAACACTTTCATTTATAACAAAACATAAGGCCACATACTTCTTAGCATCATATAAGGACTCTTTCCTTTACTACAACCTTAGTCATAACTCATTTAGTTCATATCATAGGTAAACCACCCTTCTAACCCCTTCAAAATCTTACTTGTGCAATGTACACATGGAGTCCCATACCCTCACATATACTAAGTAAACTCATTTAGAAGTAATAAGTGTAATTCACATGCATAATCATAATTCATGTATTTACATAACAAGGTCAGTTAACATACATTCATATAAGTCATACATAACATAAGTCTTTACTTCATAAGAGGATCCAATCCTATATTTTCTTGAAGTCGTCTAGTACAATGAATAGATAGGGTCCATAATACTACTCATGATAATAACACTTCTCAAAGAATATATACTAGAATTCATATTCTTATCTTATTTCATTTCCTAACCTTAGTGAGACATAGCCATAACCGACATAGAGCATTTGAGCTACATGGAATTCGGTGTTCTACCCCCACACCGAAAAGAGAGGGTACCACTTGCCAAGATAGTACCTTCATACAAATAGCTATTCTAGTGGATCCACTAAGCTCAAACCTACGGGGACACGTAGTTAGGGAACAAGGATATTGCTTCTAGAAACCTTGACTTACTAGTGTGGAGGTTTCCATCTCATGAGACAACATCTATGTTGGGAACCTGGACTTGCTAACGTGAAGGTTCTCTTTATGGGAAGCCGGACTTACTAACATGAAGTTCCCACTCTCATTTGTCATGTTCACTCGTTTCTAAGCTTAAGAGTTCCCATAAACATTTAGATTCTACCAAACATTTTCTAAAAAAATGCCTAGAACCCGAAAGATAATGTACCAAAACTCTACAATTCAAAAAATTCTAAGAAAATGTGACGCAACCCAAAAACTAAACTAAACACCCCAAAAAATAGTCTGATTCCGAAAAGAGTGGACGAAATAAAAAGAGAACTCATGGAAGCCTAGAATAACTGGCACACCCATGAATTCTGGTGTTTATCACTGATTTGTTAACATAGGTATTTTAGTATCCACCTGAAGGTGCCTTGTACTCAACAAAGAACGATCAAGTGAAGTATCATTACACAATCATAATGTGTATCGCGCATCTATAAAACTTAGCACAACTTATACACGCAATCACCACTCAGGACCAATGTACAATTCCACATTCTAAAAAAAAACTAGATATAACAAATCCATGGTCTTCTCATAGAACCCACACCCAATCTATTGGTGTGTTGAAACGTGAAACCTGATCCCATACATGCATTGGAATGTGACACACAATCTAAATTAGTGAGTTTGAATGTAGCACCCGATCCATTTAACAAAACTACAATCATAATCATACTCATGTAACCATATTTATAATCATACAACCAATTATTGAATCATGACATGCATTTGTTCATTCATAGTCATTTAATTAGGTTTGATCAACAAGGATTCATTCACATACATAAATGCATTATAATGAAGCAATGTCTAATATACATCATTCAAAACATGAATTCAAACAATCACCTACCTCAAAACCAAACTTCAATCCCCCAAGGCACTTGAATCTTCCCTTTCCAGATTTTTTTCGCTTGTTTCTAGTCTAAGAATCATAATTAATGAAACGATCAATCAATTAAGTTCTAATTATCTGGATCAAAACAAACGCAATAACATAAGACCAAATCCATGATTTTAAGGTGACACTAGGGATTTTTCCCACCATCAGTTTCAATCTAAAACCCTCCCCCAATAATAATTAACCAAGAATCTAAGTTCAACGGATCAAAAGTGGAACGGGGGCTAAAATGCTTACATTTTGGAAAAAAAGTAATTCAAAATTGTCAAGAAATTTCCTCAGGTCGTCTCCTAGATCTTAAGAACAATGTTTGTAGAATAATAACGAAATTAAGGGTTTTCCCCATCTTAATTTGCGATAGGTCCGCCAAGCCGTCCCCTATCCCGCCACAAAACCAGATGAGTCCTTGATTTTGACTTATTTGGGGCTTTTTTATATAGATTTAGTGTCCTTAATTGCTTTATTTATACCACAATTAATGTTAAATACATTATTTTCAGGTATATATATATAGGAGCAAAGCAAGGCAATAACATAAACAGGAACAAAACAAACTGAAGAAGTGAAGAAAGCTGAGTCTGAGGATCCCTAAGAGTACTTCACTTATCATCGAGTGGCTACTTTGATCAGCTAAAGTTCTAGAGCTCTATCCTTGAGGGAAGAAACCAAGTTGGTAATAAAAAAAGGGGAGTCGGCGAATTCTCGAGTAGTTCTGCGATGCAAATACAGATGGACCAAAGTTGTAGGACTTGAGGATTCTGAGAGCCAAGGAAAAAACACAATAGACGAGACCAATAGGTGGTTGGTTGAGTGGTTCAGCAAACCTGACTTATCCTCGCCTAATGGCCCGCTATGTCTTATTTTTGGCAATAAAATTTTGTGAATAGTTAATTTAATATATTTAATTTGTTTAGAATACTTTTCTCTTGAGTTTTTCATAGTTTTTCAATAGACTTCATTGATTATAGAGATTCAATTTGGTGATTTTGCAAATGGGTTTTGAATTTTTTACAAACTGAAGCATTGTAAAGACTAAATTACTCTTACCCACTTGATGGTCAATCGATTTGGTAACTATTTTTTACTCTTTTATGAAGTTTGGCTAAAACCCTAATTCTTTGAATGTGATTGTGTGATTATGGGTTGAATTAGTTTATGGAGTTTGTTAATATCTAGTTAAAATGCTATATTGAAGTGGGTTTAATTATTAATTATTTATTAATTGTTGTTGCAAATGTAGCTCTAACCTTGTTTTCTTAGCTTCATCGAGAGATAGGTTTATGAACTAAGATTATTGATCAATGATTTGTAGGTATTGGGTTGAGTTGGGTTCAGTTCTAGATAGTGGATAAATTAAGGTCAGGGTTGTTCTTTATTGCTATGTTTGTTGATGTTCGAATGAAATCACCCGATTTGGGATAGTTGTTTGACAGAAAGCTATCTCCCTTATAGTCTAGCCTACACAATGATTTTAAGATATTTACTAGTAATTTTAGTTACCATATATCGAAATTTGCCTATAATCGATCACATCACAGAATTCCTCATCTAATTGTTATTTTGAAATGTTTGTGACTGCCTTGTAGTTTATAATTTGCAAAGCAACCCCCCCCCCTCCATCAGACATTCGTGTCATCCCTTTTCATTTATTTTATGTATTTTTTGCTAATTTCTATTCCTATATCTAGTTAGATCATATTCATTCTTGTTGATAGAATTTGTACATGTACCACTCAATGTGGAAATTTAACCCCACTCAATTGTTGGATTACATGTTTCCTAACGACTGTATACACTTAGATATGGATGAAGTGTATTTTATAGACGTTACTCATTAAATTATCCCAATGGTTCCGCTTCCGGAGAGTGGTGTTGTTTAAAATTATATTAGTGAAGTTGAATTGTGATCTATTTAGTTATAGTTGAATGTACTTATTTTTGTTTTTGGTTTTATGTAACCAGTGTTAAAATAGAGAAAGAAATGAGCGTTAACGGAAGTAATGGTAGCCAAGTGGGCCACCAAGATAATGTTGGGAATCTCAATGAAGTCAATTACTCAATAGAACTGGTTGGTGTTGGAGCAATTCACTTACTTTCGGCTAAAGGAAACGTTTTTTTCACATCACAAGCACCATGCTTCAGCACCTACAATTCAAAGGATTATTTAGGGGTTGGCTAATGAAGATTTCTATGAGCATATCAGAAACTTTGTGGATATATGTGGACAATGCAAATTTAAGAACATATCAAAAGAATCAGTTTGTCTCAGGTTGTTGCCATTCTCTTTGATGGTTGAGGCTAGTAAGTGGTTGAATGAGTTTCCAAGGGACTAAATCACTTCATGGATGAACTCACTATTGCATTCCAAGTGAGATTTTGTCCCCCATTAAAGATGATAACTCTTACGGATAGCATCCAAGGTTTCAAACACTTGGAATGTGAGTCAATCCATGAGATGTGGCTAAGATTTTAGAAGTTGGTGTTGTAGTGCCCAACTCGTGGACTTTCAAATAACGTGTTGCTCTGATACTTCTATAAGAGCATTCACTTAGTGAACAAATGATTTTTTTATCAACTTGTTCCCCATGGTATAATGAAACAACCCTGTGAAGTAGGATCTCAACTCCTTGATTGCATGACAAAGATAAAAAAGGCATGATATACTCGTGAAGAGCAAGTCTCTGCTCTAAATTTTAGAATAACAAAACACCAGACCGAAAAGGATCAAGAGAGAGACAAAAGCATGTAAATATTATGACCAAGTTGGATATCATGGCTATGAATGTCATGGGTCTTGGTACAAAGAGAATTAATATTATGGGTGTTGGTGGAGTAAATCTCGATGAAGCATAATTTGAAGCTTTGTACAATGAGGAAGTAAACTTCCTACCCAATCAAGAAGGAGGTTATCATGCAAATAATCAAAGATTTTGTGGTAATCAAGGTTGGAATAGATATGAGGGATTGAGAGACCTTGGCTTGATCACAACGCCACTTGGAAGGAATGCGAGGGGGAAAAAGGATAGGTATGTCCCCATGAGCATCAAACGCCTAAGGAATCTAAAGGTGGTCATACGGACGACATGCTCCCACACATTCTTAACAAAGACGAAGGGTCGGATAAAGTGTTGAAGAAAATAAAAGAGGATGTCTCAAATCTCAATAAGATGGTAACATCTCACTCAGTCTCTATTAAGAAGCCGGAGACTAAAATGGGTAAAATTTCTTCACATTTGCATCGAAGATAAGAAGGGGGTTGCCTAGTGACACAATGGAAAACCCCAAAAACAAAGCTTTAGTGGGTACTTTTATCGTGCCACAACGTTAACTAAGACGTTTCGTTGGAGAAAACCTAAAGTTTTAATGCTTAAGTTTTGATTTTGAATAATATGTGTTGATTATGAAGGTTTAAAAGTGAAGTGCATTTGAAAATAGGCAGTTTAGAGAGCCAAGAGTTTAGTCAGACACTCACCAAAGTGGTCGGCGAGCACGACTTGCAACTTTATTGGACCCACCAAGCTTAAAGTTGAAGACTGTAAAACCATGTACGCTAAATTTATCATCGGCGACTTGTTGAACAGGTCGGCAAGCCCAATTTTTTTATCATTTGAACCCCCAAACCTTCAAGGTTTGGCGTGGACGACTAACTCCACCAAAGTTTCCGCGAACTGAAAGGTTTAAAAGGCGAAATAGTTTTAAATTTCAAAATCTTACATATTCTTTCATTTCTAACCCCGTGCACTCTCACCTAACCTTGAAATCTTCCTTATTTTTCTATTTCATTCACATTTCTGTGTGAATCCCTTCTCAAAATTGGAATACTTTGCCGCCTACTATTTCAATTTCTCAATTCAACTTATAGGTTTCTTTTTTCGAACCTCGTACTTTAATTTTGTGGTAGAACTCTAATGCAATAGGTAAATGTATGTTGATATGTTTTAGGTAATTGATTAATTGTGTTTTGTGTGACGAATTGTCGTAATGTGTTTGAACTTGTGCCTAAACTCTTAAATCAATGATTTACCATGTTTTTTCTGTTAAGTTTTATTCTAAATTATTGGGTTGCATTTTTTTTTATTCGGTATAGTTGGGTGAAGTCTAAGTAACCCTAAATTATGCCAAATGACATAATTTTTCTAATGGGGGAGCGTTTAACGTCTTAATTAAGGGAAAAATCATCACATGGCCAATTTTTGCCAAATAGAGGAAGTCTGAGTACCCCGAAGGCATAGGACATATGGGTCTAGTACTAATTGCATGGTGTTTGTGTTTGTGTTTGATTTTGAATTTGGGGGTTGTGGGCATGATTTTTGGAATTGAAGTTGAAAATTTGCACATTGGGTCATTTGGCGAGTTCTGTCGAGCTCGCTGAATAGTTTAGAGCTTTAACAACGTCCCCCTTTGATCGCCCTTAATTTTAAGTTTTTTCTTTGTGTATTCTGTAAGATTTGGTGGGATCACAGATCTGGCCGAAAGGTTCATTAGATCACTCCTTATGCACTCCTAACCCCTAAAATACATTGTCATATTTGGCGGGCTAGTTTATGTTTGCCGTTTGTGTCGGCAATTTGCTGGATTGTCCTGGGCATCGCTGAAATGCCTTAATTCTAGAAATTTTTAAAGAAGGACTCTTCGGCGAGCCTGATCTTGCTCTCTTAAGAGACTCGGTGAATAGTTCAGAAACTATTTCTATAGCTTAATTTCAGCAATTTTGTTCAATGATTTCTAACACTTTTCGATGTGTTTTTTCCATATTGTTAGAACCAATGTGGTTAATAGTGGATGCCGCTCCAAAGAAGGGCACGGGTTATTATGATAAAGGAGGCAGCAACTGCTTCTAAATAAAATAGCAAAAAGTCACCTCCGAAGGGAGGTAAGGGCAAGGGCAAGGCGCCTATAGTTGAGATTGTGGAGCACAACATCGGCCGTGATGGGGAGTCATTTCATTTTCAAGCTTCATTCGTTAAGCTTGAGGATGATCATTTACTACAGACCCATCAAGCATAGATTCGTGCAAAAACTCGATAAGATCTATCTAGGATTCCAGAGATGACCCCTCATTTGTGAAGATTAAGTGTTAGCTCCTGCAAAGATGGTGGTTCTAGCATCGCCAGTTAGAGGTCCTCTTCGACTGTTACTCAACCGGTTAAAGGCTGAGGGATTGGGTACCATTATCAAAGAGAAGAAATTGTCCATAGATGGCGTGATGGACATATACCCAGTTGTGTCGGAATTATCCTATTTGTGAGGTTCGAGATCTTCACCAGGACCTGTGGCCCATGCATTCCCACCTAGATCTGAGATTTGTACACTTCCTATTGTGATTTGGTACTCTAGGGGAAGAATTAGACCAATGCCTTCAAAGAGGTGCAGTGTTTGTTGTCCGAGGGAGGACAATGAGATGCAACAACGATGATATCGACAATGCACTTGACAAGGCTGTAGTCTTTGAGCCACAGTACCAGAGCATGATTACTGCGCAGACTCTAGATGACTTGAAGAGATGGACAGATCCCCTTATTTCTGACACCACCCCGAGGTGGATTGAGGTTTGAGAACCTATTGAGACAAAGGACTTGAACATAGTAGCTCGATACTGGTTTTTGTTCATCAGTAACTCTATCATGTAAACATAGAATACGTCCATTCTATGCAACCCAATGGTGTCCTATCTTGGATCGATCATAGCAAAGTACAGTCTTAACTAGGGTTGATTATAAAGCATGACATGGTCATGAGGACCAAATAGTGCTAGAAGTCCTTTCAATTTCCAGTACTCATTACCAAGTGATGTCATCGGAATTGAGTTCCTCACAACGAGAATAGGGATCTCGAGGTTACACCCTCATCCTGTGTTAATATCTGGCACATAGAGGTTGAGTACACATGGGACAAGAAGGATAAGAGGATAGCAACACCGGTGGATACATCTCTAGAGAATGATATTAATTCTTTACCTGCAGAGGCAGTCTTGCAAAGTCCATCCTCCGAGACATCATGTACATCTACATCAACTACTTTTCATGCCCCGAGTTCTTATACTATCTCCCAGTCCCCTAGATCTACCTCTGGTACCAGTGCCTCAAAAACCCTAATAACTCATGCCATGCTCCTCAAGATGGGGAATCTATCCCATTTTGTCGATGTGCAGGCTTCTTGTCTAAAGGATGATATGCTGTTGATGATTGACAAAGTCGTTACTGTTGTGTTGACACCTATGTGGGCTTCCACTAATACTCTCACTGTGAGAGTAGAGATTTGTTAGAGAGAACAGAGTGTTACCACTGAGGTTATGACTTTGAAAGCCAACGTTTCCGAGTTGAGAAAGGATTTGGGCAATTTTATGTCCAAAGAATTCACATCACTATTTGAGTTTTCACATATCCATGATGTCCTAGGTGAAGATGTTCTGACATGTTCTAAAATGCCTCTGGCTACCACCGTAGATGATATTATAGAGGATTCTACTGCTGCTCAGTATGAGGCCGAGACAGATGAAGAGGAGATTGATGGGCGAGATACGGTTGTTTATAAGGATATGGCTGATATAGAGGAGAGTCTCTTAGAGACTACCTAACAGACATCCTTGAGAAACAATATGATTGATGGTTGTAGTAGAGCCACAATTTTGCTACATTAGGGTCTGATGTCGAGTCCCAGAGTGTGACCCTAGGCATTGATGCCTTGATAGACGGATCAAGTGCTCTGCCTACTTTACCCCAGGCTTATCCTAACAAGATGATATTTTTACCTGTCTCTTTATTGTTTTTCATGATTATCTTTGTTTTAGTTGCATTTGAGAACAACTGCTTTTCTTTTGTGGGTGGGGTGAGGTATTTCCCTACCTACCGCTTGTGATTTTATTTTGTTTGTGAATATTTGGTTTTGTGATCTTTATATCTGTTTTGATCTTGATTCTTGTGGATGTTTTAGTTGGTGGTCCCTTGTTTTGAATGGAAATGGTTTTGAACCTATTTTTAAAATTCGTGCCACCTCTATTTTGTGTGATCGTGGTTGTTATTGTGTAAATTTGTGTATCGATTATGATCAATAACGATGACTTGAATATTGCTCTTAATTGAACAAAATGAATTTTCGGCTACAGTGAGGTCAATGAAGTGGGATAGACTATGTGATAACTCTTAGTATTTCGTTGTGACTAGAAGATATCGAGTGATTCTCTTGTGATGAACATTGCTCACTATCTAGAAATTGTGAAGTCTTGCTTGATAATTGTGTCAATGCATTTTGTTATTAGATAACTTTGAACTTTGTGTATGATGACACCTAGAATTTTTCCCATTGGTCCGGTTGACTATGTGATGCAAGCACTTTAAATGATCTTAGGCAACAAGTTGAAGAATGAAAGAATTTGACAATATACTCCTTTTATGGCCAACCTTATCAGATGTGTGAACCTTGTTTGAACCCTCTTGAGCCTTATATTTCACTTGGAAGAATCTTTAATAATTGCAATCCATCTTTATTCAATTACCCATAACTTTCATGAAGTGTTTTTTTTTAATAGACAACTTGGCCCAAAAAACTAAGTTTGTGGTATGGTGATAAGAGAAGGAAAATCAAGAAGAGTGAGCAAAGGTTGTGAAAAAGACAGAACCCCTCCATGAAAAAAAATAGAGTGGTGGATGTATGCTCCATGATGGATTAATTGTTAGAAGAGATACTCAATACATCATTTTATTTATATCTCATACAACCTTCATCACTTCAAGTACATACATTCATAAGGACACAAGCATATCATAAACATAAACTTCACATAAGAACCATCACCTTAGACAACTCCAAGTCACACTAGTTCAATGTGCAAATAGAATCCCATAATACTATTCACACTAAGTGTTCCTATAAATTCACCCTAGACTAGGCACATCACATTCAATAAGTCACAACGTATTCATTTAACCTTAGACATAAGACCCACATACTTCATAGACCTCATATAAGAACTTATTCATTTATTACATCATAGTCATAATCCATTTAGTCTTTATGCACATCTTAAGACAACATACAAGTCCATACTATAAAAATCACCATTATTACACCATAGTCAACATAGCATATTTAGAGTTAATTTCATCAATACGTCACAAGACCTTACTCATAACCTCAATTTAAGTATACTAGTGCAATGTATATGTGAAGCCCCATAACCTCACAAATACTAAGAAAACTAACAAAGACATCACAAGCATTGCCCTTTACTTCATACATCATTATGACAAATATAGCTAACAACATGCATACTAAGTGAGACCATCATCATGTATATCAAATGAGACTCATGCATACTAGTTATAAAAGGTATGTTAACACCATAAAGTCATGCATAAGATAAATTTATACATATACATAAAGCAATAACCCCAGAATTCCCTTCAAGACCTACTTGTTCAATGTATAGGTAAAGTTCCATTCCATTACCCACACTAAGTAACATATCTTAGGTTGTCCTATTTAGTGTTCATCTTCTTACTTCCATTTCTTCATTTTAATGTTTGGGAAACTTGGCCATAACCGACATAGACCATGTGAGCTAAACATGGAATCCGGTGTCAACCCCTCACACTAAAAGGAGAGTGTCCTACTTGACAAGGTAGGGCATATACATCATAATAGCATCTAGGTGGATCGACTAGCTAGGTTTCCTAGTGGGTCACATAGTTAAGGAACTATGAGTTTGTTACTAGAAACCTTCTTTATGCTAATTCGCATTGTTGCTTCCATCTCATGAGAGAACATAGTGTGAACCTCTCTTTCTTTGTGAAGGAACACCTCTCATTGTAATGTTCACTCGGTGCAAAGCTAAATTCCATTTTTGAAGAACCTTTAAGTCTTTCTTATACATTAGTCCATAAAACAGGGTTTAGGGGATGAACCCCTTATATAACATGTACATAGCTCATAGGTTATATGATGAGAATGTCCTTTCATCAAAACCAACATCATGTGAGAATGTCCTTTCACATATTCATAACATTCATAACATAGTCTATTTTAGAGTAAATTAAGGAAACCTTTCAACAGACTCTCATTTACTAGATTATCATCAACCTTCGTCATTCATGCATTCATGTGTGTACTAATGTGAGAAAGAATTTGACCTAAAACATTTAGACAACCCATGTTCATAATTTAATTCATATACTTTTCATGCATAACAATATATAAAGGTGCATATGGGAATTATCCTTTCAATTGACACCATAAACATATCATACTCATACTTATGCATGGAGTGTGTGTACATATTGGTCCTCATGATCACATAATAGAAAAAACATTGTTATTGAGGAAACCATCCTTCAAAGGATCAAAACACATTACAATATCCCCCAAGTCATGAACAACTTACATATAGAGCATTTAGGGACTATAGACCACACACCCACATTTCATCATAGGAGACAAGAGCATATTCAACATTTGAATAGACAACTCCTAACATCTATAAGATCACACATTCATATAGGGTTATATAGTTAGGGTTTATTTTACAGTAGTATTTATTACAATCAAGCATGTAGACCATACCTTACCCTAACATTCTTATTCACATTATACTTAACATTATCGACACACCTTAATCATGATACAAACATTGAGAACTACATACATGATCTTCATACTAATGATAATCATAATAACAACTCACTTTACATCTAATTCCCTCATGGCCATGATCACAACATGTATACATAGACAAGAGAAAACACTGCCACCATAAGTGGACCAAACCATAGAACATCAATTTACATTCTATAGACTAGAAGTTAGCTCAACTTACCAATTCTCCAAGACATGATCATCATAGATCAATCTTCAAGGATTCATAATCAATATCTAAAGATAGTGATAGCATTCAACAATACATCACAATCCAAGAATAATCCCATTAACATCTAATAAGGATCACAAAACCCACTTTATAGGCTAAACTGAGAGATTAGGGAACTCATGGGTTCTTTTATGAATTACATTGAAAATCATCTAAGAAACCTTAATTAAACTTAATTAATCATTACAATGTCATTTAAAACCTTTTGACGATGAACCCATGTTTAGATTGGAAATTAGGAAATTTGATCATAGGAACTCTTTGGAAAATCATCGATAGAACTCCTTGAATAAAAGGTTATCCATGCATCAAGAGTTACAACACCTTATTGATTGAAGACCCATGAAATTGGAGAACAAGTAAGTTGAAAATCCATCTTCTACCTTGAGCTTGAGTTTGGCCTCCAATGGAGTTTTGAGAGAATTTTGGAAGAGAAGAGGGTTTTGGGTTTTTGATTTCTCATTGGGTGATTTGTGTTTTATATGGGAATGGGGGTAAATATGACATAAAATAGTTTATAATAAATCCCCAAAGTTCTCAAAACATCCCTACACCCTTTGGACTTAAAAATAACCGTCCAATTTGACTTTAACTAAAACAGGTAACATCGTGGAACAAGTCGGTGACGTGGAAGTGTTCCCGAACTTCACAAAAATGGAGGGTGGGACAGAGAAGTTTGCAAGAGCCTCCGCAATGGGGAGGCTGAATTTTTCCTTGCGGGGAGAAGGTCTACGATGTGGAGCCATTCCCACAAGGTACTGCACACAAACTGCCAAGGTAGCTTCTTGTGCAATCGTTTGGGTCCTCCTCGAGGACCCTTAGGTTGGTCCTTGGGGATTTGTATCCAAACTTTTTGACCATAAACAAGATTATTAAGACACTAGGGTAAACTACACTGATTTTAGACTCTAAACAACATACCAAACACATACAACAAACAAGGACAATGTAGCACACATAAGACTAGTTTTCGAACGTCTTGGCCCTCCTTTGACATTTGAATTTTAAACTCTATAAAACTGACTTCAAAGGTTTTATTTAATTATTTTAACAAGTTATTAACTCATAAAACCCATGTGAATCTCTAGGTCATCCTAATTCAATTTGAGAGTCCTAACAACAATTAAGAATAGCATAATAAGGGTCGAACAAGTCATGCCTAAGATTATGTCGAAGCCAGTCATATCCAAAATCACTAAATAAGCCCAAGTTTTTAAACCCATAAACAAATAGGACAAATATGATAGACATGGGTGACTATGACAGAATTTCAAATTGGGGTAGAAACATTGATAGGGGCATTAAGTATATCACAAATAATAAGAAATGATGAGGCATATCGCACAGACACATAAGAATAAGTAGAAAAAGGATTCAATAACACATTACCCATCCGTTCATAGACAATAATAATACTTGTGATCACTACGTCTGATGCCTCTGCCTTATTTTTGCCATGAAAGGCATAACACTTAGCCATATCATCGTGACGAGTGACTTCCCTGCGTGGCTGCAATAAACCTCTTCCTACGTTACCATTTCTCCTACCTTCGTGGCATCGTTAATTTTATAATTGCCAGTCTTGTGGACGCCCTGGACCATTATTACCATTTCCCATGGGTACCAATACTCTAGTCTATTGTTATTCGAAATCTTTCATACGTGGGTGGGGACAATCTCTCTTTATATGACCAGGTTCTCCATAATTAGAGAAAGTACAATCAAAAGATGTCCTGTTTCCCATCGAAGGCATGAGCCCTTTCTATCCTAAATCAAATTATGAGGTGGAGTTCCTAAGTAAATACATGTACAGGCAGGCATAGCTTACTGAATTAGCCTGGCTATAAGTGTTGGACTCCCTTACCCTTTGGAGTAAGAACCATTAAAGTTACTAGAGTTTTTGTCCCTTTTAGCCAAGGATAAGTTGAATGTTACCGATTTCTCGGACCTTTTAGCCAATGCCTTAGCCTGATCGTCTCCCCTCACCGCTCCACTTTCTTCACAAAGTCTGTTACCTCATTAAAGTTCCTCCCTTCAGAGGTCATATGAACAGATAATACTTGCAACTCATAATTTAGTCCCTTAATAATTAAATGGGTCCTCTCTTCCTTAGTAGTCACCAACTCCGTAGCATATCTAGACAAGGCATGAAATTTGGTCTGATAAGCAGCCACATACATACCATCTTAGTCCAAAGCCATGAACTCATCCTTCTTACGATCTCTCAAAGTACGAGGCACATACTTCTCCAAAAACAGAGCATGAAACTAGGTCCAAGTAGTGGGAGTAAAACTGAAGATCTACATTCCAGATAAGTTCTCCACGACTGCTTAGCCTCACCTAAAGTTAAGGATTTACGAACTCAACTCCATGCAAATGGACAATTTCCAACTTATGAAGCCTCTCGTAGCAATCTAGGATGAACTCATATGCATCCTTACTCTCGGAAACATGGAAAACATGCGGTTTCTACTTTAAGAACTTAGTCAATATTTCATGCTCATTATCAGTAATAACATGACCTAACAAAGGATGGAAGAAAACATCATTACCTATATTCCTACCCACCTTGGGTACAGTGATAGAAATATGGGGGTTAGCGGGAGATTGAGTTGTTTGAATAGAGGGAATCACTCCAACACCAGCCAATCCCTGCAAGAACAACATTATACGTAGAGCTAACACTGGGTCTATGGGAGGAATACTTATAGTCTCTGCCTGCACCCATTTTTCTTGTCCTACATTCCTCTCATTCTCAACCTCGATATTCTCCTCTACCTCTTCATGATGTATAGGAGGGGCCTCACTTCTGGGAGCATTTTCAACCGGTACTCCATCCCTAGTAGGCGTCACCCTTCCTTGGCTACTATCCCTAGCTCTTCCTCTATCCTTGCCTCAACTGTGACCTCTCGTTGATGATTCCTCACCTGGAGCATTGATGGGAGCTACGGGTCTGACGTCATTAAATCTAGTGTTAACCATCTACGGATAGAAGAGTGAAGGGGTTATATACCAATTGGAATCACATTACAACACAAAAGGAGACAAAAGAAGACAGAGATTTCCTAAAATCCTATAGCCTCTAGAATAAAAGTACGTACGTCACTCTACAGTTTCGCAAGACTTCACTAGACTCGTTTTGGTACATCGAGATCAATGAACATAAGTATTAATACAAAATTTGTTACGACTCAGACCATCGTGATTGGCACCCACACTAACCCTTCGGTGGGAGAACCATTTATCCTATTAAGATAACTAACTTAATCAAATACTAAGGAATTTAAGATTACAGATGAAAGTTTAAATGATAAAGAAAATATAAGGTGTTGTCATAAACTCCAACAAAAGTCAAACAACCAAAACTAACATTGTGGAAATAATGTATAGAACCTAAAATTTAATGTAGCAAAACATCTAAAGCTCAACCATAAGTCTAAACAGGAAACGGTACAACCCCAAAATAAACATAAGACTAGCTAAAGTACTAGTCCATGTCCGAAATGTGGACATAGACTAAAAAAGAGAACTAATGGAAGCCCGTGAAAAATGGATAGCTCACCCTTGGATTGAAACGATCAGTGATCTTCTAAGCGAGGTCTATCACCACCCGCCTGAAGATGTCATGTACTCAACAAAGAAATAGAAAGTGCATTATTAATACAGAACCACAATGTAGTGGTAGGATCACACGTTTATACCACTAAATGCAACATACATAGAGCATTAATACATAATCATAACATGCATATAACGAATGTATACAATATAAACACATTTTATGAACAACGTACACTTTCACATTTCTCAAGATGCATAATTATGCCAACTCATTGGTTCTCTCAAGGAACCGGCCAAATCCAAATCGTTAGCATGCTGGAAAGTGGTACCCGATCTAATGTTTATGACGAAACATGGCAACCAAAAATTCTATGAACCTAGATCAAACCTTGATCCCCATACCCAGATTAGGGCTTTTTCAACCAGAATTTCCAAATCAACCCCCCCCCCCCATAATTACCCACTAGATTATGTTCTACGAATAAAAAAATCAATTCGGCGAGTTAAAACCTTACCTTTAGCCTTAAGATTGGTGAGAACCCATTATGAAAACACCTGGGTTCGTTCCTTATCTCTCAAGTTTTAACATTGCAGAATAAAACATTTTAGGGTTTATATCTGATTTTAAATCGCGTATATCCCGCTATGGCGGCACCCACCAAACTATAGCCGCCCCGATCTGGCGGGAAAAATCCTGTCTCAACGTCTCGCACGGAACCAGTTAATAAATTTAATAATTCTAAGACCCTAATTTGACAACACACCTTCGACCAATGAGACTCAAAAACTACTGTTTCTCTCTAAGATCAATTTTCGGAGTTCTACTTGCCCGAATTCAATTACGTAAAGTGTTACCGGTTCCTTAACGTCTTATATATCTACTCATGTGATCAAACTCATAATTAGGTCACCCAATTATTACCAAATTTCCCTAGATTTTAGTGACTCTAATTTCATCCAAATCTGGACTAGGTTGGAAAATTCCAAGTTACTACGAAAAGTTTTTCCACCATAAATTTTACTCCGTTAGCTTTTCTATAACGATGCAAACAAATCGCTACATTAACCTTCGATAGAGATTCAGTGACGGATTGCCTTTTTCAAATTGATTCTCTCCAAATCAATGAATAATCATGAAACAATATCATCAACAAAAGTAAATTGAAAGAAAATTCATAACTCGCGACTTTCAAATTTTCAAATCAAACTCAAGCTTCTTTTATTTTATTTTTTGAAGTGGTGGAACAACTAATTATTCAAACATCAGTTGCAATTGAAGAAGACGAAAAAAAACTTCAACTCCAATTCAATGGCTATCCATGAAATGATTGGAAACCGTTGCACATCTATTCAAAGCTCAATCCAATTAAATGACAATATTTTAACCCACTTCCTGGTCATATTGAAGGTTTAATTTGGTATGCATTTAATTTATCATTATATTATAAGCAGGGGCGGAGCTACCTTGTATGAAGGGGGTTCATTCGAACACCCTTCGATGGAAATTTATATTATGTATATGATTAAAATAAGTGTATATGTATACCTAGTAAATGTCGAACCCCCTTTAGCTACCTATTTCTAGAGATTTTGAACACCTTTATTGAAAATCCACGCTCCACCTCTTATAAGGGGTCGGGTTGGATTTAAAGAAGAGACTTGATGTTTGATTGAAATTTGGAAATTGAAGTAAATTTAGGAGATTCTGTGGATATTCTTAGAGGGGTTGGGCATGAGTTTAAAATGGGAATTAAGTTTATTAATGGTAAGGGTAAAATAAATTTAACGATAAAAGTAAAGTTAATTACTAAAAGAAAATTGAGGGGTATTATTGACTTTTTGACTTTTTTTTTCTTTTACCATATTTTTTGGGGCTGAAAGACCTATCAACATTAATTCTCCATATTATTTCTCCTTATTATCATATACTAGTATTAATTAAAGTTGAAGTTCAATAGGTATAAGTTATCGACGCAAAAGTTTCAAAACAAATAAAAGAATGAAAAAAATAACGAAGACGGAAAAATTCATGAACTATTCGACCTTTTTTGGGTGTTTAAGTTTTATCAGGAAAGCAAGAAAATTAAATTAATATTTTTTTTATTACTCCATTGTGTTTAACAAAATTGAAAGAGGAGAAAAAATAAAATAAAAAAGAGACAAATATTTTTGTAATAAAGAATAATAATTAGTGTAAATACTTCTTGAGATATTTAAGTATAACAGTAAATAGAAGAGTAGTGATTGATATACTTATTTTTTGTATAATAATAAGTAGAAAAATATGAAAAATAGTCAAATAAAATTGAGGAAAAGATAAATAGAATTATTGGCAAAAGAGAGGTGCAACTTAACTTTTCGAACAACTAGCTTATAATATGTAGATTTTTCAGCACAACAATATATAATAGCTATTAGAATGTACCATAGATAATAAATCTCTTGATCATGACAAAATTATAGAATATTGAAATCAAAACAACACATTACATTTGTAACACCCCAAAATACTTTTCGAACTAAGACTTGAGCCGTTAATCGTCGTGAGTGAGATTTCACAAAGGAATTTAAAATTTCTTAAGTATTAAGGTCATTTCACTAGATTTAGCACCTTGAGTTCCCAAAATAATTAAATTAGAAATAACAAAAATCTAAAATTTGGATAGTTAAGCTAAGTGTGAGTTTTGGGTCAACCTCAAACAACCATAACTCCTATCACAGGATGATTATGGTAATCTACAGGATACAATAGGAAAGAGCTTTGAATTATATTTCCAAATCAGCTGAGTTTGCTAATTTTTAAGTTCGGATGAGTGAGATATGACCTTTTGAATTTAGGTTGTCCAGTTAAGGAAAGTTAGCCGAAAATATGAGGGGTATTTTAGTCCTTTCCTTATCCAATCTGATTTAATTCGTTTTTAGTTATATTTTAGGGGTCTAATCCTTTTAGGTTCAGTTTTATAATCCTAATAAACACCTAGGTTTTAGTTGAGAGTTCAAGAAGAGGCAAGAAAAGAAAAGAGGAGAAAAGAGGCAAGGATGAAGGCATTCGTCGATGTTCTTGAGTTTAGTTGCGGATTTTTGCCATGGTTCTAATATCTAAGAGGTATGTAAGCTTCCATAGTGTTGTATTATCTCACCCACACGCCAATCATGTTATTTTTAGTGAAATTCCATGCTTAAAGTTTAAAGATTAGAGTTCTTTATAGGTGTTCTTGAGGTTCATTCTAAATCTTGTTGTGTTGGGTTCTTGATGAATTCTTGAGATGAAATTGATTAATTAGAGTGTTTTTTTTCCATTAGATTTAAGTGTAATTAAGTTAGTTAATCTAATCCAAGTGATTGGGGAATAAACCGTTCGATTATGCTGATAAAACGAGCAAGAATTTTGGCAGATTAAGTTTTGAGAGTTCTTCCGAATCTTTTGAGAGAGTCCCTTCGAGTCCTTTGGAGGAGACTTCTACAACTTCTAGTAATTTGTTTCAAGACTCAAGTAAGTGAGCATGAAAGTGAGAAGAATGTACCCATGATTCTAAAATGTCACTTATATCCTTCATGTCATGAACCAAAACTCTTGAATTCATAATTCACATTCAAGAGAGAGTTAAGAGTAGAGTTCAAGAAAGTCTTTAAGTTCAATTATGAATTATTTGATATCCATCATTGATTTGAACTATGTTTTGAGAAAGTAAGTAAGAGAATGAAAAGATTTCTATACTTGAGTTTCACCTAGTTACTTAAACCTTCGAGTCGAGTTGTTCATGCCCAAAACTTCCGCATAAATACCATAAATTGAGTATCATTGAAGAGGAGTAGTATCTCCAAATTCTAAGTCTTGAGTAGTATGTTTCTAACTCCTTTGAAATTATATTTCTAATCATGTGACTATTACATGTTACCCATGAAGTCCTTGAGTTAAATTTTTCATGCCCATAATTCCACATGAACCTTATAAGTCGAACAGTCTTGAGATGAGGAGCAACTTTTAGTTCTCGAGTTGATTAGTTCATGCTCATAATTCCCCATGAACCCTGCAAGTTGAAAATATGAAATCATCCATAAACATGAGATCATGAACCTTGAATGCATACTTCAATTCAAGGAAGTTATTTCAGAAGTAAGTTAAAGTAATGTTTTTAAAGGTTTCCATTAGTCTTATTTAAACATTTTTAACTTTGTTTTTAAGAATCAAGTATTAGGCTAAGTAAAGAGTAAGTTGAAGTTCTTTTCTTCAGAGGTATAAGGCGACTAAGTATTCCCAAGGAACATAAAATGTTTTAACATTTAACTAGTAAGGAAACTCGAATTTCAAAAGGAGCCTTAAGGCAAGTTTTCAGAAAAGAACTATAGCTTTCTAAAAGAAGCAAGCAGGGAGACTAAGATTTCCAAGATAGCCTTTGAGCTAAGTATTTTTTGGCACTAATCTCAAACCACATATTCAGTATGTTCTTAAACATAATAGCCAATATATATTTGGGAGTAGTATTGAGTATCGATATGGGGGAGAGTTCAGATAACTCACAACCCCCATAAATCATGTACCATCATGGGTAAAAAAGGGTCATACTTTTTTGATGATTCCTTTTTAAAGTTTACTAGTGGATCCTTTAGGCAGTTTAGGTCATATACCCTGGCAACGTTATGATGGTCGTGTAGCATGGGCCGAGTAACGTTATATCATCACTGTAGCTCTTAAGTGATGGTGACTTCCCTTGCTTACATTGTTCCATAGACCAGAGGTTGTTCACCTTGGAGACCTAATGCGGTTATGAGTACGAGTGGGCGTGGACGACATTCGGTCCTCCGGATTTTCAAGGGACGCCGGGAGCGCACCGGACACCACGCGACGTGCGGTGCTTTTCCAGCCGCTGGACCCTAGCTCCGGCTGAGCCGATTCCAGGGTGGGCAGGCTATTAAATAGAAAAAATAACTCTTCCCAAGGCTCCCGCCGACGTCTCCGAACTTCTTAACATTGCCGTCAACTGTCGCATCCCGGTTCAGGAATTTTAACCCGATTCCTTTTCGGAGTACGCGCAAAACGCGCTATATCTCAGGGTTCCCATGACCCTTAGGATCGACTAACCCATGTGCAAGTGTCGTTCACATGGAACCTTTCCCCTCTTCATCCTTCAAAGTTCTCATTTGAATATTTGCTACTACCACCAAGATCTGCACCGACGGCTGCTCCATCCAGGCTGACGCCCAAGGTTTTGCAGCGACCGCCGCGCCCTCCTACTCAATGGGGCCTGGCACTTGCCCCGACGGCCGGGTGCAGGTCGTGCACTTAAGCGCCATCCATTTTCGGGGCTATTTGATTCGGCAGATGAGTTGTTACACACTCCTTAGCGAATTTTGACTTCCATGATCACCGTCCTGCTGTCTTAATCGACCAACACCCTTTGTGTGATCTAGGTTAGCGCATAGTTTGGCACCATAACCTGGCTTCCGGTTCATCCCGCATCGCCAGTTCTACTAACCAAAAATGTCCTACTTGGAGCTCTTGATTTCGTGGCTCAGCTCAACAAAGCAGCCACGCCGTCCTACCTATTTAAAGTTTGAGAATAGGTCGAGGGCGTTGCGTCCCCGAGGCCTCTAATCATTGGCTTTACCTGATAGAACTCGTACGCGAGCTCCAGCTATACTGAGGGAAACTTCGGAGGGAACCAACTACTAGACGGTTCGATTAGTCTTTCGCCAGAGTCTTATTGCATGATAAGTTGTAGATGTTGTTCCTACTTTCTTGTTGTGTTTTAGAGCCTCTTAATTATGTTGAGTTGATTTTACTCCTAGCTATGTGTATTGTATATGATGTTGTATTGTTATGAGCTTCTAGTCTTGCGTCTTTATCTCTTGAAAGTTTTTTAAGTGTTTGAAGTGTCATTCGAGGATGAATGTATTTTTAAGTGGAGGAGAATGTAACGACCCTCAAAATGAACTACGATAAACTAGAGCCATCTGAGTTATGAGTTAATAAGGTTTTAAAATAATGAATATTAGCATTATCAGTTAGTTTTTAGAGTTTGAAGGTCAAAACGTCAAAGGACGACCAAGACGATTGGAATCTAGTCTTGAATGTGTGCTAATGTGTCCTTGATTGTTTTATGTGTTTTCGGGTGTTGTTTGGAGTCTAAAATAAGTGGGGATAACCCTAAAACCTAGAGGGACATGTTTAGGGTCAAAACGTCCGGTTACGACTCTCCAAGGACCACACTGAGGGTCATTGAGAAGGACCTAACCTTGGGCCAACAAGCTGCGCAAGGCAGCAAGAATAGTACATAGATGAAACCAGTCAGTGTCACAGACATGTTTCAACAAGGACAAAAATTTTGTTCCGCGGAGAGGACTTAACGCGGACTTTGTTATCTCAAAAATTATTTTCAAAAATCTTGAGGGAACAACTCCGCGACGCGAACTTGTTTCCCGGCGATAATTCTGAAAATTTAAGATAAGTTTACTTCTTTAAAAAGGTCCAATTAATGTAGGGGTATTTTGGGTATTTTGAGGTGTATTATATATTTATTTTAGGTCATTATAAACCCATTACCCTATTCATAAACCCCAACCATCAGTTAGAATCCAAAATTCTTTCATGCTCTCCCTTCTCGTTCAATTCTCTCTCTAGTTAGACCCTCCATTGATAACCTTCAAGTTCCAATGGAGAAGGCCAAATTCCCCAAGGTTCCAAGCTTAATTTCGTGGGATTTCTTCAATTAAGTTATGGTGATTTCATCATTGATTCTTCTCTTATTCAAGGAGCCAATTTCAAAGGCTTTCCAAAAGATCTCAAAAACCCTGAAATCCTATTTTTTAATTCTAAAAAAAGGTTCTTGCATAAAAATGTTAAATCAATGTTTTATGAATTAATTGATGTTAATTGAATGTTTTATGATAAAAATTTCCATGAACCCATGTATTCCTTAAATTCTTTATTTTGGATATAAAGTGGGTTAATTGATCATGACTTAATTATATTGAATTCATGTGTAGATTGTATTGGGCTATTGAATTATGTATAGATATTGATAAAATTGCTTATAACCTGAATTTTAATGTTGTTGTATACATTGAATGTTGTTGGATCATTGATATGGATTGATTGCCGGCTTAGTATTGTGTACATTGATATTGGTAAGAGCTTTTGTAAAGTGAATTGGTTGAAAAGGCTAAGGAATGGTGGTGATGATGATTTGAAGGTGGTGAGTTGACCTAATTCCTCTATTTAGTATAGAATTGATATTGAATTGTATTGATTGGTATGGTACACTTATGCTGGTAGTGTTTATGTGTTATATATGCTATGAACATGGCCTTGTCGGCATTATTATGTGAATTATGGTGCTATCATCTTATAGCTTGTATAGATGATCAATGTGAAGGATGATATGGTGTATGTGCATGTGTGAGGAAAAGTTATGATTTGCTCTAAATAGTTATATGTGAATATGATAGACTATGATGAGTCTCTATATGTATTGATAGGGTATCTTGTTGGGTAGACTTAGTTGTCCCTACATGGTACTTTAATGTTATTTAATTCGTGATATGATGATGTTCTATCTTATTTAGTAGACTTAGGTCCCTCTATTGGATACCTGAATTTTATGTGAATATGTGATCTTTTGACTTGGTAGGCATTAGGCACTCTTTTCATGTACGTGAATGAATGAATCAAAGAATCAAGTCTAGGATCGGTAGACCTAAAGTAGGTATCCCTCTATGAAAGACTAATATGGAACCTTTAATATGAAAAAAAGGTTGTGAATGAGCTATCCTAATGAACCATTATTGGCAGCCCTTGTGGACCCTATCTTGGTAGAAGTATTATGAGTTGGTAGGACTTAAATATGGTTTCTTCTAAAATACTAATACGTTAATGAACTTACTCTATCAGAACAAAGGCAAAGCACCGAGTGGATATGCTTGTGGTAGTACCTTTACTTGTAGTATGAGAATAGAGTACAAAGAATCTCTTGATATCCCTTAAACCTTGTGCCAACATGGGATGTGTCCTTAGTTCTACCTTTTGCAAGTAGAACACCTTCCACAGTGTGGGGTGTTATGACACTGGATTCCTTATAAAGCTAGTATTGTCTATGTCAGTTAGTGCCTATTCTCATCATGTGGGTTATGCACTCTAGTTATTAGATATGTTCTACAACATGTGGATAGTGGAATGGGATGCTATCTACACTTGGAACGGCTAGGCCTTGAAGATGCTAGAATGAGTTCCTTAGGTCTTCCTAGATCATTATGTGAAGTCCGCTAGTTGTTTATTTGTCTCATAAATGTATTAAAGGAAATATGTTCACTTTGTAAAGGTGTATTGAGTTAGAAATGTTCTTACCTAGGGTAGCTTTGAGGATTACTTAGGTGTTCTTGAAGAGGGTGTATGAGCGGTCTCTTCATGTCTTACTCAAGTGAATCTTACAGTAACCTTAGGTAGGGATCTAAAGTAATGAAAATTATTACTTGTTGAATATGGAATATGTCGTATATGTGATTATTGAGTTGTATTATGTCTATTGAACTCTTATGCTGAAGGTTTTTTTATCAAAATAGCATGAAAGCATATGTTAAAGTAAATGTCCGTTTTAACATGGTTTTCTTGCATGTTCACCATACTTAGTGTATTCAGTGTGCTAATTCCATACTTTTTTCTATTTCTACAAGTGTAGGTGGTAAATTAGGATTTTGTTAGAAGTTGAGGCTTGGGAATAGCATTATCTCAAGATGACTTTATATGTCCTCATATGATTCGAGGACATAGTTATGTTTTAGTTTACTTTTTTAAAAGAAACATTGTAATAGACTATAGTTTACCTTTAAATTGATGTAAGGGCTCTGACTCTTATATTTCTATAAAAGAGTTTGACTATTATTGTGATGAAAAGTTTAAATTCCACACTACTTTTCATTTATATATATATATATATATATATATATATATATATATATATATATATATATATATATATATATATATATATATGTGTGTGTGTGTGTGTGTGCGCGCGCGCGCGCGCGCGATGAAGGATGCCTAACGGCCTTGTATAAGACCTCTAAGAGGTCGAGTATGTCACATCCGGGGAGCACCCCCTAGAAGTAACGTGGCGTACTTGACCTTTCGGAGGTCTTAGGTTGAAGAATACCCCCAAGAGTTCATTGATGAGTTCTATAAGATACTCTTGTCTAAGGGGTTGTCTACAAGTGAGAAGGCCGAGTCTGCCACTTATCAACTAAAGGATGTGGCTCAAGCATGGTATGTCCAATGGAGAGATAATAGGCCATTTAGAGGTAGTCCGATGACTTGGGAGATCTTCAAGAATGCTTTTCTTGATCGGTTCTTTCCTAGGGAGATGAGGGAAGCTAAAGTGGTTGAGTTCATCAACCTTCACCAAGGAAGTATGAGATTTCATGAATACTCCTTGAAATTCACTAAATTATCAAAATATGCTCTTTCTTTGGTTTTCGATCCTAGAGATGAAATGAGCCACTTTGTGACGTGGGTGTCAGATGAAAAATTTAAAACTTTTCATAGCACATCATATACTAGAAACTTTACTTCATATAAATATAAAATATAATATTACATACTTAGACCTTAAGTCTCTTTGCCATCATAGACTCTAAGACATTAAAGTACATCAGGGACACGGCCCTTAAAACATAAACATAAGTACAATAAGATTGCACTTTACAATAAAGACATAGGAACCCTTGGACTTAAGGGTCCCTTTCCTTGAGCTTGGGAATCACATATCAAGCTCCTCAATCACATAGACATCCTTTAAGCATGCATAACCTACATTTTTTGTAAAAAGTAGAGAAGAATGGAGTTAGTACAAGAATGCACTAAGTATGGCAACCATGCAAAAATATGCATTTAAAAGGGATATTTTTATTGAAATCATACTTCATTCCTCTTTGAGTAAATCTTTATAAAACCTTTATACAATAGCATTTATATCATTCACATACTTCATGTAGACATAATCAAAGTCCAAAAATTATATAAAATCACTTATAGAATTTAAACCATAATTGAGGTCACTTTACATTAAGCTATTTTACCTTAACAATGAACTTCCTTTCTTTTACTCATTTACCCCCCCAAGTAACCTTCTAGTGATACTTGGTGCAATGCATCACCTTAGGGCCACAAGGAACCATACATACAATATACACAAGTCAACACATACCCTCATAGAAGTGTAGCCCATTACAAGACACATTAAGTTAAGACCATAAGGCATTATAGTGAACCTTACTCATTATTCACATATACCAATTTCACTTCACATAGAACATTCAAAGACCTTGTTCATGACCACAATCTTAGTCTACTATTGCAATGTACATGTGAAGCCCCATAACCTCACACATATTTAGTAAACCCATCATGAGACCACAAACCTTAACATTTAATTCATACATCAACATAATAAGTGAAGAACTTTCATCATATAGTCATTAATACCAACATAGTGCATACAAGGATAAGATCACATCATATAGACTCATACCATGTACATCTTCATGACAAGTAGACAAATACTACCATACCATGCATAAAGACATATCCATAATTGATACGCTCAAACTTACTTCTCGAAAAGAAGTAAAGCGGTCGTATCAAGTAAAGAATCCAACTAGTGAGGTTGGGGTCGATCCCACAAGGAAAATGGTTCAGACTTAACTTTATTCTATTATTACTTCTATTTAGTCAATTATTTCCCGAAAACAAATAACTAAAGGGGGGTTTTGATTAACAACTATAATTAACTAATTCTATGTAAATAAATGACAAGTTCAAAGATTAGATTTTTATCAAGTAATTAAAGTAACTAGGGCGTAAGTGTTCCCCATAGGTTCATAACTCGGTAATTCTAACTATAACAATCCCTTCCTAATATCTTGCAAAGTGGTAAGCTATGTATTCCTAATTCCTTGGTCCGGCAACTAGGAAATTTCACTCCGGACCTTGGTCCGGCTACGTGTGTATGCTTTACTAAACCTTACCTTTACCTCATAGTAAGCATCATAATCGATATTTGGCTTAGTTGTTACTTCGCACCAACCAACACTAGCTTATTATCTAGTATACACTAAATCTACGTCAATAATTCTATTCTTATTATCTACCTCCTTAGTCCGGCAAGTAGCAATAAGGCGAGTTCTAACGTTGGCCATCCGTTAAAAAGACTTCTAAACGAAAGAATTATCAATACATGCAAGACATTATTCGAGAATTGTTATTTTAGTTAGATTTTACCTTGTTATTTACCGTGGTTCCCACAATCCTCGTTATGGATTTTAGTTACTCATGCTAATAATCAGACAATTCATATTGATAATATAATAATTCATGCACTTACTTTTATGACAATGAAGAAAATCCAGAAATTCACTTGAATAAATCACAAAAACACTAACAAGTGATTCCGTAAAAGTATGATAAAATCTCAAAATCAAGAGTTCAACACATAAACAATAAAACTGAAAAATATCCAAAGGTCTAACCCCAAAAATGAGGTTTTTCGAACTATTTATAATAAACAAAACCTAATAAAAGAGGGAAATCTATTTAATAAAATTCTGCCCAAAACGCGTCTGAGTCGACGACCCTTGTGACGGACTGTCGTGGACACAATAGACCATCGTGGCTTCCGTCGTTCCATACATAGAACAAATCTCTGCTTCTTTCTTCATCAATTCTCTGTTACCCTCGACGGACAGGTATGACGGACCGTTGTAAGAACGACGGTCCGTCGAAGGGTTCCGTTCCACGACACTTAGAATCTTCTGAAGTTGGGTACTGGGACTACTCTTTGTTAGTATTGACGAATGTGCAGGATGGACCGTCGTGGCTATGACGGTCCGTCGTGAGCTTCCGTAGTCCCACACTTGGTCAGAATTCCCCAACTTCCTTCAGCAGCCATTTTCTTCTCACGACTGGTGCCACCTACGGACTGTCACAGTCACGACGGACCGTCGTGGGCTCCGTAGGTGGTCACTTCTACAATTTCAGCTCAAATTCTCCGTGTTCTTCCTTGGACAGATTTCCTGCAAATAAAGAGAAAACTACATCAAAAATTAATACAAAAAGGCTTTAGACACACACTAAACTTAAGGAAAAAGCATTGAAAGTACCGTGAAACCACGGTACATCAACACCCTCAACTTAAATTTGTTGTTTGTCCTCAAGCGACGCACTATGACTCACTACAAAATCTTTGTACAAGAGTATCCGTATTTTAGCTTTCGCAATCATTTGGCTATCAATCCCGATTATTCTCATTATGTTCATGCATGCTATCACTATTAGGCTTGAATTATGTGGATCAGACCATGACACAGACTCACTACACACTGACACCTATCCTCTTCGATTTCTCACCAAGGTGCTAATTTTTCCGGTATTGCAACTAGTGTCCTCACTTAAATATAACATCCTCATTTTTCACACAATGACTTCAGTTTGAGTATAAGGATTACTTTTCAACACTCGGTCTCAGAACAACTTCACAACTCATTTATACATATTGCCATAGGCTTGCCCTTATTTTCACTGCTTTAAGTTCGCCATAACAACTCTTAGGATCACGATAGGACTTTCTTAGCTTGTAACATAGGCTCAGGGTCAGGTAGGGTATATTTAGGTATACTTTAGTGACTTGTTGCCCTCATTGACATATCGGCTAAGCGTACTACCTTTTTATCGTTTTATTTCGCCCTATTTCTCAATTTTCTTTAACCTTGCTATTCTCCCTTTCTTCTTCTTATGTGTAAGTGACTCTTCTCATTTCTTGTTTTTTTTAAGTCACCTTTGTTTCGTTCTTTCTTCCTCTTTATTCTTTCAACCCCACTTTTCGGAGTATTCCTTATAACAGCCACCCTCAACTAATGATTGTGCCATGAGTCAAGGATCACAATACCCAAGATTGGGTCAGGGCCACGACAAGGTTTCTTTCTGCATTAGCCACCCTCAACTTATGCTTTTGGCGTAAGCTGAGGTGCACATGTCCAAGGAGGGACCAGGGCCAACACATTGTTCCCAGAGAAGATCAGTTGTAGTGAAAAAAAAAGATATTTTTAAGCTCAAATCATTTGGATCAATAAACTTCATTTGGTTTTCTGTTATTTTATGCTCAAGATTGACTATTTCGAACAAGGACCTATGATCCTTTCCTAATTGTTTATTACGGTTTACTTTTAGCAGGACTAACCAGGCAAGTTCTAGCTCAGTACCAATGGTGGACCATTCGAATTTTCCTCACACTCACTTGACATCTCATTACTTTACCAGATTATCAGACACCTAGTTCGAATCTTAGATTTAGGGTCATGCAGGAGTGTATTTCTATGTCATGCTTAGAGCCACACCTTTATCAATTACTATGCCTAGTCATGCATCATTTTCATTACATCAGGATATCATTTCTGTTTTAGCCATCATGCTTTAGAGTTATACTATGTACACAAGATATAAACATGCCGGTTCAACAACAAAAGTAATCAGTCTCTTGGGGAAAAAGAACACAGGCAAGAAAACCCCAAGAGAGGATCGTGAATTGGCTACTGAGACTTCACCCTAGCACTCACTTTCCATTTACCCCACCCCCAACAAAAAAGATATGCAATTGTCCCCAATGCATAAAATAATCTAAAATAATCGAGTGGTAGGTGAAGCAAACCTGAGGCGCAAAGCGCCGATGATCAACAAGCTGGTGGGTCCGGTGTCCCGGAACCCACTCCCTCTGTAGTCTGGACACCCTCAGTAGTGTCCTCAGCAGCAATCGAGGCTCTCCTCGCAGCCTCCAACTCTCGGCGCTCCTTCTTCCGCGCCCTAGCCTCATCCTCATCTCGACCTCTACGCCTCTTAGCATGCTCTCGTGGGGGAGGTGGTGGCACATCAGTAGTGGCGAATAGGGCAGCCATCACCGTGTCCTCAGCAGGCTCTACAGAAGGGGCCTCAGACTCGGGCACCCTAGACTTTAGAATCGTGTCCAGGTCCGCTCTCAGACTCTCTACAGCAGCCTGAAGCGTCCAGCCGCTGATGAACCTCCATGATCTTCCTCTCCATGCGGTGGGCCATCTTCGGCTTCATGCGCTCCTCCGCCTCAGCAATAGACCTCTGCATCCAAGGCTGGATGTGATGCAGAAGTGTGGCCATTTAGGCCTCAAATTTCTGGACCCTAGCAAGAGGGACCAGAGTAGCGGAAGGAGTCGACCGAGAGGAGCTCGGGGCGGTGCTACCACCCGGGATAGACTCGACCGGGGTGGTGTCAGTAGGCTCAGATGTAGCCTAGGTAGCCGCTCGGGCTTGCTCTACTGTATCCGTTAGGTTCTCACCAAGCGGAGGCACCTCCGGGCGGGGCCCTCTGTGTGGAGCCAACTCATTGGCCTCATCCCTGATGAGGCCGATATTAGCATTGCCCTGCGGGGTCTTGAGCTGATCTATGTGCCAAATGGGCACACCTGCGGACCTGCACAAAGCAAACACCATACACGGAAATGGGTAAGTAGTAGTGACCTTGAAAGCCCTCTCGTGCATGACCGCCTGAAGAAGCCAAGTGAAGTCCACCTCGAACCCCGTTATCATCACCGCCATCAAAACTGCCCGATCCCATATGACAGTATTGTCTGCAGCAGTGGGGCAAAGGCAGTGGCGGACTATCAATCACAAAAACATGTCCGTGAAGGTCAGGTTAGCCTTCTTGATGGCTTCCTTCGGCTCAAGTACCCAGTCAGCAGCCTCTCCATCAACGGACAAGTACTGCGCAATCCACCTCTTGGTGGTCTCTCTCAACTCTGGCTCACGCATGAACCATCCATCTTTAACAAGTTTCCACCGGTAGTCAAACTCGGCGGTGAGAGAAGTCCGGGTAGCATCAACATCATCGCCCTATAGATACCGGCGGATGGCTGGTAGGGAGATGTCTACCCACTTGCGGCGGACTCGGATGTGATCTAGCGGGGCCTATTTGGCAGAGGCAGACCGCTTGTCTATCTGAGATCGGAGAGTCGCCACATACGAGGCGTAGAACTCTCTGACCAAATCCTTACTGTATCGGCCCACATCACGAGCCATCCATTCTAGCCGTTGCATGGTGAAGAGGGCATGGAGTGCCGGCATGGTGGGGAGACTCCCCGTAAGGACCCGCCTCTCCAGTGTAAGGGTCCTGGTCATGACCCCCTTATCATTCGGCAGCTTGGCGTCGGTGTACACCTGAAACTGCCCCTAAACACACCACCGGTTGGGCTGGCCGGCAACCGGGGCAGGGACTCTAGTCTGTGGTGCTGGAGTGGAATCAGCACTATCGGCCTCATCCGACGAGGTGGACTGGGATGCGGTGGCTGGAGCAGAAGCCTCCTCAGACCAGAAGACTTCTTCTGAACCCGATACTTCCTCAGAACCGGAAGCATCCCTGGAGTGTGCAGCAGACCTAGAAGGCGTGCCGGTTAGTGTGTGCTCCTCTTCAGACTGGGAGGTAGTGACTACGCCGGGCGCCACCTTCGTGGGCGTGGCTGTGGTGGTACGTGCAGCCCGTGCAGGAGTGACAGTTCCTGGGGGCACGTATTCGGGGTCACGCTCATCATCAGAGCCAATGACCAGTCGGGCAGATGGGGTGACGGACTTTGAACGCCCTCGTTCGTACATGCGATCTTTCTTTGGTGCCATTAGTGTTAGTACCTGATACTTGGAGAAGATGAAAGAAGAGTAAGGCAAAACACTTGATGATCAGCACTCAAACATAGGACTCCGACCGGCAGAGAACTCGAAGACTTAGGGAGTTTGTGAGAGGAAAGATTTGGGGATTATGGGAAGGGATGGGAAATCTGAAGTTTGGGGAGAGGATGAGAGTGATAGGGAGTTCAAGAGGGAGTAAATGGAGGAAATGGGGGAAAGAAATGGTTTGAATGAAGAGGTGCGAAGTTAAAAGGTTTAAAAACTTTTAATATTCGCCGGTCGGGTCGGGTCGGGTCTACGAGTTTTGACGCAACGAGTCCTCATCGACGGTCCATCGCAGACTCGATGGTCCATCGTGGGGGTCCGTCATGGGTGCCTAACTTAGAAAAATTAAAAAACATACCTAGGCACGACGGATGTTTGCGACGGTCTGTCGCAAGTTGGACGGTCCGTCGATGGGTTCGTCAATGGGTGCTGCAGACCAATTTTCTGCAGATTTCCTGGTGATGTGATACCTGCAAATTTAACACCCATTAACCTATTATTTTTGTATTTTCTGGACACGTTTTTGACACGGACTCTAAACTACGCTCTAGCCCACACTTCTAACAAAAAGAAAAGCAAAGAAAATGCAACTATTACTAGAAATTCATGAAAAAACTATAGTTGGATTAGAGGATACATATTGGGTTGCCTCCCAACCAGCGCTTGATTTAACGTCGCGGCACGACGGAGGACACTTGATTACTCAGACTTCATCAAGATGGTATGCCTCGATCACTTCATTCACCGTTTCAGCATGGCCCAGATAGATTTTGATTCGCTGTCCGTTCACCTTAAACCGTACAACCTCCTTGTTCTCTAACTCAACCGCTCCGTGAGGGAATAGTTGGGTGATCAAGTAAGGCCCAGTTCATTTGGACGTGAGTTTGCCCGAAAACAAGCGCAACCTAGAATTGAATAAAATCACCAAACCCCCAACCATAAAATCGCGTTTCTCAATCTTTTGGTCATGGTACTTCTTCATCCTTTTTTTGTAGAGGGATGAACTTTCATAAGTTTTTAGGCTAAATTCATCGAGCTCATTTAACCCATTTAACCTCTGTTCTGCAGACTCATTCCAATCCATTTTCAACTTCTTCATTGCCCACATGGCTTTATGTTCTAATTCAAGCGGTAAGTGACAAGCCTTCCATATACAAGTTGGTATGGGGACATACCTATGGGAGTCTTGTATGTTGTTCGATAGGCCCAAAGAGCATCATCAAGCCTCCTTGACCAATCCGTTCTACTAGCATTCACCATTTTCGACAAAATCTGCTTAATCTCCCTATTTGACACCTCAACTTGCCCACTAGTTTGAGGATGGTAAGGAGTGGCCACATTATGGCGAACCCCATATTTCTCCAATAATCCCTTAAACAATTTGTTGCAAAAGTGGGATCCCCCATCACTAATAATAGCCCTTGGGGTGCCAAATCGGGAAAATATATTCTTTTTTCAAGAATGCGGTGACACTTTTCCCTTCATTATTTGCGAGTGCGATAGCTTCCACCCATTTAGACACATAATCAAGCTCTACTAGAATGTACTTCATCCCATGATAACTCACAAAATGGCCCATAAAATCAATGCCCCATACATCAAACAATTCGATCACAAGAATGGGATTTAAATGGAGCTCTTGCTTCCTCGAAATACCACCATCTCTTTGGCATCTATCACATGCCTTGGCAAACTGATGAGCATCTTGATGGATAGTTGGCCAATAGTATCCACATTGTAAGGTTTTGTGGGCTGTCCTGATACCACTATGATGCCCACCTACAGGCAAAGAATGGCACGCCTCCAAGACACTCAACATCTCAACTTCCGGCACACAACGCCGAATAAGCCCATCGGCACAACTCCTATACAAGTATGGTTCATCCCAAAAGAACTTTTTAACATCATGCATGAACTTTTTCCTTTGGTGAAAGGACAAGTCCGGTTGGACAATATCACTGGCCAGATAATTCGCAAAATCTGCGAACCATGGAATCAAGTCTTGGGAGGCGGCCAATACATGCTCATCAGGGAAAGTATCATCAATTTCAGCCTTTACACCTAACTCCCTCAGTGCTTTATCTTCTAATCGGGACAAGTGATCAGCAACTTGATTTTCGGTCCCTTTTCTGTCTTTCACCTCAAAGTCAAATTCTTGCAGTAGTAATACCCACCGAATCAATCTTGGTTTTGCATCTTTCTTTGCCATCAAATATGTTAAAGCAGAATGATCAGTATGCACTATAACTCTAGTGCCCAGAAAATAGAAGCGAAATTTCTCAAAAGCAAAGACTACTGCAAGGAGCTCTTGCTCAGTTACGGTGTAGTTCTTTTGGGCTTCATTTAGGGCTTTACTAGCATAGTAAATGGGGTGAAGGATTTTATCCCTTCTTTGTCCCAATACCACACCAAGAGCAACCCCACTAGCATCCCACATCACCTCAAATGGTTTGCTCCAATCCGGAGAAAGAATGATAGGTGTAGACACCAACTTTTCTTTCAACTCACCAAATGCCTTAAGACAGGATTAATCAAAATAAAATTTACACTCTTTTTCAAGCAACTTGCACAAAGGATGCGCAATTTTTGAAAAATCCTTGATGAACCTCCGGTAAAAACCTGCATGCCCAAGAAAGCTTCTCACACCTTTTACAGAGATAGGTGGGGGAAGTCTCTCTATTACCTCGACTTTAGTTCGATCAACCTCTATGCCCTTCTTTGAAATGCGATGACCCAATACAATACCCTCTTTCACCATGAAGTGACATTTTTCCCAATTTAGTACCAGATTGCAGTCTTTACACCTCTTAAGAACCTCAGACAAATGACTCAAACAATGCTCAAAGGAGTCACCAACCACAGAAAAATCATCCATAAACACCTCAATAGTGTCCTCCACCATATCGAAGAATATCGACATCATACATCTCTGAAATGTGGCGGGTGCATTGCATAACCCAAACGACGTTCTCTTGAACGCGAAGGTCCCATATGGACAAGTGAAGGTGTTTTTCTCTTGATCAAGAAAACAATACCACCGCTTTCCGGCAAGTCTATCCAACATCTGATCCATGAAGGGCATAGGAAAATTGTCTTTTTTGGTCCATGCATTTAATTTACGATAATCCATACACACCCTCCATCCAGTCACCGGTCTCATCAGAACAAGCTCATTTTTCTCATTGGGGACCACAATCATTCCCCCTTTCTTAGGTACACACTGTACAGGGCATACCCAACTACTATCAGCGATCGGATATATTACTCCGGCATCCAACCACTTAATAATTTCCTTCTTCACTACCTCTTGCATAGGTGGATTTAAACGTCTCTAGTGCTCAATACTTGGCTTATGATCGGGCATGAGTTGGATTTTATGAGAACAAATACCGGGAGGGATCCCAATAATATCCGCAATAGTCCACCCAATAGCTCTTTTGAACCTTTTTAACACTTTCACCAAACTCTCAACTTGATGCACATTCAAATCTAATGCAATAATAACCGGCAAAGTATCATCTTTTCCCAAGAATACATACCTCAGATGAGGTGGTAGAGCTTTTAGTTCTAATTTTGGAGCCTCCTCAATAGATGGTTTCGCGGGTGGAGATTTGCGATGTTGCATATCTAACTCAAATTTCTTGGGTTTAAAACGAACATTACCTCGATCAAGTGTTGCTAATGCTTCTACACCCAGACGCTCTTCAATTTGTACCTTAGATGACTGTCCAACTTTGTAGGATATGGCAGATACCGATTGGAGCTCACCACTCTGCCTCATGGACCGACAAATGTTGAAGGTCACTTCTTCATTGTTCAACCAAAATTTCATCTGCCCTTTGTCCATATCAACCAAGGCTCTACCCGTAGCAAGGAATGGACTCCCAAGAATAATAGGCACCTCAAAATCGACCTCACAATCAAGAATAATAAAATCGTCCGGAAATATGAACGACTCCACTTTTACTAACACATCGTGGAGTATCCCAATAGGCCTTTTTACCATTCGATCGGTCATCAGTAGCCGCATCGCAGTGGGATTTGGGTCACCCAAACCCAACTTCTTGTAAATCGAGAGGGGCATGAGATTTATACTTGCCCCAAGATCACATAATGCTTTCGCAAAATGTAATAACCCGATTGTACAAGGTATAGTGAAAGCACCTGGATCTTCTTTCTTTTGCACTAGAGATCTTGTAGCAATATCACTACAGTGCTGCATTCTATCATCATCCTCAAAAGTGATCGATCTTTTCTTCGTAACCAGATCTTTCATGAACTTGGCATAACCGTACATTTGTTCCAGAGCTTCTACCAAAGGGACATTGATGGAAAGCCGTTTCAACATCATTATAAAACGCCGGTATTTACCATCCTCGGTCTTTTTCACTAATCTTTATGGGAAGGGGGGGTGGTCTAGGTATGGGAGTCACCTTTTGGGGCACTTCAACCCCTTTTCCCGTTTTGTCTTCTAACTCACCACTAACCTCCACCATAGTTCCGACCTTGGTTTCCTTGACCTTGGCGCCAATTCTCCTGATTGGAGCCTTGGGCGTTCGGTCGGAAACCCCCCGTCTGCTCAGCTACCGCATAAGAGTCCTCTTTATAGTAATACTCATCATTCGGTGGTGATGGTTTAGACAAGTAGTTCACCGCATTTACCTTTTCTGCACCCCCAGTGACATGTTTTAACACCAACCCAAGCTCAATTCTCATCTGAGCCATCTCTTCACGAATCTCGTCTGTGGCTGGGTTGTGTGCGGATTGCACTGCAAAGGTGTTTCTCCCAGTATCTGACTTCCTAGTACTCCATGCCTTATTATTTTGGGAGATTTTCTCCAACTTTTCAGCGATCTCAGCATAAGGACACTCCCCATAAGAACCACCCGCTATCGTATCCAGTACTGCTTTATTATTATCATCCTGTTCCCGATAGAAGTATTCTTTCAGTGACTCATCATCGATGCGTTGATTGGGTACACTCCTCAAGAACGATGTGAACCTGTCCCAAGAACTACTGACTGATTCACCCGGTAGTGCCACAAAGTTGTTCACCCTATCTTTGTGGTTTAGTTTCTTAGATACCGGGTAGTAACGTGCCAAGAACCAACCCTCAGTTGATTCCAAGTGTAGATTGAGTTGTAAGGTAGTTCAGTAAACCATATAGCAGCCTCTCCCGTGAGTGAGAGAGGGAACACTCTTAACCCAATTACATCCATGTTCAGATCAAGCCTCCCTACACAACTCTTACACACCGACCTTACTTTTGCGATGTGAGCATGTGGATCTTCAGAAGGTAACCCTAAAGACAAACCTCTAGCGGTGAGCATTTGCATCAGGCTGCTAGTTACCACGAATGTATGGCCGTGTGGTAGGGGGGCAAGACAAGTGGCCCGTCTGAATTAGTAATGTTTTCATATCCCCTATAGTACTCTTGGGGACGTGGAGCGGGATGTTGTCCCCTTAGTTCATCTTCCTCACGATTTTCAGGTAATAACCAACCATGAGCATCAACCGGAGCTGGAATATCCTGGTTGGGATCATCATAGTTAATACCCAAATTTCGATTCATCCTGCATAGTGTACGCTCTAATTCATGGTCGTGTGGAAGCAAGGGTTCTCTTCTACTCCGCGTAACTGGCATACAGGAAGTTAGATCTGCAAGAGACAAAAACAACAAGAAAAAGTAAAATTAGGAAAATATTGACTAAACTTTAGTAATACGTTTTAATTTAATCTAAAAGCCACTTTCCCCGGCAGCGGCGCCCAAATTTGATACGCTCAAACTTACTTCTCGAAAAGAAGTAAAGCGGTCGTATCAAGTAAAGAACCCAACTAGTGAGGTTGGGGTCGATCCCACAAGGAATATGGTTCAGACTTAACTTTATTCTATTATTACTTCTATTTAGTCAATTATTTCCTGAGAACAAATAACTAAAGGGGGTTTTGATTCACAACTATAATTAACTAATTCTATGTAAATAAATGACAAGTTCAAAGATTAGATTTTTATCAAGTAATTAAAGTAACTAAGGCGTAAGTGTTCCCCATAGGTTCATAACTCGGTAATTCTAACTATAACAATCCCTTCCTAATATCTTGCATGCAAAGTGGTAAGCTATGTATTCCTAATTTCTTGGTCCGGCAACTACGAATTTTCACTCGGCACCCTGGTCCGGCTACGTGTGTATGCTTTACAAAACCTTACATTTACCTCATATTAAGCATCATAATCGATATTTGGCTTAGTTGTTACTTTGCACCAAACAACACTAGCTTATTAGATAGTATACACTAAATCTATGTCAATAATTCTTTTCTTATTATCTACCTCCTTGGTCCGTCAAGTAGCAATAAGGCGAGTTGTAACGTTGTCCATAATTTAAAAAGACTTCTGAACGAAAGAATTATCAATACATGCAAGACATTATTCGAGAATTGTTATTTTAGTTAGATTTTACCTTGTTATTTACCCATGGTTCCCACAACCCTAGTTATGGAGTTTAGTTACCCATGCTAATAATCAGACAATTCATATTGATAATATAAGAATTCATGCACTTACTTTTATGACAATGAAGAAAATCCAGAAATTCACTTGAATAAATCACAAAACACTAACAAGCGATTCCGGAAAATTATGATAAAATCTCAAAATCAAGAGTTCAATACTTAAACAATAAAACTAAACAATATCCAAAGGTCTAACCCCAAAAACGAGTTTTTTCGAACTATTTATAATAAACAAAACCTAATAAAAGAGGGAAATCTATTTAAGGAAAATCTGCCAAAAACGCGTCTGAGTCGACGACCCTTGTGATAGACCGTCATGGCTTTCGTCATTCTATACTTATCACAAATCTCTGCTTTCTTCATCAACTCTCTGTTACCCTCGACGGACAGGTATGACGGACCGTTGTAAGAACGACGGTCCGTCGAGGGGTTCCGTTCCACGACACTTAGAATCTTCTGAAGTTGGGTACTGGGACTACTCTCTGTTAGTATTGACGAATGTGCAGTATGGATCGTCGTGGCTATGACGGTCTGTCGTGATCTTCCGTAGTCCCACACTTGGAAAGAATTCCACAACTTCCTTCAGCAGCCATTTTCTTCTCATGACTGGTGCCACCTACGGACCGTCACAGTCACGATGGACCATCGTGGGCTCCGTAGGTGGTCACTTCTGCAATTTAAGCTCAAATTCTCCGTGTTCTGCCTTGGACAGATTTCCTGCAAATAAAGAGAAAACTATATCAAAAATCAATACAAAAAGGCTTTAGACACACACTAAACTTAAGGAAAAAGAATTGAAAGTATCGTGAAACCACGGTACATCAATAATCATACACATTAGGTCACATTCCTAAGACTTCCTAAGGAGCTACTTGTGCAATGTCTAGATCGGTTCATTACTTCCACCTATCCTAAGTAACCTCCCTTAAGTCATCCTAGTTAGGGTCCTAGTCATTTACTTCCATTGTCCATTTTACTTTAGAGAAGCTATAGCCTTAATTGACACTAAGACCATGGGTGCTAAACATGGAATTTGGTGTTGTAGAGCCTCACACCAATGGAAGGTGTTCCTACCTAGCCAAGGTAGAACATTAACACATGCTAGCATATTTGGTGATATCACTTGCTGGATCCTATGTGACAAACATAGTTTATGGAACTTGGGAGCCATCATGGAAACATCACTCTACACCCTTTTTGGGTCAGGCTATCCACCCCATGAGGACCGTTAGTGGACCCTTTCACCTTCCCTCTTTAGGAAGGTGCCACCCCCTCATATACAAGTTCACTCGATGCTAAGCTAAGTTCCCTTTATTGAAAAAGCCTTTATTATCATTTCTTTATAAAACATAGGCTTAGGAGAGTCATCCCCTCATATGCTTAGCTCATAGGTCATAGATGAGAGTTCATCAACCTAAATCATGTGAGAAATCCTTTCACATGGACATAGCGTATGTATTATCACTATCTAGTTAAGGATACACTTGATCACACCTTTCACGACTCCTCTATTTACTAGATCATCATTCATGTGTGAGTGTGTATACATATAGTGATAAAAACTTTCACATTACACATTAAGACCACACATGAGCATACATTCATATTCATGCACATAGAAACAGAACCTAGGAACTATCCTATCAAGGTACACATGTGCAATGCATGAACAAGGTCCCATACCCTTGCCCATACTAGTACACCTATCAAGTCATCCTTGTTAAGGAAACATATCATACTTTCATAGACATAAGCTTAATATGCATAGTAGTACACACTAGTGAATATGAGAACTACCTTTCATTTAGACACTATGATTCTATACTACTTGTAAACATGCATGAAGTGTGAGTGTGTGTATAGATTGGTCAACATGATCACATAATGGCTATCAACAACATATTGAGGCAGCCACCCTCTTAAGACCACATTTCAAGCATAGACCACACAACACACAATAGCATAGGAGGCAAGACAATATTCACATTATAACCAAGACTCCTAACTTTAGCTATTTACACATTCACATAGGGGTACATGGGTAGGGGTCATCAATACTTAACACTTCATTAATGGCATCACCTACACATGATCTTAGCATAACCATTTACATGCTCATAACAATAGTAACATAACCTAGATTCACAACTATAATAGAAGACTAGGCACAAGTTACACATAAGGTGATCATCATAACCACTCATTCATACATTCATGAATCTGCCTTAAAGGCCATCGTAGACACATATATAATGACAATAAAGTAAACACCTCCACCATAAGTGGACCATACCACACAATGTCATACAAGGCTTCATCAACATTACTATAAAGAAGTAGAGAAGTAGAAGAGTGGGGCAAACCTTACCAATCCTTTAGCCTTTGGTAATTCATTGACCATTACTATTCTTTCATCAACAATTCAAATATAAGTCAAGAGCTAAAGGTATACTATCATAATCGCAAATCATACATTAATCATAACAAGATTGATATCATATTAGGTCCACTACATCATCAATTTATAGAATGTGAAGGGAAGTTGATCTCTTATCAATTCTTTCTCACTTTGATTGTCAATTAGTCATGCTCATAATTAATCAATAATACACATAAAAAGGCAGTAGCTAAAGATACCATGGCTTAGACGAAATCCGACTACAATTTGCCAAGGGGTCAAGATTACAGTGAGCATCATGAAATTGCAATACAGAGGAATTAGGGATCGAGTCTTCAAGCATCAATCCACATTAGGTACCAACACATAATTCATCATTATACTCTATTATATGCAGTAGCTAAAGTATAGTTAACCCTATACAACATCATGAACCAATTACCATGGAATCGAGATACATTGAACTATATTTACACTTTAGAGAAGATAGGAGAACATGAATCAACACTACCTAATACTCAAGCCTTGATCCACATTTGATACATTAAATATGATTCATAATCTTTATACATGATAGGCAGTAGTTAACAAGAAATTTAACATAATCGAATTCCAATTTTATACATTATAAGACCAATGTTACAGTGAATCATGAACATCTAAGTTAGTCATGTTCCAATCTTCATACATTGATCTACATGGATCCTTCATCATCAATTCATCATTAATTCACGTAAATAACAGTAGGTATAGACAATTCAACATAAGAGAATCAGAATTAAACCATTAACAAGCCATGATCAGAAAGCCCATGCAAGGGCTAAATCTATTTAGGGAAGCAACATGGGTTTATCATGCAATTTGATTAAAATAACGTTCAAACAAATACATTAACATCATTTCATCATGATTTAACCATTTAAAATGGTTTTATAAAGAACCCATGTCTAGATTGAAGAAGAAGAGATTTGATCATGAAACCTTGTTTGAAAACTTGAGATTAACTCTCCAAGTGAAAGGTTACTTGGAGATGAAGGATTACCATACCTTTGTATAGTTGAAAACCTCTAAAAGTTGGTGAATAACCCATGATAATCCAATCTATAAGATGTTCTTGAGCTTCAACAACAACGGAGGTTTCTAGGAAGAATTGTTTTTTCAGGGAATGTTTATTTCGTGAGCATGGGATTGGGGATGGGTTGGTCACGTTTTAGATTACTTATATACAACCAAAAATAGGTAACTAATTCAATTAGGGTCAGTTTAGGACGTGGGGTGAATTTCCCATTCACCCCTTAAATAAAACAGTCGCATGGCAGTGATTGGAGGCCACCATCGACGGCCAGTAGGTCCATCGACGGGCCGTCTGTGGCTTCAGTCAATTGGATCTTGGCGTGTTTTTGGGTTGAGACTTGGCCAGTCTAAGTTTCCATCGACAAAACCTCACCAACGGGCCGTTGGGCAACCAACTGGGCATCATTTGGTTTGGTCGATTGACACTGCCAAGGTAGTGTCTCGATAATCCTTGGGTCCTTCTTGTGGACCATTTTGCGGGACCTTTTAGAAGTCATACCATGACGTTTCCCATGTAAATACAAACCTTAACAAGTTTTATACCTCCCACATAAGTTTCACGTAAAACAAATACTCACAACTCGTCCAAACATACTAGGCCCCATCAAGACATGCACATGCATGTCTGAAGGCTATCTTTCAAACGCCTCTTATGTTCTTGGACGTTTGACCTCCAAACTTGATGAAACTCCATATACTGCCCATAAAAATCATTATAACTCATTTTAAGACTTCATAAGCTCATTCCATACAATTATAATCATGTATAGACACATGTGCAACATAGGTGACTAGTCGTCGAACGTCTTGGTCGTCCCTTGACGTTTGACTTCCAAATCACCTCAAACTTTACACACTTCCTCAATACCATATTATAAGCCATTTTAGGAACTTATAACCTTATGACAAACATTTTAGGCTCTAGACACCTTAACTCATTTTGCGGGTCTTACAGAGTACGTCGTGTGGCAACTTAAGAGTGCCATTTAACTTCTAGGGGTTCTCCCCGGCATTACAAGTTTATCGATAACAGCTCGATGAATCTCCAAGTTAGAGTGGATATAGCCCTTTTGCATGTTTTTTTGTTGTGACCTATCTCTTTTGGAAGACTTGTCTTAGATAGCCGAAACCAACTCGTTGGATCACCATGTTGGAGACGACTCTCCCTTGTATGCTTGTGTGATATTCAAATATGTGTTGGCATGAATCTTAAGTAAGATTGCTCAAACTCACCTAACCTGTGATGACAATCTTTTTCCTAGTCGGTGAGCGTCAAAACGTTTTTTGAACTATGTTTGATTTTTAAACTTGTTTCAACTAAGCATCACCTCGACTTTTTCGGAAATGTTTTTCCTTGCAGGAAATGCGTGAAAAAAAAGTTAACAAAGTTGTGTCCTTCGAATCTGAAAAAGAATCTCCTCCTCCTCCTCCTTGTGTAAAATCTCGCAACTAGAAACCACTAGGATGATCACCAACCTCTCATTGAGTTTGCATAAAACAACAGTTACAACTCTAGCATCCAAATGGCCACTAATGAAGCTCTTTATCGGAGAAGATTCAGATCTCCTATTGGATGGTTTGAGGTTGGTGAAGCAGGTTTGATAGGATTTACTTCACTAATCTATGGAGAAGGTGAAGGTGATTCATGAGAGGTTGAAAATGGCACAGAGTCGTCAAAAATCCTACAGTGATTTTTAAAGAAGGCTGTAAGAGTTTGAAGTGGATGATTAGGTATATCTAAAAGTTTCACCAATGAACGGTGTTATGAGGTGTGGTGATAAGGTGAAACTCAGTCTACGGTATATTGGACCTTATTGCAGAGCCATGAGAATTTGAAATGTAGCATACGAGTTGGATCTACCACAAAAGTTAGTAGTATTTCATTCGGTGTTTCACATCTCCATGTTGAAGAAGTGCATGGGTGATCCTTCATTGATCATTCCAACTTAGAATATGGAGTTCAAAGATAACTTATCTTACGAGGAGGTTCCGGTGCAAATCCTAGATCACCAAGTTCACCAATTGAGAAGAAAAAAGGTAACATAAGTCAAGGTCCTTCGAAGGAACCAATTTGTTGAAGAGGCTACTTGGGAAGCTGAAGAGGACATCAAGAAGATATATTCACATCTTTTTTAATCAGGAGAAAGTGCATACCAAGGTACTAACTTTCTTCTTAGTACTATCTAATTTTGAGTAAGCATGATTGTTTTGTTGCATTTGCTTGGTGGTGTTTTAACTTGATGTTCCTACCCTAACTCTAGTAAGAGTAATCTCATTGGAGGACGAATGTTCCCAAGGGGGAGATATTGTAATATCTTGCATCTAGAAAAGACTAGACAAGAGGTTAAAATTATAAAAAAAAAAAATATTTTGCGAAAGAAAAAGAAAAATCTGGAACATGTCTAAGTTAAAAATTGAGTTTTTAGTCAATTTCAAACAACCATAACTCCTAGCTCAGGATGATTTATGGGTATCTTAAGGTAAGGTTAGAAATCGCTTAAAATGATCTTTCCAACACAGCTGAGTTTGTGCTATTTCGATATTGTATGAGTGAGTTATGCCTTTCGAAAGTTAAGTTGTTGGAATAAAGAAAGTCCAATCCGGATTTGAGAAGGGCAAAGTTGTATTTTCCTTACTCAATTTAATTAATTCGTTTTTTGGAATTAATTGAGGTAAATCCATACCTTTGTTTAGTCTTAGAAAAAGGAAAAACTTATGCTAGTGCTTGGAGAAGAGAAAAAAGAAAAGAAAAGAGGAGTGAAATCAAGAACGCTTAAGCTTTGCACGTGGAATTTGTCGGGGGTGATCCCTAAAAATGTATGTGAGATCACATAGTGTTGGGTTAGTTCACACACACGCCAATCTAATTTAATTCGGCAAATCTAAGCTATTTAAATGATAAGAAATTGTGTAGTTGAAGAACATTGTTGAAGTTTTCATTGAATTCTTGATAGTTGTGTTGTTGAAATTTTGATTCATGTTTCCGGTTGTAATTTTGGGTTGAATCTATTGTATATTGATAGTACTAATGATTCTAAGTGTTTAGACAAATAACTATGGAAGTTTATAGGAAAACAAAGGAGAAAAGTCGAGAAGATGTAGGTAAACGGTTGAGGCGCCGCTCCAGCCGGAGCCCCAAGGACCAGTGTCTGTCCGTAGGACCTTGGGTGCCGCGCCATCTAGAGCATCCCACCCTACTCTCTGTTTGATGAGGGTTGGTGCACCGTGCCTCTCTATAACGACCCAAAGTACACCCTAGTCGATACCGACGTTCTCATTCTCGAAGAGGACTAAGACAAGCCCATAGCATACATCATCGCACATCATAGGTAAAAAATACGGAAAAATTTAAAAGTTTACATAGTGAAGTGTACTTTGACTTCTCGCATATTATATATGGAGTTTACATAGACTCCTCGCATACGAAGTTTACATAGACTTATCTTTTAGCATAACAAATCATATAAGAGTCTAAAGTGTCATCTCACATATAAACCATCTACAAAATACAAATGTATGGACATAGCCAATAAAAAACAATACACCATTATAGGCTTACAATAATTTTCTCAATGATACAAGAAAGAATGAAAGTTTCTAAACAAAAACAACATCATAGCTAGATTGGAACGTGGCAACATCCCCGGACATGAGGACTCACCAATGACTTGGGAAAAGATCCAAGTCTTCCTTACAATCGACCACGAACTTCTCAATGGCCCGAACTTAAAATGTTTGGGGAAAAGGGAGAAATATGGGTTAGTACATTAGACGTACTAAGTATGGCTTCTATGCTCAAAATCATCAATGCATGAGAAAAGAACATTTTAGTCAAAATCATGCTTTATATCAACTTAACTCAACATGCACATATAATAAGCATAGTAAGTCAATTCAACACAATATAAACCCAATATGTAGACAACCTAAGCAATACTAGTGCAATGCAAAAGATAGAACCCCATAACCCTATCAAAAGCTAAGTATCACATAAAGCAACCCACTTCATACTTACAACATACTCGAATTATTAAACATGACATGCTTAATACATCAATGCTACTCATAGCTTATCAACATAATCATAATCATAATCATAATCATAAAAGAACACTACTAGGACCATCCCTTAGGACCCCACAAGTGCAATATACAAGGAAATTACCATACCCTCCCTTACACCATGTAAAAAACCTAAAGACAACCCTAATAAGAGTTCACATACTTAGCTTGTTCATTTACTTTTTACATTAGTGAAAGAAGTGCAATAACAAACATGAGACTATGTGAGCTACAAGGAATTTGGTGTTCAACTCCCACACCCTAAAGAGAGGGTTAACACTTGCCTAAGGTGTAACCATTCGTACATAGCTATCTAGGTGGATCCACTAAGCTAGAGTACTATGTGGGCACATAGTTAAGGGTCAAGGATATTATTAAGAGAGACCTTGACTTGCTAAACGTTGAGGTTCCATATCATGAGACAACACATATCTAGGGAATCTGGACTTACTAAACGTGAAGAAACCCATGTTGGAGGCCGGATTTACTAAACATGAGACCTCAATCTCATTTACCTGCCCTTTCGGTGCTAAGCAACTATTACCTTTAGCAATCATCTTATTTCATCATACAAGTTCATATTAGTATCTTCTAGACCCCTATGTAAATATCTTATCATATATAGCTCATAGTTCATCACAAGTGAGAACAATCCTTTCCTTTTAGACACCACTTAATAAGTAAGTAAACCTTTCACTTAACACTTTATTATAATCATGAGAAACTACTGTCAGTCATACAATAATTGTATCATAACATGAATACATAGTTCATGTCTAATTCAATGTCTTAGGGTTAGGGATGAGGAATACTTATCATCAACATCACAACCACACATTAGACATAGAAGCATTAGTATCTAAGTAACTCATAATTCATTACTGAATACAAGAAGAACCAATTAACATACCTCTTTGTCCCTTCCAAGAACCTTAATACTTACATTACCAAGAATACATAACCAATTACATAAGCAAGTAAATTCAAGAAACAATTACATAATAAAAAACAATGTAGTCAATCTACATATTCATAATCTTCACCATTTACCATATCAATCCAATGTTTTCATGAAATTGGGGAAAATAAATGAGTATAGGGATATCTCATAGTAAATAATCAATTAACCATCAATACATAATTAAATAACAATAACTCATCATAATTCAACACAATTGATTCACAATTTTGTTTTTCAAAGAAGACCCATGTGAGGAGAAAACCCCTAGTTTTGGGAGATTTAAAAATCATCTTTCGGAGGGACTTCTTGGGGAAAAGAAACCCAAGAGTGAAAGTAATAATACCTTAAAGATGAATAGACACAAAATTTGAGTAGAACATTGGAGGCTTTGTTCTTCTTCTTCAACCTTCAAAGCTTTTTCAATGTAGGATGAATAGAGGGAGAAAGTAGAGAGAGGTGAGAGATTTTGAGTTTGATTTGGAGATTTAGTTTTTGTGGGAAATTGTGGTGAAAACTGATTTTAAATCAATATATAATCCTCCCCTAAAATACCCAAAAGACCCCTCACTTAAATTGACCTTTTAATGAAGTCAAACTAGAATTCAAATTTCAGATTTTTCATCGGGAAACAAGTTTGCGTCGCGGAGCTATTCCCACATGATTTCTGATTTTTTTTTTGAAACAGTAGAGTACGCGATGTGCCCGTGTCACAGACCAAACTTTTTGTCTTGGGTGTTCCAAGTCCGCGACGCGGACTGGCTCACTCCAAGAGCTAAAGCTTGCTGCCTCTTGGCAGCTTGCTTGGTCTAAAGTGGGGTCCCTTTGTGGACCCCTAGGGCGATCCTTGGGTGGTCTTACCTGAACGTTTTGACTATATATACTTCATTTATCTATTTAAAGTCTGTTTACAAGTTTTAGACTTCATATCACACTACTAAGACTTCACAAGATCCATGAACGTTTACTAGTTCAACTTGCACTAGTTCCTGGATGTCAAAGTCGTTTCTTAGCGTTTGGCTGTTATACCACCTAATAAGGTTTACTACTGTCATTTTTTGTCGAAAACATCATTGTTCAACATATGTGTCTCTAGTATAGGTCATGGAAATTATGATGTGTTACACTCTCAGAGCGTCAGGCACGCTATTTCTCCCCATTCTTTCCCCATCTTTTCATACTAGTTCCTATGTGATGTACCTATGTTTCATAGTTGATTCCAAAACGCTAAGGTACATATAAACATCATGAAATCATAAATAAACATGAGGTCATGTTCCTTGAATCCACAATCCAATTCAAGGAAAGTAAGATCAAAGTCAAGGGTGTTAAGACTCAAGTCTAGAAGTGAAGAAGCAAGTCAAAGCAAAGTTCTTAAAAGTTTTCAAGAGTCTTTAGAAACGTTTTAACCTTGTTATTAAGACCCAAGTTTCAAGTTAATTAAGAGTAAATGGTTGAGTTCATCTCTCAAAAGCTATAAGAAAACTAAGTATTCCCTAAGAGTTGTTTTAATACTCAAGTTTCAAGTTAAGTAAAGAGTAAAGAGTTGAGTTCATTTCTCAACAACTTATAAGGGAACTAAGTATTCCGTAATAGTTTATAAATGTTTTCACATTTAAGATAAGAGGAAACTAAGATTTTCCAAACGAGTGTTGACCAAGAAAAGACAACATTATTTCAATGAGAACTTTTAAAGCTAAGTGGTGAGCAAAGATCTCAACATAAAGAACAAAGTTTTTTTGAAACACATAAGCTAAGTATATATTTGGGAGTCGTATCGAGCACCAATATGGGGATGCGAGATCATAATAACTTAAGTGTCCGTAAACCATGTAGCCATCATGTGCATTAAAGGATCATACTCTTTAGATGATCACTTAAGTTAAGCTAGTGGATCCACTAAGTTATATTACGTCCTATACCAATATCATGGTATATGATGGTCCTTGGCAGCATTAGGTTAAATATTGTACCATCAATTAGGGGATCATAGTGATGATTTTCGGTTAGATAATCTCCAACAGAAGTTATATTACATTAAATAAGTGATGTTAAGTTATTGCTTTATTTTTAACGAACTAAGATTGTTTTCAGTTTCTTAAAAGTCTTATATATATATATATATCACATGTGTTTTGCTGCTTTACATAGATTTGTGTATCCATGAGTTGAGCAGAGCCAAGGTAAGTTTTCACTTCTTACTCCATTTCAAGAATAAATTGATTAGCATTCCAACTCGCATACTCATATATTAAATGTACTGATTGAATTTGAACTGCATCATCTTATGATGCAGACACATGTAACTAGGATCAGGATCCGGCGTACCATTGATCCTGTGAGCAGCTCAGGTAACTAGGATCTTTTGTTTTTAGTTGTTAGGATGATTGGGGTCCTCTCCAAACATCCCTTTATATTTTAGAGGATTGTAGAGTTGGTTTGGGTAGTGTCCTAATGCAGAGTGGCAAGATTATAGCATATGCCTCCAGAAAGTTGAAAGTAATTATCCCACCCATGAATTAAAGTTGAGTGTTGTGGTTTTTTCCTTGAAAATATGGTGCCACTATTTGTATGGAGTTCATGTTGATATGTTAACTGATCAGAAGAGCCTTTAATAAGTGTTCACACAGAGAGAGCTTAATTTAAAAAAAAAGGAGGTGGTTAGAGTTGCTCAAGGATTATGATATGAGCATTCTTTACCATTGAGGTAAGGCTAATGTTGTTTTTGATTCCTTATGCAGGTTGTCAATGGGTAATACCTCCCATCTTGAGAATGAGAAGAAAGAACTAGCAAAGGATATGCATAGGTTTGGTCGATTAGGAGTCCGACTAATGAATTCTGATATACCGTGGTTTCACGATACTTTCAATGCTATTCCTTAAGATTCGTGTGTGTCTAGAGACTTTTTGTAGTAATTTTAATATGTTGTATCTTTGTTTTGCAGGAAAGTTGTCCAAAACAAAAACGCAGAAGGCTGTGGAGATTTAGTGCAGAGGTGAACCACGAAGGCCATCGATGGTCCGTCGTCTCATCGCCGGACCATAGATGGTGACCGTCGATTGAAGGTTCAGCCATTTGGAAGCAACTCGGGGAATTCTGACCAAGTGTGGGGCTACGTAAGGTTCAACAGTTCGTCGATTAATCGAAGGACCGTCCTATGAAATCATCAATTTGATCACGGAATGTCCCAGTACCTGGTGTTGAAGAAAAGCTAAGTATGGAACGACGAGAAACATCGACGGACCATGTTGTTGGTCCGTCGATTGGATCATAGAAGATTATAGTTGAAGGCTAAAAAAAATGCTAAGTCTGGACTTACGGAGGCAGTCGACGGTCCGTCGTTTCATCGACGGACCATCTGTGGGGGTCGTCGATTGAAGCTGCGTTTTTGGACAAACTTTCCTTATTTGCATTCCTTTTATTTTAGGACAATGTTTTTATAAATAGGGTGTAAAATCTCGTTTTGGGGTTGGATACTATTACTATTTTCTTAGTTTTGTTCTTGGAGATTTGTTTTTATAACTTTGGCATTAATTCAAGTTTTCGGAATCAGTTTTCAAGTGATTTTTGTAATTTCAAGTTGAATTTATGGATTTTCTTCGAATTTGTCAAAGTAAGTTCATGATTTATTGTTTATCAACTATGAATTTTGTTCTTCTAGGCATGGGTAACTAAATCCACAACTAGGGTTGTGGAACCATGGGTGTTTAACAAAGTAAACCTAGCTTAATAACAAATCTAAAATAGGTTATTGCATGCATTGATAATTCTTTCGCTTAGAAATATTTTTAACGAGTGCACGCCTTAGAACTCGCGTTATTGCTACTTGCCGGACCAAGGGGGTAGTTCATAAGAAAAGAATTATCAATATAGATTTAGTGAGATGCTATCTAATAGGCTAGTCTCGATTGGTGCGAAGTAATAAACAAGTCAAACATCGAATAAGATTCTTGATATGAAGTAAAGGTAAGGCTTAGTAGCTGAGACACACGTAGTCGGGCCAAGGTACGGGGTGAAATTCTCTAAAGGCCGGAGCAAGAATTTAGATATACATAACTTATTACTTTGCATGTAAAACACTAGGGAAGAATTGTTATAGCTAGGATTACCGCGTTATGAACCTATGGGGAACACTTACACACTAGTTTTTCTCATAACTTGATAAATACAAAAGATTTACTCTTGCTACTTGCTTTACTTATAAATAATTAAACACTTTTGTTTCACAAAAAAAAACCTTTAATTACCTGTTTTCGGAAAGTACTTGACTAAATACACGTAATTGCACATTGAAGTTAAGTCTAAACTATTTATCTCGTGGGATCGACCCCAACCTACAAGTTGGGTTCTTTACTTGATACGACCGCTTATACTTCTTTAAGGAAGTGTAATTTGAGTGTATCCAATTTTGGCGCCGCTGCCAGGGAAAGTGGTTTTTAGATTAACTTTAATAACATTACTGGATTTTAGTCAACAATTTCCTAATTTTACTTTTTGTTTTGTTTTGTGTCTCTCAGGTCTAGCTCTAGTGTATGCCAAGTACATGGAGTCGAGGAGAACCAACACTTCCTTTCGATCCCGAACTTAACCGAACACTCCGAAGAATGAATAATCAACAGATCCTAGCAAATATAGGTGATGGGATCAATCATCAACCTCCTCCACCGGTTGATGCTCACAACCAAGTGGTTGCAGAAAACCTTCTTGATGATGCTTTAAGGATGCAACCTCCCGTCCCACGCCCTCAAGAGTTCTATAAGGGCGACGTTAACAACACTGATTCTGATGGGCCTCTTGTCTTACCTCCTCTACTGCAAGGTCACACATTCGTGGTAACTAGTAGCTTGATGCATATGCTCACCGCAAGGGGTTGGTTTTCAGGGCTACCATCTGAGGATCCACATGCTCACATCGCCAAACTGAGGTCGGTGTGCAAGAGTTGTGTAGGGATGCTATATTTGGACATGAGCGTCATCGGGTTCAGAGTGTTCCCTATATCACTGATGGGAGATTCTATAATATGGTTTACTGAGTTGCCCTATAATTCTTTCTATACTTGGGATCAGTTGAGGGATGTGTTCCTAGCACGGTACTACCCGGTGTCCAAAAAGCTTAACAACAAAGATAGAGTGAATAACTTTGTGGAACTACCTGGGGAGTCAATGAGTAGCTCTTGGGATAGGTTTACTACGTTCGTGAAAGGTGTCCCAAACCAGCGCACTGATGATGAGTCATTGAAAGAGTACTTCTATCGGGGATAAGATGATAATAATAATACAATGCTTGATACTATTGCGGGTGGTTCCTATGGTGAGTGTACATATGCATAGATCGCAGAGAAGTTGGAGAAAATCTCTCAAAACAATAAGTCTTGGAGTACTAGAATGTTGGACACTAGGAGAAACACCTTTGGATTGCAAGATACACATAATCCGGCCGCAGATGAGATTCGTGAAGAGATGGCTCAAATGAGAACTGAGCTTGGATTGGTATTGAAACATGTCACTGGAGGTGCAGAAAAAGTAAATGCGGTGAATTATTTGACTAAACCACCATCGTAAACAGATGACTACTATTATGAAGAGGATACTTATGCTCTGAAAGATCAGACGAGATTTTTTTGACCAAACGCCCAAGGCTCTAATTAGGAGAATTGGCGCCAAGGTCAAGGAAATCAAGGTTGGAACTTTGAGAATTACAACAGAGAGGGCCAGTATGTTTGAGACGAAAACTGCAACCACGACAACAACTTCAACAGGAGTAACTATGGTAACAGGAATGATCGAAGTGGGCTATATGTTCCACCTCACAATCGGGAAGTTGATCCTAGAGATGGGGAGGTAGTATGGCGTGGTTGAAGATACGTTGCAGAAGATGATGAGCAGATTTGATACTAGGGATGAGCACGCCAAGGAATTGAGGGGTGATTTGGCTAATATCGGGCAAAAAGTGGATGCACATGCGGTCTAGATCAAGCATCTTGAGCTACAAATGACCCAATTGTCCACTACTGTGAACCCACGTCAACTGGGCACTCTTCCTAGCAATACGATTCAAAATCTGAAAAATGATGGATATTGCATGGCAGTCACTACTCGAGGAGGTAAGCAAATTATTGATCCACCTATGCCGTCTGTAGTAGAAGATCAGGTGATAAATGATGAAGAGGTAGTGGGAACTAGTGGTGAATTGGTGGACAATGCGGTGAAAGAAGCAGAGGTACCCCAAAAAGTGATCCCCATTCCTAGAGCACCACCACCATTCCCTCAGAGATTGGTGAATAAGACTGAGGATGGTAAATATCGGCGTTTTATAACTATATTGAAACAACTTTCCATCAATGTTCCTTTGATAGAAACCTTTGAACAAATGCCCGGGTATGTCAAGTTCATGAAGGATATGGTTACAAAGAAGAGATCAGTAAGTTTTGAGGATGAAGATCGAATGCAGCATTGTAGTGCTATTGCTACAAGATCTCTTGTGTAGAAGATGGAAGATCTGGGCACTTTCACTATTCCATGTACTATCGGATTAATACACTTTGCTAAAGCACTTTGTGATCTATGTGCAAGCATTAATCTCATGCCTCTCTCCATTTATATGAAATTGGATTTGGGTGACCCAAAGCCCACTGCAATGCGGTTACTGATGGCCGATCGAACAATGAAGAGGCCCATTGGGATACTCCATGATGTGCTCGTTAAGGTGGAGTCATTTATATTTCCGGCCAATTTTGTGATTCTTGACGGTGAGGTGGACTTTGAGGTCCATATTATTCTTGGGAGGCTGTTCCTTGCTACTGGTCGCACCTTCGTTAATATGGAGAAAGGGCAGATGAAGTTTCGGTTAAATAATGAAGAAGAAACATTCAACATTTGTAGGTCCATGAAGCAGAGTAGTGAGCTCTGAACGGTATCGGCTATATCTTACATGGTTGACAGTACGTATGAGGTACAAATCGAAGAGAGCCTAGGTGTGGAGTCACTAGCGGCAGTGATCATGAATTTTGAGAGTGATGGCATTGAAGAGTATGGGTCTTTGGTTGCGGCACTTGAACGAAGCAAATATCTGTTCAAACCAAATAAATTAGAGTTAGATATGAAGCATCACGAGTCTCCACCCGCGAAACCAACTATTGAGGAGGCCCCAAAATTAGAACTCAAGGCTCTACCTCCTCATCTGAGGTATGTATTCTTAGGAAGAGATGACACTTTGCCTATAATCATTGCATCGGATTTGAATGTGCAACAAGTAGAGTGTTTTGTGGATGTTTTGAAGAGTTCAAACGAGCCATTGGTTGGACTATTGCGGACATTATTGGGATCCCTTCCAGTATTTGTTCACACAAAATCCAACTCATGCCCGATCACAAGCCAAGTATTGAGCATAAAAGACGGTTGAATTCACCTATGCAAGAGGTAGTGAAGAAGGAGATTATTAAGTGGTTGGTTACCGGAGTCATATATCATATTGCAGATAGTAGTTGGGTATGCCCTGTTCAGTGTGTGACCAAAAAGGGGGATGACTGTAGTGCCTAATGAGAGGAATGAGATTGTTCCAATGAGGCCGGTGACAGGATGGAGAGTTTGTATGGATTACCGGAAGTTGAATGCATGGACTGAGAAAGACCATTTTGCTATGCCCTTCATGGACCAGATGTTAGATAGACTCACAAAAAAAGGATGGTATTGTTTTCTTGATGGCTATTCGGGTTATAATCAGATCTCTATTGCACCGGAGGATCAAGACAAGACCACCTTTACTTGTCCTTATGGGACATTCACATTCAAGAGGATGTCATTTGGGTTGTGTAATGCACCAGCCACTTTCCAGAGATGTATGATGTTGATATTCTCATATATGGTGGATGACACTATTCAGGTGATTATGGATGACTTTTCAGTTGTTGGAGATTCCTTTGATCGGTGTTTGAGTCACTTGGACGAGGTACTCAAAATATGTGAAGATTGCAATCTTGTGCTAAATTGGGAAAAATGTCACTTTATGGTGAAATAAGGTATAGTATTGGGCCATCGCATCTCAGAGAAGGGGATAGAGGTTGATCGAGAAAAAGTTGAGGTTATCGAGAGACTTCCTCCACCTATCTCTGAAAAAGATGTGAGAAGTTTTCTGGGACATATGGGCTTCTACCAGAGGTTTATTAAGGATTTCTCAAAAATTGCACATCCTCTATGCAAGTTACTTGAAAAGGAATTTAAATTATATTTTGATGAATCCTGTCAAAAGGCGTTTGGAGAGTTGAAAGAGAAGTTAGTGTCTGCACCCATAATTATTTCCCCAAATTGGAGCAAACCATTTGAGGTGATATGTGATGCTAGTGGGGTTGCTCTTGGTGTGGTATTGGGACAAAGAAGTGATAAAATCCTTCACCCCATCTATTATGCAAGTAAGGCCCTAAATGAAGCACAAAAGAACTACACTGTGACTGAACAAGAGATCCTTGCGGTGGTATTTTCTTTCGAAAAATTTCGCTCGTATTTGCTTTGTATGAGAGTCATAGTGCATACTGATCACTCCTCTTTGAGGTACTTGATGGAAAAAAAGGATGTGAAACCAAGGTTGATTAGATGGGTGCTACTATTGCAAGTGTTTGATTTTGAGGTGAAAGATAGAAAAGGGAATGAAAATTAAGTTGTCGATCACTTGTCCAGATTGGAGGATCTTGCTATGCAAGAGTTGTGTGAAAAGGCTGAAATTAATGATACCTTCCCTGATGAGCATGTATTGGCCGCTTCTCATGATTTGATTTCATGGTTCGCCGATTTAGCAAATTATCTAGACAGTGATATAGTCCCATCGGACTTGTCCTTCCATCAGAGGAAGAATTTCATGCATGATGTGAAAAAGTTCTTTTGGGATGAGCCTTACTTATATCGGAGTTGTCCCGATGGGCTTATTCGCCGATGTGTGCCGGAAGTTGAGATGCTCAGTGTTTTGGAGGCATGCCACTCTTCGCCTATACGTGGGCATCATTATGGTATCTGGGTTGCCCAGAAGATTTTGCAGTGTGGGTACTATTGGACAACCATTAACTAAGATGCTCATGAGTTCGCCAAGTCTTGTGATAGGTCTTAGAGAGATGGAGGAATTTCGAAGAGGCAAGAGCTCCTTTTAAATCCCATTTTAGTGATTGAGTTGTTTGATGTGTGGGGCATTGATTTTATGGGTCTGTTTGTGAGTGCTCATGGGATGAAATATATACTTGTGGCGGTGGACTACGTGTCAAAATGGGTGGAAGCCATAACTCTTTCAAATAATGAAGGGAAGAGTGTCACTTTGTTCTTGAAAAAGAACATCTTCTCCAAATTTGGCACACCTAGGGCCATTATTAGTGATAATGATCTCACTTTTTCAACAAGTTGTTCAAAGGGTTATTGGAGAAATATGGGGTTCGCCACAATGTAGCCACTCTGTACCATCCACAGACTAGTGGGCAAGCTGAGGTGTCTAACAGAGAAATCAAGCTGATCATGTCGAAAATGGTGAATGCTAATAGAACGGATTGGTCAAGGACGCTTGATTGTGCTCTTTCGGCTTACTGGACTGCATACAAGACCGCCATTGGTATGTATACATACCAACTTGTATATGGGAAGGCTTGTCACATACTAGTTGAGTTAGAGCACAAGGCCATGTGGGCGATAAAGAAACTGATGATGGATTAGAATGAAGTAGTGGAAAAAAGACTGAACGGGTTGAATAATCTTGATGAGTTTCGCCTAAAAGCATATGAAAGTTCAGCCATCTACAAAGAGAAGATTAAGAAGTACCACGACCAAAAGATTAAAAAGCGAGAATTTGCGGTTGGGGACTTGGTGCTTCTATTCAATTGTAGGCTACGCTTGTTTTTGGGAAAACTCAAGTCTAAGTGGAGTTGGCCATTCCTTATCACTAATGTGTTCTCACATGGAGCGGTTGAGTTGGAGAACAAGGAGGGTGCAAGGTTCACAGTCAATGGGCAGAGAATCAAGATCTATCTAGGGCATGCGGAGAGTGTCCATGAAGTGGTTGAAGCATATTGCCTTGATGAAGTCTGAGTAATCACGGATCTTGCGTTGTGTCGCGACGTTAAATCAAGCGCTTCTTGGGAGGAAACCCAAGGTGTATCCTCTAGCCAACAATAGGTTTTTCTTTTCTTTGTAGGAATAATTGCATTCTCTCGTTTCCTTTTTTTTTGTTTTACTCATCTTCATGCGTTATTTTTTTTAGTGTGTTGGCTAGAGAGTAATTTAGGTTTCGTGTCTCAAAAGTGTCCAGAAAAAACACACAAAAAGAATAGCTTAATGGGTGTTAAATGTGCAGGGACCAAACCCAAGAATTCTGCAGAAATTGGTCTGGTGCACAGATCTACGGACCAATCGATGGGCCGTTGCCCAATCGACGGACCGTCGATGGTGTCTATAGATCCCAGGTATGTCTTGAAATTTTTTCTAAGTATGTGTGAAATCGACGGTCCAGTCGATGGTCTGTCGACTTACTTACGGACCATCGATGGGGTATCGTTAGTTCAAAAAATAAAACAGTGACCCGACCCGACACGACCGGATGTATTAAAATAAAACTATTCAGTAACACTCCAAAGATCTTTTCAAATTCTCCACAACCATTTCCCTCCCCATTATTCCCTTCCTTCACCATTAACATCCCATATCTCTTCCTTCCATTTTCATCAAAATCCCCACAAATCCCAAAATCCCCAAACCCCAAAACCCTTTCCTTCCTAAATTCTACTTCTTTTTCTTGCTTTCTGTGGTCGGTGTTCGAAGGTAAGCACATAGGTTGATTTTTGAGAAGATCACCCACTCATTCACTCCACTACAGTTCTCAGGTATTTCGATTCCCGTTGCTTAATGAATTCTGGTTCATTTACTTTTCAAAACGAATAAATCATACGTGGGTCTTTACATAGGGAAAACTTTGCATGTTAAAATTATTATAATATGATTACTATGTACCTTAGAATGATAGAAAGTGAATGTGTTGGGGGTGGAATCTGTGTAAAAACAATATGATTGTTGATTTTCCGACATAGGGTTTGATAGCCTTGGAATATCAGTGATCGAAATAGCAAAATTAAAATCCTAAGCATGACGAATTGGTTTTGTTCTTGTTGATTGAGTGTTGGGTGAACCAATGATTTGCTTAAAATTGACAAAATGAGTTTTTAAAACAAGGTCTGAAACCAGTCTCTGACCAATAGCATGAGACCCCATCTACGTACCGTCGGTTGATCAACAGACCGTCGATGGGGTCCGTCGATGGTTAAACTTTAAAGTACTGAAACTCTGAGACGACAAAAGCAAATTATGGTCTGTCGATCGATCGATGGGCCATTTTGCACATCCATCATTTCCAACTGGAACCTTGATTTTGTGAGAGATTAAAAATATTTCAAAGTGTCAAACGACGGAAGTGGACTACGGTTCGTCAATTGATCGACAGGCCATTTTGCATGTCTGTCGTCTCCAACTGAGAGGTCTGTTTAATAAAGTCTAAAAATTTTGCTTAAGTTTCAACAGACGGACACTATTTACGGACCGTCGTTTGATCGACCGGCTGTTGATAGTGCCTGTCAACCAGTACTGCAATTCTGCACTGGATTATGTTGTGTGTTTAAGATTTCTATTTTATTTGGTTTGTTTGTGTCGCATGATTGGGATGAGACTAACAAAGTGTTTTTGAGGTACATTTGGCCCCTAAACCAGACATCGTCTACTCCAAGGGAAGGTCCAAGTTTGTGGCACCATCCCGTCGAATGATTGGCATGTACGACGATGAGCGGGATCCTGAATACGTGCCCCTAGGCACAAAGACCCCGACACCGGTTGCTAGGGCCACGCGGGGCACCCCCAAGAAGGTGGCGTCTGGCGTAGTCACTGCCTCCGAGTCTGATGAGTAGCGCACACTGACCGGCACAACATATGGGTCTGCCTTGGGTTCTGATGGAGTATCTGGTTCCGCAGAGACTTCAGGTTCAGAGTCGGGCCATTATACAGGTTCAAATGAGGCCACTGCCTCCGGTTCCGGATCACTTGTAGCCTCTCACCCAGGGGTGCCTACCCGCCATGCCTCATCTGATGAGGTCCATAGTTTGGAGTCTGCTTCAGCACCCCAGCATAAGGTCCCTACACCGGTTTCTGATGAGACAAACCGGTGGTGCATAGATGGCCAGTATCAGGTATACAGGGATGCGAAACACGACTCACTCACAGAGGTGTTAGTTAGAGGCTACCGGGTGGACATTTCTCCCACTACCATCCGCCTCTTTCTGTATGGCGCGCCTCCGGATACTACGTAGATCCCCTTACTCCAGAGTTTGATTATAGGTGGGTTTTGGTCAAGAGTGGACAATTTCAGAGGATCAAAGAGTAGAGAGAGTCCACCAAGAGGTGTCTTGCACAGCATCTGTCAGTTGACGGTGAGGGAGCAGACTGGGTGTTATAACCAAGAGGCCTTATCAAGAAGGCCAACCTCACATTCGCAGCCAAGTTCTTCTAGTTGTTAGTCTGCCACCGCTTATCCCCCACGGCATCAGATAACATCCTTACTTGGGATAGAGCGTTCATGGTAGCAGCACTGGTATCCGGGTTTGAGATTGACTTCGCAAAGTTGTTGATCTCTGTGATACATGAGAGGGATTTTAAGACCTCTACTACTTACCCGTTAACCTGTATGATTTTTTAGTTATGGAGGGATGCTGGAGTGCTCATTTTTCACTGTGATGTCCTTCGTACACCTACCGAGAATATTGATATAGGTCTCATCAAGTATGAGGCCAATGTGGCGGCACCACAGAGAGGGCCCAGAGTTCATTTGCAGCCGCTGAGTGAGAACTTTGCGGATACGGTAGAGTTAGTAGCCCTAGGGGATGATCCTGCCAATTAAGAGCCCACTGACACCACCCCACTTGAGTCTGCCCCTGGCATTAGTAGGGCACCCAGTTCCTCCCGATCAACTCCTCTATCAGCAGCATAAGTCCCGATAGCTAGGGTCCAGAAGTTAGTGGCCCAGAAGGACACCTTGTTGCACCATATCCAGCCTTGGATGCAGAAGTCCATTTTCGAGGTTGAGGACCGGATTGAGAAGAGGGTGACTCAGCAGACAGAGCGGAAGATTTAGGCGGTACACTAGCGCCTCGATGCATTTGAGTTGTGAGTGCTAGCACGCCCAGCCCCCACCATTGATTTTACTACTCTTTAGGGGGCTGTGGTGAGTCTGCGGGTAGATGTTGACAGCAAACTACAGATGAGGGGAACCGAGCCTGAGACTGCACCTGTCGAGCTAGCAGAGGACACAGTTCTTGCTGCACTCTTCACTGCCTCCACGACACCACCACCTAAGCCACAAGAGCGTTCCAAGAGGCACCGTTCCAGTCGTGCTACTGAGGGTGATGATTCCCGTTCTAGGAAGAAGGAGCAGACAGATCTTGAGGCTGCCAGGAGAGCCTCTCTGATTTATGAGGAGACCTGTCAGATGAGGGCTTGGGAGTTGGCTGCTCGGGCATCTAGTTCCATATTGGAAGTTGTTGAGAGGAGCACCACTAAGGGTGCATATATTGATGTGGGCACCACTGAGGGTGTCCCTACTACTGAGGGTGCGGGTTCCGGGAAATCGGAGCCGCCTTCTTGTTGATTACTTTACTGTAGATACGACATGTCATAACTTGTACAAAGTATGAAAGTGAAATATGAAGCATGATGGCTAAACCTAAATGATATCCCATTCTAAGAAAATGCTTGCATGAATAGGTATAAAGAAGTTGAATGTGTTGTCTCTAACCATGACATAGAGATACACCACTGCATGGCCCTCAATCTAACATTCAAACTAGGTGTTCGATAATCTGATAGGGTAACGAGGTGTCAAGAGAGTGTGAGGAAATTTGATTGTTCCACTGTTGGTACCTAGCTAGAACTTGCCCGGTTAGTCCTGCAAAAAGAATCTGTGTTAGACATTTAGGAAAGGATCATAGGCCCTTGGTCAAATTAGCAAATATCTAGCCTAAAGCAAAGAGAACCAAATGAAATTGTTATCCCGTTTTTATCCAAATATTTTTAGCTTATAATAGACCTTTATTTTCTTCACCAACTCATCTTCCCTGGGTATAATGTGTTGGCCTTTGTCCATCCTTGGACATGTGTGTCACGACCCTCAAGTACACCCTAGAAGTTAGAGTATCCTTGAGTCGTCACACGGCAAATGAGACTTCAAGAAGTCTCATCTAAGCCTCTCGTATCACTCATTGCATAATAAACATTCTAAAATGAGTAAGAATTTAAAACTTCTTCACACACGAAGAACTCTTTTCATAAATAATACACAAGCGGAAGACTTTCATTAAAACATTAAACCTTTACAATAACCCCTTGAACCATCTAAACTTTAGAGTATACAATGCTTGGGACTAAGCCCATACAAGACATAAAATAAAGACTTAAGACATGAACGAACATGTGGATATTGTCCTCGAATCAATGAGGACTCCCCAATACTTCATCTTCAACTCTTAGAAACCTATCCATCCTCCATGGCATATCAAGACTTCCAATTCCCTAAACTTTAATCAAAAAGAGAAAAGAAGGGGTTAGCACATTAGATGTACTAAGTATGGAAGCCATGCAAAAATCATGAAAAAGGGACATTTAGTATAAGTAACATGCTTTTCATGAATTTTGATTTAAGCATCATATTATAATCATAAGAACAACATTTAACACTTTTAAATACATAAGAAATCATTTAAGCAATTAATCATATTTTAAAGTTCACTTTCCAGTGAACCACTTCACTGTACAGTGACATTCCTTCACTGTTCCAGTGAAGTGCTTAGCCTTCACATTTAACATCTTCTAGCATGTAGTCAACCCAATAAAAGTTATCCTAAGACTCACTTAAGTCATACAAAGAGATACCGCCCATACACCCTCTCAAAGCATACCTAAACAATCCTTAAGACTATTTAGAATGAGACACATACACACTTAAAATACATCAATCACATGAACATGAGATCCTCCTACCAAAGCTGATTCCAAGGTTCACTTGGGAGAGTGTGGAGCGACTGCCCATACAATCCCTTTCACACACACACAAGGGATCCTATGGACTACCTAAGATAGAATCATTCTCACATAACATCATAGCATACATAGAACATGACATTCTCCTTTCAAAAGTTATCCAAAGACCTACTCAAGTAACTCAAGAAGAAAATATCCATAATTAACCTATTCAAGATTACCTAAGTAATCCTTAAGACTTACCTAGGTTAGGATTATGTCCACATAATCAATCACATTCATTAACTAGAATCATTATTAAGAGACTAAGTAAGAGCTAAAGTGACCATTCCCTTGCCCCCTTCATACCTTAACTGGACAACCCTTAACTACTATAGATAAGAACTCATTCATTTAACATGTTTTCTTAACTTAAGGCATTACATTGCTTTGTTCATTTAAGAGACATTCATCACATAAGGACATTCAAGTAATGGTCTTGAAGAAGACATAGGGACTCTCACTAACATCTTCAAAGCCTATTATGCAATGTCTAGATAGCGTCCCATACCACCACCTAAACTTCATAGAACTTCTCCAATACTAGTAAGTATCCCACATGATGATAATAGGCAATAACCGACATAGACCATGGTAGCAAAGCATGGAATCCGGACTTCTATCCTACTCCGATGAGGTTGTTCTAATTGCCAATGGTAGAACTTGGACATATCCCATGTAGGCACATAGTTAAGGAATATGAAGGGCTTATTTGTTTTCTAGCCTCATTCTTTAACTAGAACTACTTCCCTTACCATACTCACTTGGTGCTAGCCTTAGTTCTGATAGATTAATTCACATTAAGGTTCATTCAAAAGGGTTCTATAACAAGTTCATAACCCAATTACATTTACCCTACCAAAGAGGTCCTCTAGGGCTACCTTCCAATGGCGAAAAGAAGCTCATCTTGACTTTCCTAAGGTATGATATGATGCCGTTCAAGCCAATCAACCTTAAGTCCATCATTCATTACATGAAGGATACCATTACGGCTTTCGACTTCAAGTTTCATACCCTCACCACTAGGTTCAAGATTTCACATAAAGGACCTTCTTATCATCATTCAAGGTCTCACATCACTCATGCATTCAAGACTAAGACGCTTTAGCTTCCTAGGTCAAGTCATCACATATTTACATTCATACAAGTATCAAGTAAGGGACACAAGTCTACCTAAACAAGAGACAACATACTTCACTTTAGTCATATAGTATAACATTCTATAAACATTTAGGAATGAACCTTAACATCATTTAGTCAACCTATTCATTACCTTAACATCATCAACATAACCATTATAGACTCATATAGCCAAGTTAGGAAAAACCATATATTAACTCTAAGACTACACACTTAACACATAGTCATAGTATAACATGATTACCTAAAGAGCATCAATAGAATAACACATACTTTCACACTACTTCACATATAGGTAGATATAATCATACTTCACATAATCAACTAAACAAATCAACATATTACTTCAAGTAGTGCCGACAAGGCCATGATCATCATAATACTTAAAATAACACCGACAAGGCCACATCACTTCACATAACAACGCCACCATAAGTGGACCAAACCAATCACATATAATCCAAGAGCTAAATTACAATAGATATACATAATAATAAGAGTGTTAGGTCAGCGTACCACCCAATTTATCTCACCACTTTAATACAAAGCTAAACCATCCAATTCAATATTATAAGGCCCTTACCCATGGCCATGAACATTAATTCAATACATGAATCATAATACTCAATGAATCGAAGTCAATTCAATATATATTAATCAATCTAATACCAATTAGATATCAATTGAATACAATCGTTACATCATTAGAAAGCCCATAGAAATCTACATTAGAATCTATAAGCATTAAGTTCATATCAATTCAATAAGCTTAACATGCAATAGACCTAAGAGTATTCATTCCTCAATTGATTAAATTGAAACATCCTATAAACCATACATACATAATCTATACATAATTCAAAAGCCCATAACAATCTACACATGAATTCAGTAATGTCAAAGCATAATCAATTCACCCATATTTTAGTGAAAATTAGAGATTGAGAAGGTCAAGGGTTCATGGAGAATTTCATTGTAAAACATAAATTATACATCAATAACATCATATCTTAAGCTTTGAAGACGTTTCATGAAAGAAACCAGGACTTAGAGTAGAAATTGGACTTTTTAATCTTTTTGAAATATTTGAAAATCATCTTTGTAATTGGCTCTAAGGTGATAGCAAGCCTTAGATGAAGAACTCCCATAACTTATTAGAAGAACCCAATGATAATTGAAGAAGAAACCTCATTGTAGATCCATCTTCAAGCTCCATCTTCACTTTGAACTCTCATAGAGGTTTTTGGAGAAACTTTAGGAGGGTAGGGATTTTGATATAGATGCTAGGGTTTAATCAATTATACTCTTAAAATACCCCTAAAGACCTAAAACAACCGTCCCCATGTTTTATAAAACTTGGGGTGAATTTCCCAAAAACCCCAAGTCTTAACAAAAAACTGCCAGATTTTTCACCACCATCGATGCCAGCATCGACGGTCCGTGGTCTCACCCACGCCCCGTCAATGGGGTCTCGTTGGTTGCTCATGCAACTCCTCAACCTGAATTCCACATGTATCCATCAACAAGACCCATCAACGGGCCGTCGCCTGATCGACCGGCCGTCGTTTGGATCGTCGTTTGGACACTGCTTGGCAGTGTTGAGTTCCAAGTTAGGGTCCTCCTCTAGGGCCCCTTGTGGGTCCTACGTGGAGTCGTACCCGGACGTTTCCAACCCAAACATGTACATATACTAGTTTAGGACCTACAACCTGAGTTTAATTGAAAACGAACACGTAAAACTCAACGAAACATGCTTAGACACACAAGGTCATTTCAAGGCACATCTTTCGAACGTCGTGGACGTTCTTGAACGTTTGACCTCCAAACTTCACAAAACTTGACACACTTCCTATATACACCATATAAACTCATTTAAGTACCATATAAGCTCATGCATCACACATCAACACACAGAACCACATGTAACCACATATGACGCACTTAGGTGACTTAGTCGTCAAACATCTTGGTCGTACCTTGACGTTTGACTTCCAATGCACCTAAACTCTTAGATACTACCTCTATACAACATTATAGAACAATTTAGGACCTTATACCATTATTAAAACCACGTTAGGATCTAGCTTCACCTATGTCATTTTCGAGATCTTACATTCTGTCCCACTTGGACAACATTCGTCCTCGAATCACACTTGCCACTCTCCGAACACTTCCAAGAGTAAAGATTCACTAAGCAGCTCATAACCATACCATATAACACAAAAACAATTAGAAAATATCAATTTCACAAAATCATGAGATTCACAACACAACAAGAAACTAGAATAGATTCTATAACTCATCATGCTACAAAACTCATCTCCTTAATTCCAAATACAAAAACTCATTTTATATTAATCAGAATTCTCATATACACCAGTTCTAACCATCTAACAACAATTTTAGACCAAAGAATCAATTAGTCAATTTTTGAAAAATCTTACAGTGAACTGGTAGTGCATTACAGTGAATTGTGCAACTTTTTTTAAAAATGCAACTTTTAGGCAATTTCATGGTAGAAACATGCTAATATGCAAGGAAACTTCATATAAACACATTTACAACATAATCATGGCCTCATGAGATACACAATGCAAGAAGTTAATGAAATTCAATTTCAACCAAGCATGCATATCATAAGGAGAATGTTTGGAATTCATTTTCCACAAAAACTCCTACACAAATCAAGTTACTAAGAACTCTTTTTTTTAGGCTTGAATAAACAAATAACGAAAAGTTAAGGGTACCTCACTCCCCAACAACCATACTCATCACCATACTCCCCCACTTAGGAGAAACCCATTCTAAGGTCAACATAACATCTACCTCAACGAACTCCCTCAAGGCACCTTAAACCTTACTAATACTTTCTCTCCCAAAGTCTAATTCATGAAACTAAAGAATCTCAAAGGTTCTACCATCTAGCCATTACTTCCCCCTTACTTAGGAGAAACTCACCTATACTCTTTTAAATCTCTTCAACTTCCTTTCTATTGACGGGTCTTAAACAACTTCAAACCACCTCAACAACCACTCCTTCACATTTCTAACTCTATATCTTACCATTCTTTTCAATTCTACTACCCTTCAAAAGGCAACTAAACCAATTATAAGATCATCAACATCATCTTTCACACTACATCAAACAAGCCACCTCTCATCTTTTATCTCCCTCAACCCACACATCATAAAGTCACACTCAAATGACCAACCACATAGGGGATACAAGGGAAAGACTCCATATACAAGTCTCTTAGGCACGATTAGATGAATGAAGAAGTGAAACTTTTCCTAGCACCTAATAGCCTCCTATTTATAACGTGGCACGCTTCACATTATAAACAAGACTCTATTAGATGTGGTTCGTAAGATAACTACGACACTCCCAAACCTTCTGCTCTGATACCAAGTTTGTCACGACCCTCAAGTACACCCTAGAAGTTAGAGTATCCTTGAGTCGTCACACGGCAAATGAGACTTCAAGAAGTCTCATCCAAGCCTCTCGTATCATTCATTGCATAATAAACATTCTAAAATGAGTAAGAATTTAAAACTTCTTCACACACGAAGAACTCTTTTCATAAACAATACACAAGCGGAAGACTTTCATTAAAATATTAAACCTTTACAATAACCCCTTGAACCATCTAAAATTTAGAGTATACAATGCTTGGGACTAAGCCCATACAGGACATAAAATAAAGATTTAAGACATGAACGAACATGTGGATATTGTCCTCGAATCAATGAGGACTCCCCAATACTTCATCTTCAACCCTTAGAAACCTATCCATCCTCCATGGCATATCAAGACTTCCAATTCCCTAAACTTTAGTCAAAAAGGGAAAAGAAGGGGTTAGCACATTAGATGTACTAAGTATGGAAGCCATGCAAAAACCATGAAAAAGGGACATTTAGTATAAGTAACATGCTTTTCATGAATTTTGATTTAAACATCATATTATAATCATAAGAACAACATTTAACACTTTAGAAATACATAAGAAATCATTTAAGCAATTAATCATATTTTAAAGTTCACTTTCCAGTGAACCACTTCACTGTACAGTGACATTCCTTCACTATTACAGTGAAGTGCTTAGTCTTCACATTTGACATCTTCTAGAATGTAGTCAACCCACTAAAAGCTATCCTAATACTCACTTAAGTCATACAAAGAGAGACCACTCATACACCCTCTCAAAGCATAACTAAACGTCCTTAAGACTACTTAGAATGAGACACATATACACTTACAATACATCAATCACATGAACATGAGATCCTCCTACCAAAGGTGATTCCAAGGTTCACTTGGGTGAGTGTGGAGTTACCGCCCATACAATCCTCTTTTCACACACACAAGGGATCCTATAGACAACCTAAGATAGAATCATTCTCACATAACATCATAGCATACATAGAACATGACATTCTCCTTTCAAATGTTATCCAAAGACCTACTCAAGTAACTCAAGAAGAGGGTTTCCATAATTGACCTCTTCAAGATTATCTAAGTAATCCTTAAGACTTACCTAGCTAGGATTATGTCCACATAATCAATCACATTCATTAACTAGAATCATTATTAAGACTTATATAAGCAAGAGATGAAATAACCATTCCTTTACCCCTTCATACCTTAACTAGACAACCCTTAACTACTCTAGATAAGAACTTATTCATTTAACATGCTTTCTTAACTTAATTCATTACATTTCTTAGTTCATTTAAGAGACATTCATCACATAAGGACATTCAAGTAATGGTCTTGAAGAAGACTTAGGGACTGTTACTAACATCTTCAAAGACTATTATGTAATGTCTAGATAATGCCCCATACCACCAACTAAACTTCATAGAACTTCTCCAATACTAGTAAGTATCTCACATGATGAGAATAGGCAATAACCGACATAGACCATGGTAGCAAAGCATTGAATGCGGAGTTCTATCCTACTCCGATGAGGTTGTTCTACTTGCGAATGGTAGAACTTGGACACATCCCATGTAGGCACATGGTTAAGGAATATGAAGGGCTTCTTTGTATTCTAGCCTCATTCTTTAACTAGAACTACTTCCCTTGCCATACTCACTCGGTACTAGCCTTTGTTCTAATAGATTAATTCACATTAAAGTTCATTCAAAAGGGTTCTATAACAAGTTCATAACCCAATTACATTTACCCTACTAAAGAGGTCCTCTAGGGCTACCTTCCAATGGCGACTAGAAGCTCATCATGACTTTCTTAAGGTATGATATGATGCCGTTCCAGCCAATCAACCTTAAGTCCATCATTCATTACATGAAGGATACCATTACGGCTTTCGACTTCATGTTTCATAACCTCACCGCTAGGGTCAAGGTTTCACATAAAGGACCTTCTTATCATCATTCAAGATCTCACATCATTCATGCATTAAAGACTAAGGAGCTTTAGCTTCCTAAGTCAAGTCATCACATATTCACATTCATTCAGGTATCAAGTAAGGGACACAAGTCTACTTAAACAAGAAACAACATACTTCACTTTAGTCATATAGTATAACATTCTATAAACATTTAGGAATGAACCTTAACATCATTTAGTCAACCTATAAATTACCTTAACATCATCAACATAAACATAATAGATTCATATATCCAAGTTAGGAAAAACCATGTATCAACTCTAAGACTACACACTTAACACATAATCATAGTATAACATGATTACCTAAAGAGCATCAATAGAATAACACCTACTTTCAAACTACTTCACATATAGGTAGATATGATCATACTTCACTTTATAAACTATAAAAATCAACATATTACTTCAAGTAGTCCCAACAAGGCCATGATCATCATAATACTTAAAATAACGCCGACAAGGCCACATCAATTCACATAACAATGCCACCATAAGTGGACCAAACCAATTACATATAATCCAAGAGCTAAATTACAATATATATACATAATAATAAGAGTGTTACGGTAGCGTACCACCCAATTCATCTCACCATTTCAATCCAAAGCTAAACCATCCAATTCAATATCATAAGGCCCTTACCCATGGCCATGAACATCAATTCAAAACATGAATCATAATACTCAATGAATCTAAGTCAATTCATTATACATTTATCAATCTAATATCAATTAAATATCAATTAAATACAATCCTTACATCATTAGAAAGCCTAAGAAAATCTACACTAGAATCTATAAGCATTAAGTTCATATCAATTCAATAAGCTTAACATGCAATAGACCTAAGAGTATTCATTACTCAATTGATTAAATTGAAACAGCCTATAAACCATACATACATAATCTATACATAATTCAAAAGCTCATAACAATCTACACCTGAATTCATCAATCTCAAAGCATAATCAATTCACCAATATTTTAGTGAAAATAAGAGATTTGAGAAGATAAAGGGTTCATGGAGAATTTCATTGGAAAACATAAATTATACATCAATAACATCATATCTTAAGCTTTGAAAACGTTTCATGCAAGAACCCAAGACTTAGAGTAGAAATTGGACTTTTTCATCTTTTTGAAATCTTTGAAAATCATCTTTGAAGTTCTATCTAAGGTGATAGAAAGCCTTAGATGAAGAACTCACATACCTTATTAGAACAACCCAATGATAATTGAAGAATAAAATCCATTGTAGATCCATCTTCAAGCTTCATTTTCACTTTGAACTCTCATAGAGGTTTTTGGAGAAACTTTAGAAGGGTAGGGGTTTTGATTTAGATGCTAGGGTTTAATCACTTATATACTCTTAAAATACCCCTAAATACCTAAAACAACCGTCCCCATATTTTATAAAACTTGGGTTGAATTTCCCAAAAACCCCAAGTCTTAACAGAAAACTGCCAGATTTTTCAGCACCATCGACGCCAGCATCAACGGTCTGTGGTCTCACCCACGGCCCATCGATGGGGTCTCATTGGTTTCTCCTGCAATTCCTCAACCTGCAGGACACATGTCTCCATCGATGAGACCCATCGACGGTCCATTTCCTGGTCGACCGGCCGTCGTTTCGGTCGTCGTTTGGACACTGTCTGGCAGTGTGGAGTTCTAAGTTGGGGTCCTCCTCTAGGGCCCCTTGTGGGTCCTACATGGAGTTGTACCCAGACGTTTCCAACCCAAACATGTACGTATACTATTTTAGGACCTACCACCTGAGGTTCATCCAAAACGAACACGTAAAACTCAACGAAACATGCGTAGACACACAAGGTCATTTCAAGGCACATCTTTCCAGTGTCATGGGCGTTCTTGGACGTTTGACCTCCAAACTTCACGAAACTTGACATACTGCCTATATACACCATATAAACTCATTTAAGGACCATATAAGCTGATGCATCACACATTAACACATAGAACCACACGTAACCACATATGAGGCACTTAGGTGACTTAGTCGTCAAACGTTTTGGTTGTCCCTTGACGTTTGACTTCCAATGCACCTAAACTCTTAGATACTGCCTATATACAATATTATAAACCAATTTAGGACCTTATACCATCATTACAACCACGTTAATCTCTAGCTTCACCTAAGTCATTTTTGGGATCTTAGAATGTGCACCTCAACTTAGGCCAAAAGCATAAGTTGAGGGTGGCTAATGCAGAATCTGACCTCGTCTTGGCCCTGACCCAACCTTAGGTAATGTGTAATTCGACTCATGGCAAAGACATAAGTTAAGGGTGGCTATTATGAGTAATGACCCGAAAACTGGGTATGAAAAGAGTAATGTGGAAAATAAAAGAAAGAAAGTGAACAAGAGAAGTGACTCAGTAAAAATTGTCAATTGAATAAAGAAAGAAAAAAAATGAACGATAATAAACGATGAAGAAAAAAATTGAGAAAAAGAGTGTTGAACAAAAAGAAGTAAGAGTCACTTCCACAAAAGAGAAAGAAAGGAGAAAACAAGGCAAAGGTGACAAGAAAAGAAAAGTAGGGCATAATAGACAATAAAAGTGGTAGGACTCTTTGCCGTAATGTCAAGGAGGATAACAAGTAACTAAAATGTACCCATATGTACCATACCTGACCCAGATCCTATATTACAAGCCAAGAAAGTCCTATCGTGATCCTAAGAGTCTAATATGGTGAACTTACGCAGTGAAAATAAGGGCAAGCCTATGGCGACAAATACTAACTAGGTAAGAAATTGTTTTGAGCGTGAGTGTTGAATAATGATCCTTATACTCAAAGTTAAAGTCGTTGTGTGAAAAAGAAGGATATCTTTTAAAGTGAGGGCACTAGTTACAGTATCGGAAAATTGGTACCTTAGCGAGAGGCAAAAGAGTAGAGGTGTCGGTGAATGGTGAGTCTGTGTCATGGTCTGATCCACATGAGTGATCTTATCGAGCCTAAGATTAAAAGCATACACTAAATCGACGAAAAAGTTGGGATTGATAGCCATGTGATTGCGAATGCTTAAAAGAGGATACTTTTGTACAAAGTGTTGTTTTGAGTCATAGTGTGTCGCTTGAGGACAAATAATGAATTTAAGTTGAGGGTGTTGATGTACCGTGGTTTCACGGTACTTTCAATGCTTATTAATTAAGATTGGTGTGTGTCTAGAGCCTTTTTGTAGTAATTTTAGTATGTTTTATCTTTGTTTTGCAAGGAAAACTGTCCAAAACCAAAACGCAGAAGGCTGTGGAGATTTAGTGCAGAGGTGACCCACGAAGGCATCGACGGACCGTAGATGGTGACCGTCGATTAAAGGTTCAGGCATCTGGAAGTAACTTGGGGAATTCTGACCAAGTGTGGGGATACGGAAGGATCGACGGTCTGTCGATTGATAGACGGACCGTCCTATTAAATTGCCAATTTGATCAGAGAATGTCCCAGTACCCGGTTTTGAAGAAAAGATAAGTATGGAACGATGAGAAGCATCGATAGACCGTAGGTTAATCGACGGACCATGTTGTTGGTCCGTCGATTGTATCAGAGAAGATGCTAGTTGAAGGCTAAGAAAAAGATGTTAAGTTGGACTTATAGAGGCAGACGATGGTCCATCGATTTCATCGACGGACCATCTGTGGGTGTCATCAATTGAAGCCGCGATTTTGGACAAACTTTCCTTATTTGCATTCCTTTTATTTTAGGACAATGTTTTTGTAAATAGGGTGTAAAACCTCATTTTTGAGGTTGGATACTATTACTATTTTCTTAGTTTTGTTCTTAGAGATTTGTTTTTGCAACTTGGGCATTAATTCATGTTTCCGAAATTGGTTTTCAAGTGATTTTTGTTGTTTCAAGTTGAATTTCTGGATTTTCTTCGAACTAGTCAAAGTAAGTTCATGATTTATGGTTTATCAACTATGAATTTTGTTCTTCTAGGAATGGGTAACTAAATCCACAACTAGGGTTGTGGGAACCATGGGTGATTAACAAAGTAAACCTAGCTTAATAACAATTCTCAAATAGGTTATTGCATGTATTGATAATTCTTTCGCTTAGAAGTCTTTTTAATGAGTACACGCGTTAGAACTCACCTTATTGCTACTTGCCAGACCAAGGGGATAGTTCTTAAGAAAATAATTATCAACATAGATTTAGTGAGATGTTATCTAATAGGCTAGTCTCGATTGGTGCGAAGTAATAACTAATCCAAACATCGAATACGATGCTTAATATGAAGTAAAGGTAAGGGTTAGTAGCTTAGACACACGTAGCCGGACCAAGGTACGGGGTGAAATTCTCTAAAGGCCGTACCAAGGATTTAGAGACACCTAACTTATCACTTTGCATGCAAAACACTAGGGAAGAATTTTTATAGCTAGGATTACCGCGTTATGAACCTATGGGGAACACTTACACCCTAGTTTTTCTCACAACTTGATAAACACTAAAGATTTAATCTTGCTACTTATTTTACTTAGAAATAAATAAACACTTTTATTTCATAAACCCCACCCCACCCCTTTAATTACATATTTTCGAAAATGACTTGACTAAATAGATGTAGTTGTACATTGAAGTTAAGTCTAAACTATTTTTCTCATGGGATCGACCCCAACCTACTAGTTGGGTTCTTTACTTGATACGACCGCTTATACTTCTTTAAGGAAGTGTAATTTGAGCGTATCACATTCCACCGAATGAGTAATAGTTGTGTCGAATGGGGTTTAATCGTCATTAGTTTCAAAAGTAAAAGAAAAGCAAGACTAAGATTTCATTTATCTTGAATTGAAGGCAAATGTTCATGAGTAAATAGTATTAGTTTTTAAACATGGGGGAGATGGTGTATTGAGATATCAAGGTATAATGTGTGTACCTATGGTGGATGGACTCTAAGAGAGGATAACGGAGGAAGTTCATAGCTCCAGATGTTCCATTCATCTGGATTTCACAAAAATGTACCGCGATTTGAGAGAAGTATATTAGTTTGAAGGTATGAAGAAGAGCATTGTTGAGTTTGTTGCCGAGTGCCCGAATTGTCAACAAGTCAAAGTAGAGTACTAAAGGCCTGGATTTTTACCTCATAATATAGGACTGGATTTTTACCTCATAATATAGAACTTCCAGAATGGAAGTTAAAAAGGATTAACATGGACTTCATCACAGGGTTAAAAAGGTCTCGCAGGCAGCATGATTCAATTTCGGTGATTGTTAATAGAATGACAAATTAGCCCACTTGTTTCCTGTAAAGACTACCCATTAGGCAGAAGATTATGCTAAGTTGTACATTCAAGAAGTGGTAAGGCGTCCTGGAGTTTTGATCAACATTATTTCAGATAGAGGTGCACAATTTACTGCACGATTCTGGAAATCTTTTGTGAAAATCTTGGGTCCAAAGGTGAACTTGACTACTGCATTTCATCCTCAGACTGACGGGAAAGAAGAGCGTACTATTCAGACCTTAGAAGATATGTTGAGGGATTCTGTGATTGATTTTAAGGAAAATTGGGATGATCATCTACCTCTCATTGAGTTTAGTTACAACAACATGTACCACTATAGCATCCAAATAACTACTTATGAAGCTCTTTATGGGAGAAGATGCAGATCTCCTATTTGGATAGTTTAAGGTTGGTGAAGGAGGTTTGATAGGATCGGATTTAGTTCACCCACCTATGAAGAAGGTGAATGTGATGTAAGAGATGTTAAAAATGGTGCAGAGTCATCAAAAATTCTAAACTAATCTTAGGAGAATGTCGTTAGAGTTCAAATTAGATGATTGGGTATATCTGAAAGTTTCACCCATGAAGGGTGTTATGAGGTTTGGTAGGAACGGAAAACTCAGTCCCCGGTATTTGGACCTTATCGCATAGCCAAGAGAATTTACAATGTAGCTTACGGGTCGGAGCTACCACAAGAGTTAGCAACAATTTATGTGGTGTTACACATCTCCATGTTGAAGAAGTGCACATGTCATCCTTCCTTGATCATTCCAACAGATTAGATGGAGATCAAATATAACTTGTCTTATAAGTAGGTTCCGGTGCAAATCCTAGATCGTCAAGTTTGCAATTGTAGAAAAAGGAGGTAGAATCAGTCAAGGTCCTTTGGAGGAACAAATTTATTGAAGAGACTACTTGAGAAGCTGAAGAGGACATGAAGAAGAGATATCTACATCTCTTTGAATCCGAAGAAAGTGCAGACCAAGGTACTAACTTTCTTCTTAGTATTGTCTAATTTTGATTAAGCATGATTGTTTGGTTGCATTTGCATGTAGGTGTTTGAACTTGATGTTGCTACATAAAGTCTAGTAAGAGTAATCTAATTCGAGGACAAATGTTACCAACAAGGAGATATTGTAACATCTCGCAACTAGAAACGACTAGAAAAGAGGTTAAAATAAGAAAAAAAAACTTAATTTTTGAAAGAAAAAGAAAAATGTATGTGAGATAACATAATGTTGGGTTAGTACACCCACACACCAATCTTGTTTTATTCAGTGAATCTATGCTATTTGAATGTTAAGAAATTTTGTTTTGAAGAACATTGTTGAAGTTTTCGTTGAATCCTTGGTAGTTGTGTTGTCGAAGTTTTGATTAATGTTTCCGGTTGTAATTTTGGGTTGAATCTATTGTATATTGATAGTAATAATGATCATAAGTTTTTAGGGAAATAACCATTGAAGTATAGAGGGTTTAGAGATAAAAAAAACGAATGAGAAAAGTCGAGAACACCTAGGGACAGGAATTGAGGCCAGCCAGAGCCCCAAAGACCTGTGTCTGTCCATAGTGCCTTGGGGCGCCGCGCCAGCCAGAGTTCTCCACCCTGCTCATTATATGATGCATTCTAGCGCCCACCGCCTCTCAGAGCGCTAGGGATGCCCGTTCTCCCCATTCTTCCCCCATCTTTTCCTACTAGTTCCTAAGTGATGTACCTCTGTTTCTTAGTTCATTCCAACACACTAAGTTACATCTAAATATCATAAAATCATCCATAAAAATGACATCATGAACCATAATTCCATAATCCAATTAAAGAAAAGTTAAGATCAAACTCAAGGGAGTTAAGAGTCAAGTCTAGAAGTTAAGAAATAAGTCAAAGCAGATTTCTTAAAAGTTTTCAAGAGTATAATAATGTTTTAACTTTGTTTTAATGACTCAAGTTTCAAGTTAAATAAAGATTAGAGTTGAGTTTATCTCTCTAAAGTTATATGGGAACAAAGTATTTCCTAAGAGTTATTTTAAGACTCAAGTTTCATGTTAAGTAAAGAGTTGAGTTAATTTCTCAAAAAGTTGCTAGGGAACTAAGTATTTCCTAAGAGTTTATAAATCTTTTCACATTTAAGATGAGAGGAAACTAAGATTTTCCAAAAGAGTTTGGAGCTAGAAAAGGGAATATTAATTCCAAAAGAGGTTTTAAAGATAAGTGTTGAGAAATTATCTTCACCCAGAGAAAGAATTTTATTAAAAAACACATGAGCTAAGTATATTTTTAGGAATAGTATTAAGCACTGATATGGGGGCGCGAGTTCATAATAACTCAAGTCTCCATAAACCATGAAGCCATCATGTGCATTAAAGTATCATACTTTTTAGATAATCACTTAAGTTAAGCTAGTGGATCCACTAAGTTAAGCTAGTGGATCCACTAAGTTAAGTAAGGTCCTATACCGATGTCAAGGTATAGGATGGTCCTCAACAACGTGAGGTAAAACGTTGTACCATCACATAGTCTCATAGTGATGGTTTTCGGTTAGAGAATCTCCCACAAAAGTTATATTACTCTAAATGAGTAAATGTAAGTTTGTTATTGCCTTATCTTTAATGGACTAAGATTTTATTCAGTTACTTAAAAGTCTTATATTTATGTATATGACATGTTTTTTACTGCTTTATATTGAGTTGAGTATCCATGAGTTAAGCATAGCCAAGGTAAGTGTTTCCTTCTTACTCCATTTAAAGATTAAGTTGTTTTAGAATTCCAACTCGCATACTCGTACATTCAATATACGGATACCAGTTGTCCTAAATCGTCTTATGATGAAGATGAAGGTCACTAGGATCAGCATCTGGTGTACCATTGATCCAGTGAGCAAATGAGAGTCACTTGGTGAGCCTCTCTTCATCTTGGAGGACAACTTTATCATTCAGTTATTGTTCTTTTGTTTTCAGTTGTTAGGATGATTAGGGCTCATGTACCAACATCCCTCATTATTTTAGAGACTTCATAGATAAACAGTATTAGTTTCTTTAGTCTTTTCATTTCACTTGTAAGCGATTAAGACTTGAGTTGGTATTTTTTGTATGTACTACTTTTAAGTTATTTCTTGAGTTATCTTTTATGTTTAAGTCTTCCGCTGAGTAAGTAAGTTAGGACAAAGGTCTGCTCGAGGCCAACAATGGTCTTTGAGTGCCGACCACGTCTAGGGTATAGGATTGGGGCGTGACACCTTGAAAAAGTAATTAGACGATCACTATCAATGAGCCATCAGAGTCTCTTCAAACGCAATCCACTACATCCTCTTCTATAAGTGTGGGAGACTAGCACAAGAGAGTGATTATTAAGATAGAGGATGGACATAATTTCCAAGTTGTTGCCAAAGACAATTTACAATGAGTGCCTGAATAGTTCTTGTAAGACCCCGGAAATAAATTAAGGTGCTTCGAGCCGCACATTTGTATAAGAAGGTTTTAAATATGTTAATTGAGTGTTTTATAGTATTTATACTTGATTTGAAGTCATTTGGAGGTCAAACGTCCAAGAACATCCAAGACGTTAGAAAGTTGGTCTTTAGACGTGTTAGTGTGTCCTTGTACGTTTGCCTTGATTTTATGTGTTGTTTGTCACAACCCAAAAGCATACCCTAGAAAATAGGGTACAATCTTGGATTGTAACCGGCGTCGTCGACCTCTCGGAGGTCTAAGACAAGCCTCTCATATCATTCATTGCATTGACATAGTAAATTTAGCGGAAAATTTAAAACTTTTCATAGCACATCATATGCTAGAAACATCACATCGTATATATATAAAACATTAGTCATAATACATATTTAGATTCTAAGTCCCTTTTACCATCTTAGACTCAACAACTTTAGAGTACATTAAGGATAAAAACCCTTAAGACATAATACAAAGCTATTCATTACTAAATAGACTTTACAATAAGGACATTAGTAGGACATCCGTGAACTTAAGGATTCCATTTCCTTGAGCTTGGGAAATCACCTATCAAGCTCCTCAATCATAGACCTTCTTTAAGCATTCCAATACCTACACTTTGTGTAAAAAGTAAAGAAGAATGGGATTAGCACAAGAATGTACTAAGTATGGCAACCATGCGAAAACATGCATTTAAAGGGACATTTCCTTTGAAATCATACTTCATGCCATTTTGAGTAAATCATCATAAAACCTTTATCAATATCATTTATATCATCCACTTACTTCATAGTAACACAATCAAAGACCAAACATCATAGAAAAGCACATATAGAATATAAGTACACATAGAGGTCACTTTACAGTGAACTCACCCTTCTTAGCATTTAACTCTTTCTTTCCATTCATTAACCTCCTAAGTAATCCTTTAGGGATACTTGGTGCAATGCATCACCTTAGGAACATAAGAGAAAACCATACATAGCATCTACACAAGACAATACATGCCATCATAGAAGTATAGTACAATATAATCATAGTCAAACCAAGACTACAATATCATACATAAAGGACACACACACAATCATAAGTATTAAGGTACCTTCCTAAGACTTCCTAAGGAGTCACTTGTGCAATGTCTAGATGGGTTCATTACTTCCACCTATCCTAAGTAACTTACCTTAAGTGCTCCTAGTTAGGATCCTATTCAATTACTTCCATTGTCCATTTTACTTTAGGGAAACCATAGCCTTAACCGACACTAAGACCATGGGTGCTAATCATGGAATTTGGTGTTGTAGAGCCTTACACCAAAGGAAGGTGTTACTACCTAGCCAAGGTAGAACATTAACATATATGCTAGCATATCAAGTGAATTCACTTTGCTAGATCCTATGTGGCAAGCATAGTTTATGGAACTAAGAGGTAGATATCCCTATTCATACCATATGGTAAAGTGGGCCGCTACTCATGGGAATCCCTTAAAGTGACATATCCATCGAACATGGAAGTTATCATCACATGGGCAACTTCTAGGATGAATCTTTCTTTCTAGGGATAAGTCATCACCTCCCATTGTCAAGTTCGCTCGGTGCTAAGCTAGGTTCCCTTTATTTGAAAAGCCTTTATTACGTTTATTTATAAAACATAAGCTTTAAAATATCCATCACTCATATGCTTATAGCATATTCAAGCACCTATCTAGAATTTATAGCATTCTTGGGCACCCCTATCAAGGCCCCTCTAAATTACTAGATCATCCATGTGCGAGTGCATATATATATATATATATATATATATATATATATATATATATAGGTGAGCAAACCTTTAACATAACACATCAAGTCACACACGTTCATATATCAATGCATAAGTCTATAGGCATAACTATATGAGTAATACTTTCATATAAACCTACTAAGACACTATACACATTCATACCTCATCATATCATATACATCATATTCATAACATATTCATATAATCATCCTTCACATGCATAAGAACCAAACTTAGGAACTATCCTATCAAGATACACATGTGCAATGCATAGACAAGGTCCCATACCCTTGTCCACACTAGTACACCTATCAAGTCATCCTAGTAAGGGAATACAAGTCATACATTCATAAACATCAACTTAACATACATAGTAGTAGAGACTAGTGAATATGAAAACTACCTTTCATTTAGACACCATGAGTTATACTACTTATAATATGCCTGTAAGTGAGAGTGTGTGTACATTAACCAACATGATCACATAATGGCTATCAATACCATCTTAAGTCAGCCACACTATTAGGCCAAATTATAATTCAAGCACATAGCGCACAACACATAATAGCATAGAAGACAAGACTATACATACATTATAATCAAGACTCCGAACTTTAGCTATTTACACATCCATATAAGGGATACGTCGGTAGAGGTTATTAACCACTCTAAAACATCAACAGCAGCACCTATACAATACCCTAACATGATTATACACATGCCCATACAATAGCCACATAACCTAATTCACAACTAGAATAGGAAAGTAGGCATAATCTTCTCATAGTATCATTTTAAGCACATGTTCATACGTTCATCAATTTGCCTTCATGGCCATTGTCAACACATATGTAATGACAATAAAGTAAACACCGCCACCATAAGTGGACCATACCACACAATGCCATACAAGGCTTCATCAACATTACTATAAAGAATAGAGAAGTAGAAAAGTAAAGAGAATAAGCATTCTTACCAAATTCTCATCCTTTGATCATCATTGATCAATACACCTTATTCATCAATAAAACACATATATGGCAGTATCTAAATGTACTTTAAACATATAAGAAACCATGTACAAGTCACTACAAGATTATACCATAACGTAATACAACATATCAACATACTAGGAAAGTAGGATAACATAGATCATTAGCTAATCTTCCCTAACATTGATTTTAGACCATAGTTCATACATATACAAGTCTAAGGCAGTAGCTAATTATGTAAGAAATCAAGCCTAAATCATGCATCATCTAATCGCAATTCAAGATCCATCACATACTTAGCCTCTTGACTTCATAGCCTAAAAGAATCTATACCAATTCATGCAAGACCTTCTTAATTAGATCATTAAGGATTTATACCTATAGAATCATCCATTACATCACCCTAAAACAGTAGCTACAACAGTTCATACATAATCAAGAGTCTACTCAACCGATCTCACAATCGACTTCAAGACAACATGTAGAAACATAGGCTATTCATGTTCAATTCTTCATATATTTATCATCATGGAATGATCATCATCAATTCAACATCAATTAATGTAAATAACAATAACCACAAGCAATTCAACATAAAAGAATCACCAATTCATCAAGAACAAGCCATAATCACAAAGCCCATGCAAAGGCTAAACCAATTTTGGAAGGAACATGGGTTTATCATGCAATTGGAGTGAAAACACATTTAAGTCATTGTATTAACTTCAATTAATCATGATTCAATCATTAAAAAGCTTTTGAGAAAGAACCCATGGCTAGATTAGAAGATTGGAAACTTGATCATAAAGTTTCTTTTGAAAACATTGTGAATGGCTCTCTAGATGAAAAGATAACTAGAGATGAATATCACCATACCTTTGTCTATAAGAAAACCTCTAAAACTTCATGATTCATCCATGGAAAACCCAGCTTGAATCTGTTCTTGAGCTTCACCAACAATGGTGGTTTTAGAGAGAACATTTTTGGAGGGAAAGGCTAAAAATATGTGAGAGGGTTTTGGGAATGGGTTGATCACGTTTTTAAAGACTTATATACACATAAAATTACTTAATTAAACCTATTATAGTCAGGTTAGGACGTGGGGTGAATTTACCATTCACCCCTTTAAGTGGCAGCACGCAGGCAGCCAACTCGCAGGCACCCGCGACGTATGCCTTGACGGGGCGTCATGGGATTGACGGGACGTCATGCCCTCCGTCGCCCATGACTTAGCCAATTTCTTGGCTCATGACATGACCAAGGCAAGTCTCCTTCGACGAGACCTGCTTGACGGTCCGTTGGTGGCCCAACGGTCCGTCATTGGGTCCGTCAAGGACACTGCCCAGGCAGTATATAGGCAGCCTTGGGGTCCTTCTTTTGGGGCCTCTTGTGGGGCCCTTTAGAAGTCCTACCCGAACGTTTCCAATGCGATTACAAACCTTAACATTTTATAGACCTACCACATAAGTTTCATCCAAAACAAACACCTACAAGACGTCCAAACAGCCTTGACCCCAACATGACATACGATGAAAGTCTTAGGGTCTATCTTTCGAACGTCTTGGACGTTCTTGGGCGTTTGACCTCCAAACTTTTCGAAACTTCATACAATAACATTAAACATCATTTAACACCATTTCAAGACATATTTGACTCAGTTCACAACACTTAGGCATGCATACACACATGAGGCACATAAGCGACTATTCGTCGAACGTCTTGGACGTCTCTTGACGTTCGACTTCCAAATCACTTCAAACTTTGCACACTGACTCTATATGACATAATAAGGCCTTTTAGGACCTTATAACATTAATACGAACATGTTAGGATCTATACACCTTATCTCATTTTCGAGGTCTTACAATATCCCCCACTTGGGAACATTCTTCCTCGAATGACACTTAGGACTCTTTAATCACATCAAGGACTTCAATGCACATAAGAGAAGTTCAACACATTTACATGCATCAAGAGTTCACACCTTAACAAAGTACAAGATCGATTTCCTTAAAAATGAGAAATTTCAACTTTCAAGCAAAGACATGTATACGTTTTCCTTCTTAGTGAAATCTAAATGGCAAGTCACACCAAATACATCACAACAAAATAGGAAGTCATTCCACAAGTTCTTTCCTTAACATAATACTCACCCTTATAGTAAGCCTCATTTTGGAAAAATAACACAAATTATAGGCACACACATGTACACTTAGCAAAAACATGCTTTCACTTTTCAAGAATGAGCCTACAATTTTGCATCACAAATCTTCAAATCACTAAATTTTAAAGAGAGTTCACCTTTTTCATTTTAAAAGAGACTCAACTTCCATTACAAGGCTAAACAATTTAACCTACAAGTGACTATTACCAAGTTCCTTGTCTTACCTCATGAGGTAAACTTCACAATTAGAACATTAAAACGCAAGTCAACAAGAGAAAACATGGATTTTACAAAATTTTCTTTTCATGCTTCTTGGAAAATTCACCATGTCTTTAAGATGATGTCAATCAATTCATACCAATCATATAAATATCATGCAATTTACACTTTATGCAAGACTATTTTCATGAACAAGCATACTAAGAATTCATATTTTCTAATTCAAGTAAGAATAGAAGGACAATGTAGACAATTTCTACAATCTCATTACTCCAACATCATCCCCCACTTAGTGCAAACCCAATTAAGAGCAACTTAACCCAACATGTAGAGGATCTCAAATACAAAACCTTCATATTTATCACTTAGAGTGATTACTACTTTAGAGGGAATTTTCATAAACTCAATTTAGCAACCCTAAGGCATTCTAAACCTTATCATGTGATCACAATCCTTTACATTCAAGTCCTATATCAACATGCATAGAGGAGACAACTACACTTATGTCAGCTAATACCATCTCCATATAGTCAACAAGATTAACATCATGTATAAAGAATCATATCATGCACATCTTCATGATCAATAGACAAATAATATAATATCATACTATTTAATTCACATAAGGTCTTCCTACAATGCAATAGACACTAAGGTCATACATCATTAGAGAAAACCACAAGGAAGTTCATAACACGACAAGAAGTTTAGAAATAACTCTACGACTCATCATGTCATAAGATTCTCATCCTTTCAATTTAAATGGCAAAAAGCAAATATTATTTTCTACATTCCTTATCATGTTCATATTCATAAATTCTACACATATTTCAACAATATCTACTCCAAAAGACAAATTAATAAGTGCTCCAAACATGATACAATAAGTTGCCTAGTCTCTATAACGAGCATGCTTCCAAATACCCAAATGTGTAACATTTAGACATTTGATGGAACAGGTATGGAATTATAAGAAATAAAGCTTTACCAACTCATTCTTCATAAGCATGCATACTATATTTACAATTCAAGTCTCCACAAAAGACTCCAATTTATGCTAGCAACTCATCAAGTATCATTTATATGCAAAGGAAAACAATACACACTTTTAATCACATATACCCATAGGATAATTACCTCCATAGGTAGTTATTAAACAATCCAAGTTCAAATCCAAATATTTGGCTACTATCATACAAAATCATATAGGAATACACAATTTAAGAGAAATCACTTTAACCACTATAACTTCTAGCATGCTTCAACTATATCATGACATACATTATTCGACATAACATGTTATTTCACATAGATTTCATATATTGCCATAATTGGCATCACATCATCAAATAAGAGATATTTCATATAAAGCAAGGTAAGATGACCAATCATAATCCTCATAGAGTTAACATGTGCAATGATCAAGTAAATCTCCATAACTTCACTAAACCAAGTAACCCAACAAGAACTACAATTAGCATCATACTACACTTATCTATAACCTTCATGCATGGATAACTCCATATTCTTTAGCTTACTAGGCTATTTAGATGTTTACAAGCATAGATATCATCTCATAAGCACATTTACATTTATCATCATACACATACATAGTATTACCCTCCTAAGGTCTCCATCAAGGAAAACTAGTGTAAGACATAGGTAGAGTCCCATACCCCTACCTAAGTCTAGTTAACCCTTCAAGTCGCCTTAGTTAGTATATACATCATCAAATAAGGACAAATGTCACCTTCACATATACTCATTCAAACCATAAAACAAAGATAAGCATTTTAAACTCACCTTTTCTCCCTCAAGCATAGAGAACTCTCATCCAAGCAATCATATCTAAAATACCACCGAACAAGAAAACATAAGAGAGAGATCTTATAGAATTAAGTTCTATGGCACGATATGAGATTGATGAAGAAGGGAAACTCTATCGTCCTATAGCCTCTCGTACCATTTAATTTGTCGCGACTCACCACCAATGATATGAGACTCTACTAGACGTGGCAATATGAGACTTTTTAGAACCTAAAACCGCTTCATAAACCTCATGCTCTGATACCAAGTTTGTCACAACCCAAAAGCAAACCCTAGAAAATAGGGTACAATCTTGGATTGTAACCGGCGTCGTCGACCTCTCGGAGGTCTAAGACAAGCCTCTCATATCATTCATTGCATTGACATAGTAAATTTAGCAGAAAATTTAAAACTTTTCATAGCACATCATATGCTAGAAACATCACATCGTATATATATAAAACATAAGTCAAAATACATATTTAGACTCTAAGTCCCTTTTGCCATCTTAGACTCAACAACTTTAGAGTACATTAAGGATAAAAACCCTTAAGACATAATACAAAGTTATTCATTACTAAATAGACTTTACAATAAGGACATTAGTAGGACATCCTTGAACTTAAGGATTCCTTTCCTTGAGCTTGGGAAATCACCTATCAAGCTCCTCAATCATAGACCTTCTTTAAGCATTCCAATACCTACACTTTGTGTAAAAAGTAAAGAAGAATGGGATTAGCACAAGAATGTACTAAGTATGGCAACCATGCGAAAACATCCATTTAAAGGGACATTTCCTTTGAAATGATACTTCATGCCATTTTGAGTAAATCATCATAAAACCTTTATCAATATCATTTATATCATCCACTTACTTCATAGTAACACAATCAAAGACCAAACATCATAGAAAAGCACATATAGAATATAAGTACACATAGAGGTCACTTTACAGTGAACTCACCCTTCTTAGCATTTAACTCTTTCTTTCCATTCATTAACCTCCTAAGTAATCCTTTAGGGATACTTGGTGCAATGCATCACCTTAGGAACATAAGAGAAAACGATACATAGCATCTACACAAGACAATACATGCCATCATAGAAGTATAGTACAATATAATCATAGTCAAACCAAGACTACAATATCATACATAAAGGACACATACACAATCATAAGTATTAAGGTACCTTCCTAAGACTTCCTAAGGAGTCACTTGTGCAATGTCTAGATGGGTTAATTACTTCCACCTATCTTAAGTAACTTACCTTAAGTCCTCCAAGTTAGGATCCTATTCAATTACTTCCATTGTCCATTTTACTTTAGGGAAACCATAGCCTTAACCGACACTAAGACCATGGGTGCTAATCATGGAATTTGGTGTTGTAGAGCCTTACACCAAAGGAAGGTGTTACTACCTAGCCAAGGTAGAACATTAACATATATGCTAGCATATCAAGTGAATTCACTTTGCTAGATCCTATGTGGCAAACATAGTTTATGGAACTAAGAGGTAGATATCCCTATTCATACCATATGGTAAAGTGGGCCGCTCCTCATGGGAATCCCTTAAAGTGACATATCCATCGAACATGGAAGTTATCATCACATGGGCAACTTCTAGGATGAATCTTTCCTTCTAGGGATAAGTCATCACCTCCCATTGTCAAGTTCGCTCGGTGCTAAGCTAGGTTCCCTTTATTTGAAAAGCCTTTATTACGTTTATTTATAAAACATAAGCTTTAAAATATCCATCACTCATATGCTTATAGCATATTCAAGCACCTATCTAGAATTTATAGCATTCTTGGGTACCCCTATCAAGGCCCCTCTAAATTACTATATCATCCATGTGCGAGTGCATATATATATATATATATAGGTGAGCAAACCTTTCACATAACACATCAAGTCACACACGTTCATATATCAATGCATAAGTCTATAGGCATAACTATATGAGTAATACTTTCATATAAACCTACTAAGACACTATACACATTCATACCTCATCATATCATATACATCATATTCATAACATATTCATATAATCATCCTTCACATGCATAAGAACCAAACTTAGGAACTATCCTATCAAGATACACATGTGCAATGCATAGACAAGGTCCCATACCCTTGTCCACACTAGTACACCTATCAAGTCATCCTAGTAAGGGAATACAAGTCATACATTCATAAACATCACCTTAACATACATAGTAGTAGAGACTAGTGAATATGAAAACTACCTTTCATTTAGACACCATGAGTTATACTACTTATAATATGCTGTAAGTGAGAGTGTGTGTACATTAACCAACATGATCACATAATGGCTATCAATACCATCTTAAGTCAGCCACACTATTAGGCCACATTATAATTCAAGCACATAGCGCACAACACATAATAGCATAGAAGACAAGACTATACATACATTATAATCAAGACTCCTAACTTTAGCTATTTACACTTCCATATAAGGGATACGTGGGTAGAGGTTATTAACCACTCTAACACATCAATAGCAGCACCTATACAATACCCTAACATGATTATACACATGCCCATACAATAGCCACATAACCTAATTCACAACTAGAATAGGAAAGTAGGCATAATCTTCTCATAGTATCATTTTAAGCACATGTTCATAAGTTCATCAATTTGCCTTCATGGCCATGGTCAACACATATGTAATGACAATAAAGTAAACACCGTCACCATAAGTGGACCATACCACACAATGTCATACAAGGCTTCATCAACATTACTATAAAGAATAGAGAAGTAGAAGAGTAAAGAGAATAAGCATTCTTACCAAATTCTCATCCTTTGATCATCATTGATCAATACACCTTATTCATCAATAAAACACATATATGGAAGTATCTAAATGTACTTTAAACATATAAGAAACCATGTACAAGTCACTACAAGATTATACCATAACGTAATACAACATATCAACATACTAGGAAAGTAGGATAACATAGATCATTAGCTAATCTTCCCTAACATTGATTTTAGACCATAGTTCATACATATACAAGTCTAAGGCAGTAGCTAATTATGTAAGAAATCAAGCTAAAGTCATGCATCATCTAATCGCAATTCAAGATCCATCACATACTTAGCCTCTTGACTTCATAGCCTAAAAGAATCTATACCAATTCATGCAAGACCTTCTTAATTAGATCATTAAGGATTTATACCTATAGAATTCATCCATTACATCACCCTAAAACAGTAGCTACAACAGTTCATACATAATCAAAAGTCTACTCAACCGATCTCACAATCGACTTCAAGACAACATGTAGAAACATAGGCTATTCATGTTCAATTATTCATATATTTATCATAATGGAATTATCATCATCAATTAAACATCAATTAATGTAAATAACAATAACCACAAGCAATTCAACGTAAGAGAATCACCAATTCATCAAGAACAAGCCATAATCACAAAGCCCATGCAAAGGCTAAACCAATTTTGGAAGGAACATGGGTTCATCATGCAATTGGAGTTAAAACACATTTAAATCATTGTATTAACTTCAATTAATCATGATTCAATCATTAAAAAGCTTTTGAGAAAGAACCCATGGCTAGATTAGAAGATTGGAAACTTGATCATAAAGTTTCTTTTGAAAACATTGTGAATGGCTCTCTAGATGAAAAGATAACTAGAGATGAAAATCACCATACCTTTGTCTATAAGAAAACCTCTAAAACTTCATGATTCATCCATGGAAAACCCAGCTTGAATCTGTTCTTGAGCTTCACCAACAATGGTGGTTTTAGAGAGAACATTTTTGGAGGGAAAGGCTTAAAATATGTGAGAGGGTTTTGGGAATGGGTTGATCACGTTTTTAAAGACTTATATACACCTAAAATTACTTAATGAAACCTATTATAGTCAGGTTAGGACGTGGGGTGAATTTACCATTCACCCCTTTAAGTAGCAGCACGCAGGCAGCGAACTCGCAGGCACCCGCGACGTATGCCTTGACGGGGCATCATGGGATTGATGGGACGTCATGCCCTCCGTCGCCCATGACTTAGCCAATTTCTTGGCTCATGACATGACCAAGGCAAGTCTCCTTCGACGATACCTGCTTGACGGTCTGTTGGTGGCCCAATGGTCCGTCATTGGGACCGTCAAGGACACTGCCCAGGCAGTGTATAGGCAGCCTTGGGGTCCTTCTTTTGGGGCCTCTTGTGGGGACCTTTAGAAGTCGTACCCGGACGTTTCCAACGCGATTACAAACCTTAACATGTTATAGACCTACCACATAAGTTTCATCCAAAACAAACACCTACAAGACGTCCAAACAACCTTGACCCCAACATGACATACGATGAAAGTCTTAGGGTCTATCTTTCGAACGTCTTGGACGTTCTTGGGCGTTTGACCTCCAAACTTTACGAAACTTCATACAATAACATTAAACATCATTTAACACCATTTCAAGACTTATTTGACTCAGTTCACACAACTTAGGCATGCATACACACATGAGGCACATAAGCGACTATTCGTCGAACGTCTTGGACGTCCCTTGACGTTCGACTTCCAAATCACTTCAAACTTTGCACACTGACTCTATATGACATAATAAGGCCTTTAAGGACCTTATAACATTAATACGAACATGTTAGGCTCTATACACCTTATCTCATTTTCGAGGTCTTACATTGTTTGAAGTCCAAAAACAGTAGGGGTGACCCTATAATCTCAATATACATTTTAAGGGTAAAAATATTTGGGTACGACTCCCTGAGGACCAACTTAGGAGAAGGACCCAAACATTGGACATGGAGGCTGCCCAAGACAGCGTGCAGCAGCAAAAACTGGGGACTAGCCTCGCGTCTCGCGCCTGGAAATGAGTGTGCATGTACGACGCGCACATAACACACACCTTACTGCCTCAAAAAATATTTGGGGCAGAATCAGAGGCTGCATCCGCGACGCGCAGCCACTTCCCAGATCCGGTTGCGTCGTCTTAAAGTCAATTTTGACATGTCTAAAAGTCCTAATAAGTATGAGGGTGCTTTGGTAACTTGGGTATACTGTTACAAAATATTTTTTTGACTTATTTAACCCCTTTCCCAATGAATAACCCCAACACCCATTAAGAAATCGAATCCCAAATCTCTCTTCTCTTCCAAACCCTCTCAAACCTCCATTGGAGGGAAAACCCAAGTTCAAGCTAAAAGCTGGATTTTCATGGTTTCTTCTTCCATTTCTTGTTGGCTACTCATGTAGAAAGGTATGGTGATACTTCATCCTTAGTTATCAATTCATCTAAGGAGTTCCTTCAATGGTTTTTCAAATAGAACTCATGATCAAAATTGCTATCTTTCAATCTAGACATAAGTTCATTGTCAAATTGATTTCAAAAGCATTCTAATGATGAATACATAATTAATTACTGATTTAAAGATAAAATCCAATCCGATTCCATGAAGAACCCATCATCCTTCTAATTTCTCAATTTATGACATAATGTGGGTCTTGTGATCTTGATTAGATGATTATTGGATTATATTAAGATTGTATTGAATTGCTTAATTCTATGTTTATCTATATCAATTGAATATGAATTCTTGAGTATCGAGTGTGAATTGTTGAGAATTGATCAATGGTGATCATAGTTTGGAAGTATTAGTGAGTTGACCTAGATCTCTCTATTTAGTATAGAATGGCATTGAATTGTGTTGATTAGTATTGTCCACCTATTGTGGAGGTGTTTACCTTCTTGTCTATACATAGCTATATGTTGTGATCATGGCCTTGAAGGAAATTTACTTAATGTGAAGTATGGCTATGATGATCACACAATGTGAAGTACATGTCTAGTCTCCTTCATGTTCTAGGTTATATTGACGATGCTTTCTATATGTGAATGATGATGGTAGGGTTAGGGGTCTATACATTTGACGTGGTTGAGGTCTATTTATGATTGGTTACTCTTTTGTAGCATGACCCCTACCTATGTACCCCTATACGAATATGTTGTCTTGAGCATGATTTGGAGTCCAATATGTAAATGATGAATATGTCTTATCTCCTATGCTATAATGTGGTGTGTGTTCTATACTTGAATGTGTATTGTGACCTTTGTAAGGTGGATTCTCAATGATAGGATTGCTGCCATTATGTGATCATGTTGTCCAATGTAGACACACATCTCATGCATGCTTACAAGTAGTATAGGTTACTAATGTCTAATCAAAGGGTATTCTCGTGTGCCCTAATGTCTACTACTATGGATGTTAAGTATATAACCATGAAGCATGAAATGTATCCCTTAACTAGGACGACTTAATAGGGGTACTAGTATGGCCAAGGGTATGGGACCTTGTTTATGCATTCCAGATGTGTGCCTTGATAGGATAGTTCCTAGTTTGGTTTTGCTATGTGCATGAGTATGAATATATGACTATATTATGAATGTGCATAATGGCTTGATGTGTAAATATGAAAGGATTGCTTATATAGTTACACCTATACACTTATGTGCTTATGTATGAACATGTGTGGCCTTAATATGTTTAGGTGATAGGTTTGCTAACATATATGTATACACACACATGTATGATGATCTAGTCAAATATGGGATCTTGGAAGGTGTTCCCAAGAGTTCCCTAAACTAGATGGTGCTTGATATGATATATCCATGTGAAAGGGTTTCTCATATTATTTAGGTTCATCAACTCTCATCTATGACCTATGAGCTAAGTATATGATGGGTTAACTCTCCTAAGCTTATATTTTATAAAGTAATGATAATAATGGCTTTTCAATAAAAGAACTTAACTTAGCACTGAGTGAACTTGAAGATGAGGGGTGACACCTTCCCAATGTGGGAAGGTAGGGTTCACCATAGTCCTCACGAGGTGGTTAGCCTCACAGGCCAAAGGGCATAGAGTTATATTTCCATATATGTCCCAAGTTCCATAAAATATGCTTGACCCATATGATCTAGCAAGTGATATCACTTAGTATTTTAGCATGTGTTAATGTTCTACCTTGGCTAGGTAAGAGAACCTTCTTTTGGTGTAAAGGCTCTACAACACCGAATCCATATTTATCACCCATGGTCTTAGTGTCGGTTAAGGATATAGTTTCCCTAAAGTAAAATGGACAAAGGAAGTAAATGACTAGGACCATAATTTATATGATTATGTTTATGTTGCTTATGCATGACAGTTTAGTGTTGTCTACTTATTGTGATGATATGCATGGTATGAGTCTATATGAATATTCTTACCTTATATGCATAGTTTAGGTCTTATTGACGATATTATAATGTCTTGCTTGACATGAAGGAGGTTGTCTATGCTTGTATTATTTATGTATGAAGTGCATGTTAAGGCTTGTAGTCTCTTTGTAGGTTTACTTAGTATGTGTGAGGTTATGGGACTTCACATGTACATTGCACAAGCAGACTTATAAGAGGATTATGAGTAGGGTTCTATGTGGTTTTTATGAGGTGAAGTCTAAGTATATTAATGTGACTATTGCCTTGCTATGATTATGTTGGAGGTCTTGACTTGTATATGGTCTTATAATGAGTTTGTCTATGTGGTCCCTAAAGTATGTTGGGTCAAATGTGAGTTATGTATCTTATTATATGAAAAGGTTCTATGAATGCATGTGTTGGATTAATGAAGGTTGTATGCATGACTATCTAGTGGCCTTAAAGTGATGTTTGAGTGTGGATAGTGTTATGGGAAATTGTCTATACATTGCACCAAGCATCACTAGAGGGTTACTTGGGAATATAAGGAGTTAAAGTAAAAGGAAAGAGTTCACTGTAAAATGAAATCAGTTCATTCTAATTGAAAATGTGCTTACTATAAAGTGGTGACTTATATGCTTTAAATGCAATATGTGGTTTTATATGATGTTTGACCATATAATATGACTATATGAAGTATGTAAATTGTTTAATTTTTATTATATCAGAGTTTTATGATGTTTTTACAAAAAGGCATGATGCATGGTTTAAACAAAAATGTCCCTTTTAAATGCATGTTTTTGCATGATTTCCATACTTAGTGCATTCTTATATTAACACCATTATTCTTCATCTTCTTACACAAAGTGTAGGTTATGGATACTTAAAGTATGTAGCTATGGTGAAGAGCTTGATATGTGTTTCCCAAGCTCAAATAAAGGAATCCTTAAGATTCAAGTATGTCCTATGTGTAGTTATGTTGAAGTTTTGTAATAGTTTAGTTATTGTATTATGTTAAAAAGGGTCGTGTCCCAAATCTATTCTATGAAATTGAGTCTAAGATGGCAAAGAGACTTAAAGTCTAACTATTTATTATGATTTATATTTTATATATAATGGAAGTGATGTTCTAGCATATGATGTGCTAAGAAAAGTTTTAAATTTTTTGCTAAATTTACTTATGACAATGCGATGAATGATAACTATGAGATTGTATAAGACCTCCGAGAGATCAAGTACTCCATGTTACCTCTAGGGGGTGCTCTTTCCGGTCGTGACAAGCGCGGGATATGATTATGAGGTTGTAAAAGTGGTTTTAGGTTCCAAGAAGTCTCATATTGCCACGTCTAGTACAATCTCGTTCATTGGTGGTGAGTTAGGACACCTCCAGAACGGGAGGAGATAGGATGATAGAGTTTCCCTTCTTCATCATTCTCATGTCGTGCCATAGAAAATTAACTCCATATGATCTCTCTCTCATGTTTTCTTGTCCGGTGGTCTTTAAGATGTGATTGCTTGGATGATATGGTACTCTACGCTTGAGAGAGAAAAGGTGAGTTTGATTCTTATCTTGGTTTTACGGTTTCATGAGTATGTGTGAATGTAAATTTTGGAATGTTATGTTGATGTGATACCATTTATGGCTATATATATAAGATCTATGTGAAATGGCATGTTATGTTGAGAAATGTATGTCATGATATGGTTAAAGCATGTTCGGAGTTATTATTGTTAAACTGCGTTTCTTTTTGGAATTGTGTGTTGCTATATGATTGCATGATGATAGTCTTATAATATGGTTTAGACATGAAATGCTTTAGGAAGTGTGGTAAATGGCAAAAAATGTATGTTGCCTATATATGTATGTTTAATAGTTCAATGTTGCCCTATATATATGTGTGTGTAATGGTCAAATATTGCCCTTTGTATATGTGTGGTTCTTCATAGTTGCCTTGTTTAGGTGGAGTCGTTTGTATAGTCTTGATCTAAGAAGTGAGGGTAGCATGCTTATCTTTGTAGGGTGATGATGTGGGTTTGATTGACCTAGAAGTTACCTTACTGTAATGTTCAAACAAAAGAAAGAGTCCTTATGGCTTAGCCTCCTTTATTGCTTCCCCTAATGTTGTATGACCCTTGGTGTCTATAGTATAGTTGAGACCTTATGTGGTTGGGTAGTATGACCTATGTTGTGTGTTATGGATTTCCTTTGGGTGTTAGTCCTAGAGGGATGGTTATGATTGAGTTAATAGACTCCTTGATGTGAGGTTTGGAGTGAAAACCTCAATGATGTAAACTTTTCTTGTGTGAGAAGTATGAAAGGTTTGTTTTTACTTGTCTTGACCTTGGTGTGTAGGGGGATGAGGTGAATAGGCATACCCTATGGGGGGATAGCGTGCCTACCTGATAGGATTTTATATTCCTTTGATGTCCCTATGTTAAGTTACTCTAATCCCTTTTGGCTTAGTAATCACTTTTAAATGATAATGATGAAGGTCGACAAGCTAAGATCCTCTTGAGGTTGGGTTAAGTTGCTCTTAATTGGGTTTACCTAAGTGGGGGATGGTGAAGTGAGTAGTAAGGTCGTAGATATTTATATATTGTCCTTCTATTCTTACTTTGAACTTGGAATTTATGAATTCTTAGTAAGCTTGTTCATGATACGAGTCTTGCATAAAGTATGAATTGCATGACCTCCATATGTTTGGTACGTCTTGATTGACACTATCTTAAGGATATTCATAAGATTCTAAAGTGCATGAATTATTTTTTTTGATCAAATACGTGCTTTCTCATGTTGATTGTGCCTCTTGACATGGTAGTTGTGCATTTAACTTCATGAGATAAGGTAAGAAAAATGGTTGTAGTCACTTTTGATGTGTAAGGTTTCGCCTTATAATGAGAAATTGAGCCTCTTTAAAATGAAAAATGTTGAGTCTCTTGAAAAAATTATGTGACTTTTTTTATTTGGAAAGCATGATTGTAGGCTCACTCTTGAAAAGTAAAGGCATGTTTAGCTAGTGTCCTTGTGTGTGCCTATAAATTGTGTTATTTTCCCAAATTGATGCTTGCTTATGAAGGCTAGTGATATGCTAGAAATTGAAATGTTGTGAAATGGTTTCCTATTGTTGTGATGTGCTTGGTGTGACTTACCATTTTGACTTCATTAGAAAGAAAGTTTGAGCATGGTTTGGTTAAAAGTTGATAAATTCTTATTTAAGATGAATAGACTTTTGTGCATTGCTTGGGTATGAACTCATGAGACACGTAAGTGCATTGAGGGGAAGGAAATTCCTCCCTAAAACATAACTAAGCATGGTATGGTTGAGTATGTCCCCCATGGAATTATCCCTAACTAATAAGTATCCATAGTTGGTTTACTTGACTCAAGTCTATGTGCTTTGAAGTATGAGTCTAAATTGCTTCTTGAATGATGTTGAACTTTCGTATGTGTGACTTAAAGGTTGTTGTATAATGAGCTCCTAATGAACCGAAATTTAAGGACCATGTTATTAGGAGAAGGATGTTCCTCCTATGAATATGACAAGATCCTATGTGTTTGATGCATCTTGAAAGTGAGTGAATAAAGGTTTTGCTTTCTTGTGTTGCATTGAGTGCTAAACGTCTTGAAGTTTGTGTTCCTTGTAAGTTTGGTGCATTGACTTCTATGTGATGATGTTTTGAATGTTGTGAGCTTCTACATGGGTCATTTAAGTCCTTGATGTGTTTAAAATATTCCAAGTGTTATTCGGGGATGAATGTTCCAAAGTGGTAGAAATTGTAAGACCCCGAAAAGGAATTAAGGTGCTTAGAGCCTCACATGTGTATAATAAGGTTTTAGATATGTTCATTAATTGTTTTATAGTATGATACTTGATTGAAGTCATTTGGAGGTCAAACGTCCAAGAACATCCATGTCGTTTGAAAGTTGGTCTTTAGACGTGTTAGTGTGTCCTTGTATGTTTGCCTTGATTTTATGTGTTGTTTGAAGTCAAAAAACAATATGGGTGACCCTATCATCTTAATAGACATGTTAAGGGTCAAAACATTCGGGTACAACTCCTCGAGGACCACCCTAGGGTCCCCCAAGGAGGACCCAAACGTTGGACAAGGAGGCTGCCCAAGGCAGCGTGCAGCAGCAAGAATTGGGGACCAGCCTCGCGTCGCGCACCTCGAACTAAATGTGCCTGTGCGACGCGCACCCAACATACACCTTACTGCCTCAAAAGTTATTTGGGGCAGAATCAGAGGCTGCCTCTGCGACGCGCAACCACTACCCACATCTGGTTGCGTCGTTTTAAAGTCAATTTTGACATGTCTAAAAGTCCTAAAAGTTTGGGGGTGTTTTGGTAACTTGGGGAGACGGTTATAAACTATTTTTTATGACTTATTTAATTCCTTTCCCAAGCCAAAACCCCAACACCCATTAAAAAATTAAAATCCCATATCGCTCTTCTCTTCCAAATCCTCTCAAACCTCCATTGGAGGGAAAACTCAAGTTCAAGCTAGGGGCTGGATTTTAATGGTTTCTTCTTCAATTTCTTGTGGGTTTATAATGTATAAAGGTATGTTAATCCTTCATCCTTAGTAATCAATTTATCTAACGAGTTCCTTCAATGGGTTTTCAAAGAGAATTCATGATCAAAATTGCTATCTTTCAATCTAGCCATTGGTAAATGGTCAAATTGATTTCTAAAGCATTTTAATGATGAATACATGATTAATTACTGATTTTAAGATGAAACTTAATCCAATTCCATTAAGAACCCATGATCCTTCTAATTTCATAATTTATGATATAATGTGGGTCTTGTGATCTTGATTAGATGATTATTGGATTATATTTAGATTGTATTGAATTATTTAATCCTATGTTTATATATATCAATGGAATATTAATTGTTGAGGATCGTATGTGAATTGTTGAGACCTGATCAATGGTGATCATAGCTTGGAAGTATTGGTGAGTTTACCTACATCTCTGTATTTAGTATAGAATTGGCATTGAATTGTGTTGATTGGTATGATCCACTTATAGTGGCGATGATTACCTTCTTGTCTACACATAGCTATATGTTGTGATCATGGCATTGAAGGAAATTGACTTAATGTAAAGTGTGGTTATGACGATCACACAATGTGAAGTACATGTCTAGTCTCTTTTACTAGTATCATGTTCTAGGTTATATTGATGATGCTTTTTATATGTGAATGATAATGGTAGGGGTAGGGGTCTATACGTTTGACGTGTCTGAGGTCTATTGATGATTGGTTAGTCTTGTGTAGCATGACCCCTACCTATGTACCCCTATATGAATATGTTGTCGTGAGCATGATTAGGCGTCCTAGATGTAAATGATGATTATGCCTTATCTCCTATGCTATAATGTAGTGTGTGGTCTATATTTGAATGTGTATTGTGACCTTTGTAAGGTGGCTGCCTCAATGATAGGATTGCTGCTATTATGTGATCATTTGGTCCAATGTACACACACATATCATGCATGCTTACAAGTAGTAAAAGTTCATGGTGTCTAATGAAAGGGTATTCTCATGTGCACTAATTTCTACTACTATGCATGTTAAGTATATGTCCATGAAGCGTGAAATCTATCCTTAAATAGGATGACTTTATAGGTGTACTAGTATGGGCAAGGGTATGGGACCTTGTTTATACATTGCACATGTGTGCCTTGATAAGATAGTTCCTAGGTTTTGTTTTCTATGTTATGAGTATGAATATATGACTATGTTATGAATGTGCATATTGTCTTGATGTGTTTATATGAAAGGATTGCACATATAGTTACACCTATGCACTTATGCATTGATGGATGAACACCTGTGGCCTTAATGTGTGTATGTGAAAGGTTTGCTCACATATATGTATACACGCACATGTATGATGATCTAGTCAAAAGAGGGGAGCTTGGAAGGTGTTCCCCAGAGTACGATAAACTAGATGGTGCTTGAATATGATATGTCCATGCTAAAGGGTTTCTCACATGACTTAGGTTGAGGAACTCTCATCTATGACCTATGAGTTAGGCATATGAGGGGTTAACTCTCCTAAGCCTATATTTTATAAAGTAATGATATAATGGCTTTTCAATAAAGGAAACTTAACTTTGCACCGAGTGAACTTAAAGATAAGGGGTGACACCTTTCTAATGTGAGAAGGCAGGGTTCATTATAGTCCTCACGAGGTGGTTAGCCTCATAGCCCAAAGGGCATAGAGTGATATTTCCATATATGCCTCAATGTTCCATAATCTATGCTTTCCCCATAGCATCTAGAAAGTGATATCACTTAGTATGCTAGCATTTGTTAATATTCTACCTTGGCTAGGTAAGAGCACCTTCTTTTGGTGTAAGGGATCTACAACAACAAATACCATGTTTATCCCCCATGGTCTTAGTGTCGGTTAAGGCTATAGTTTACCCAAAATAAATGGAAAATGGAAGTAAATGACTAGGACCCTAGTTAGGATAACCTTAGGGAAGTTGCTTAGTGAAGGTGGGGGTATGGGACTTCACCTATGCATTGCACAAGTAGCTCTTGAAGGGAGTTCTAGGAAGGTTTTCTAATGTATATGATTATGTTTATGTTCATTATGCATGACATTGTAGTGTTGTCTACTTGTTGTGATGATATTCATGGTATGAGTCTATATGATGTGTTCTTACCTTATATGCATAGTATGGGTGTTATTGACTATATGATGAAGCCTTGCTTGACATGAAAGAGGTTGTGTATGCTTGTCTTGTTGAGGTATGAAGTTCATGTTAAGGCTTGTAGTCTCTTTGTAGGTTTACTTAGTATGTGTGAGTTTATGGGACTTTACATGTACATTGTACAAGTAGACTTAGAAAGAGATTATAAGTAGGCTTCTATGTGGTTCTTATGAGGTGAAGTCCAAGTATATTACTGTGACTATTTCCTTGCTATGATTATGTAGGAGGTCTTGACTTGTATATGGTCTTTTAATGAGTCTTTCAATGTTGTCCCTAAACTTTGTTGGGTCAAATATGAGTTATGTATCTTATTATATGAAATAGTTCTATGAATGCATGTGTTGGATTAATGAAGGTTGTATGCATGACTTTCTAGTGGCCTTAAAGTGATGCTTGAGTGTGGATAGTGTTATGGGACATTGTCTATACATTGCACCAAGCATCACTAGAGGGTTACTTGGGAAGATAAGGAGTTAAAGTAAAAGGAAAGAGTTCACTGTAAAATGAAATAAGTTCATTGTAATTGAATATATGCTTATGATAAAGTGGTGACTTATATTCCTTAAATGCAATGTATAGTTTTATATGATGTTTGACCATTTAATATGCCTATATGAAGTATGTGAATTGTATAATGCTTATTATATCAAAGTTTTATGACGTTTTTACAAAAAGGCATGATACATGGTTTAAAGAAAAATGGCCCTTTTAAATGCATGTTTTTGCATGGTTGTCATACTTAGTGCATTCTTCTACTAACACCATTATTCTTCAACTTTTTACACAAAGTGTAGGTTATGGATTCTTAAAGGGTGTCTCTATGGTGAAGAACTTGATATGTGTTTCCCAAGCTCAAATAAAGGAATCCTTAAGATTCAAGGATGTCCTATATCTAGTTATGTTGATGTTTTGTATGAGCTTAGTTATTGTATTATGTTAAAAAGGGTCCTTTCCCAAATCTATTCTATGATGTTGAGTCTAAGATGTCAAAGAGACTTAAGTCTAACTATGTATTATGATTTGTATTTTATATATAATGGAAGTGATGTTCTAGCATATGATGTGTTATGAAAAGTTTTAAATCTTCTTCTAAATCTACCTATGACAATGCGATGAATGATGATTATGGGCTTATATAAGACCTTTGAGAGGTCAAGTACGCCATGTTACTTCAAGGGGGTGCTCCCCGTTCGTGAAAGCTCTCCACATTATATTCTAAGATCCCTCAATTGGCACAAAGAAGCAGGAGAATGTACTATTTTCAAGGCGAGGTGACTATCAACTAATGTGATGACAGGTTTGTAAGGACCATCTAAATAAAATATGGTAGATATAGCCTCACATGTGTCTAACAAGGTTAATAATATGTAAATAAGGTGTGTCACAACTTGTATAATTGATTTGAAGAGGTTTGGAAGTCAAACGTCCAAGAACGACCAAGACATTCAAAAGTTAGTCTTTAGATGTGCTAGTGTGTCCTTGTATGTTTGCCTTGTATTTATGTGTTTTTTGGAGTCTAAAAAGAGTGCAGATTGCCCTAGTATCTTAATAAACATGTTAAGGGTCAAAACGGATGGGTACGACTCCCCGAGGACCACCCTCAGGGTCCTTCAGGAGCATCCAAACGTTGGACAGGGAAGCTGCCAAAGGCAGTGTGCAGCACCAAGAAGTGGAGGTCATCTCGCGTCGTGCACCTGGCATCGAGCTGCCTATGCGTCACCTGACTTAAATGAGTCTCACATCATCAAAAATCACGTGAGGCAAAATTGGGAGCTGCCTCCGCAACGCGCAGCCACTTCCCTGATTTGGTTGCATCGTTTTAAAGTCAAGTTTGACATGTCTAAAAGTCCAAATAAGTATGGAGTTGTTTTGGTAACTTTGGGAATCGGTTATAAACCATTTTTAAAACTTATTTAACCCCATTCCCAAGTAAAAAACCCAATACCCAATGAGAAATCAAAATTCCAAAACTCTCTTCTCTTCAAAATTCTCTCAAACCTCCATCTGAGGGAAAACTCAAGCTCAAGCTAAGAGATGAATTTTGGAGTGCTTTATTCTCCAATTGTGTGTGCTTTTCTTATATTAAGGTATGATAATCCTTGATCCTTAGTTAACCTTTCATCTAAGGAGTTCTTTCAAAGGTTTTTCAAAAAAGATTTCATGATCAAATTCCCTATCTTTCAATCTAGCCATGGCTTCATTGCCAAATTGATTTCGAAAGCATTCTCACGATGAATTTATGATTAGATAATGTTTTTAAGATGCATTTCAATCCAATTCCATGAAGAACCTGTCACGACTGGAATCTAGACCCCAGGCGAGACCGGCGTCGTTGACCTCTCAGAGGTCGCAGACAAGCCTACTTACGTCATTCTTACTTTACATAGGTTAATTTTAGCGGAAAATTTGAAACTTTTCGTTTCTAAACATTACTTACTAAACTTTTTTAATGCATTCGTAATTCGTCCAACATCAACCATCTAAACATTAAGAGATAATCAAATGAAAGAAATAATTCAATAACATAATCGTATAATTGCCAAAATGGCATCCATACATAGTCTGAATAAAATAAGAAAGAAACGCTAGTGGAACATGCTCCACTAGCTCAACTCCTAAACTAAGCTAGAATATAAACAGTAGCATCCTCGAAAGCATGAGGACCTACCAAAAACCGGATGAATGCTGGACGTCCGGATAACTGCAGCGATGATCCTGTAGCTCTACCGTCCACCTGTGCCTGCACCTAAAATAGTAGAGTTTGTATAGGGTTAGTACACACTTGTACTAAGTATGGGTATATGCAAGCACACACCAAGGACATGCATGAGAAAGAATAGCTCTTTCCTAACAACATGATTTTTGGAAGTCAAGTCAGTGGACTTGCCAAATTGAGATTAGGAAAGTTTCCTAATTTGGATTAGGAAAGTAAATGATCTTTCCAAATTTGGATTAGGAAAGTCAGTGAGCTTTCCAAATTTGGAATAGGAAAGTTATGCCATGAGAATAACATACATAATCATACTTTTCACATTTGCACACAGCACATAACATTTACACATAGCACATAACTTCGTTCATATCATTCATTCATATGCCATGAAACCTTAGAATCATGGACTTGACATTAAGACATCCCAGAAATGAAGGCTCAACATATGGGACCTCAACTGGGAGTCTTCGTTAGCAAACACAGAGTCTGCTTCATTCATTCATACGTACTTCATTTCATTTCGTTCATAGTCCAGTGTAACCACCGGTTATACCTAGGATGTAGTTTAAGACTTTCATTAGGTTCGTTGTGCAATGACCAAGAATGACCTAATGTCATTACTTGAATCTAACTCACTTTTTGATTATCCTATCCTAACACCTTTGGTATCATTCATTTCATTATGTGCATCATTTGAGGCTGGCCTCATTCATTCATTGGGAACTTTAACTTTAACCGGCATAGATCATGTGAGCATCATGAAATCCAGTGTCCCCCCCACACCGAAAAGAGGTGGAATCACCGGCCAAAGTGATCCAATAACATGCTAGCGTACATGGGAATTTAACCCCGCCAGATCCCTATATTGGCAGTATAGGTTCGAAGACTACGAGATATAAGGAGACCCATACCCGGCAAGCCGGACAGTCTCATCTCATGAGAGTTACGTGAACCTCCGCCCTTCCCGAAAGAAGGCATCACCGCTCATAGCTAGTCTATCGGTGCTCAGTATAAAGTTCCATTACATTCATCTCATACGTCATGGAAGTTGGCTTCTAGTATAAGGACATCATAGCTCATTAGATGATTTCTCATCTCATTATTCGTATTGAGTGTGTTAAGCTCAATACTCTCATTAGAGTGTTCATAGAGACTGGTCTCTTCATTATCTTACACTCTCATAGGTGAGTACGTATTGGTAACATTTACTTAGGCTCATTTGAGATTGCTCTCATCATTTACATTAGCCTCTTATCATGTTGTCACCACATTCATCATCATTAGCATCTTTGCTTTTCATAGTTATTCACCTCTTATTACGTGAATGTTCATTTCATCATATGCCAATGCACTTGGCCATTTGGTGTGCTTTACACCCTTACTTAACCCTTCTAGGGTTTCATTATTTCATTGTTCATTTCATCATTTCATTGTTCATATCATCATATGCCAATGCACTTGGCCATTTAGTGTATTTACACTCATACTTAACCCTTCTAGGGTTCATCATTTCATTTCATACATCTTAGGTTCACTTACTTTTGAACGTATGTTAGACTTATGTGTCCATACATACAAGCCATGAGGCTTCATTCGTAATTCGTTAAGTTACTCATACATTCCTAAGATTTTATAGTACAAGACTTATGTATCTTGTATATATACCAAGATCTTAATTTCGATCTAAGTAGATGGCATTATTCTTGGATGATTTGTTCACGTATGACTTATGTATCAAACAGAAGTTTGGGCAAGGAACCCAAGTCTTGAATCAATTGGATATCATTTATATTTTTAATTGATTTTATTCTAATATTCATAACATTTTAACTCTAAGTTAAATCACAATATTAACATTGAAGGATTTCTTTTCTATTTAACCCTCTTCTTAAATTTGGCCGATAGGTTGTGGGTTCGAGCCCCCACAACCCCACCTTTTATTTTTCATTAACATAATATTCTCCTATTCTTTCTTAAACCAAGAGGTTATGGGATCAAACCCCCACAACCTCTTTTATTTTTTTCTCTTAATTTCGCACAAGTAAGGAGGTTGTGGGTTCGAACCCCCACAGCCTCCTTCTTTTAATTAATTTTCATTTAAGGGCTGTGAGGTGGTGGGTTCGAACCCCCACAGCCCCATAAATATATTTAATACTTTTCTCTCAGTTGAGAGCGTAGGCAGTGAGGTCGTGGGATCGAACCCCCACGGCCTCACCTAATTTTTTTTTATTCACTTTCGCGGGGCAGTAGCTAAGGGGTTCGAATCCCCTTAGCCCCAACATCTTTTTCTTATTTTATTTTCCCTTCTACTGTTCATAAATTCTGACCGAGGGGTGGTGGGTTCGAATCCCACTCCCCTCATTAATTTTTCTCTTATTCAAGCCCTTGCTCAGACCCAGGATCGAACCCCCAGCCCTCACCCTTTGCCGTGTCTGTTTCGCCCAAGAATGAGGTCACGGGTTCAATTCCTAGTGGCCTCATTCTTTTATTTCTTTAGTAAATTTTCCAGATTCATATGCATTTTTATTTAGTCTATATTAACTTGTACAATGCTGGAAATTTTTAGTTACTATTAACTCATAACATCAATATTTTACTTAGTTCATACATTCTTTCATAATTCCACTTCAACGTATTTTTAAGCGCATCCTTTAGAGAATTTATTGGCTATCAAATTCTTATTCAAGTCAGACACATTTCTTAATTATGAACATTACAATCTTCATGAGTTTGGGTACGTAAATTAACAAACACAACATTAGCAATTTTAAGCCTCAAGACCGAGACTCCAAATATGGCATACATATTTCTTAATTTCGAACACACATACATGGTTTGTCTTTTCATAAAATAACGTACATCCAACACATTAACATTTAACACAAACATCACATAATCCTAAGTCTACCAGCATTCATACCAACCTACATTCGTTGGGAGCTAATGACAGGGAGCATGAAAGGGTGAACAATCCTAGTTTCAAAATAGAATTGTATGAGTCCTAAGGGTCTCTTGGGAAAGGGACCAAGAGTAAGAAAACCCATACCTTGTTTTCTTGTTAAATGTCCAGAATGCTGCCCAAGAACCTCTCCAAAAATCAGTCCAAACACCCACACTCACACCTCACCCGACTAGCGTAGTAGTTCTGCTTAACGTTACCGGATTGTTTTCTCTTTGAGTTTCTATCTTTCAAGTTCTTGATGAACTTTTGCCTTTACTTTATTTTGCTTTTGCTGATTGTTTTCTCACGTTTTCATCCAAGAAAAAGAGAGTGAAAGAGAGAAAGAAAATCGTGCAAAGAGAGTGGGGGAAGTGGGAGATAGAAGTCTAGTGTAGGTAGGACTTTGTGGGTTTGAATTAGTCAATTTATTAATTAATAAAAATTAATAAAAATCTGATTTCTTTTTCCTAAATCAGATATTACTAATTATTTATTAAAACCAAATTAACACATTAAAATAAAAGCAAGTTAAATCTTGCTCTTAGTGGGGTTCGAACTCGGGTGACCCCATTTTGCGAAAATGGGTCACTTCGGGTTGCCCCACCCGAATTTTGTTATTTTTTGAACTTAATTAATTTAATAATTAATCACTTAGGGTAATTACAATATTACCCTTGGCCTGGAAAAGACCATTTTACCCTTGGACCCTCAAAACTTAAAATTTCTTCTTTTGAGTCCGGTAAAAACTCTTTTGATTAAATCTACGTTTTCGTGAGCCTCACATGGTTGGTTCCAACCTTTCCAAGCTCAATTAACTCCCCAAGTTAGTTGGCTTGGTCGTAGTAAGGGTTCTGAGGTCTGTTTCTACGCGTATCAATACGTGTGGACCTTGGTCTAATCGCATGCATTCTTGAAAAACCTAAGTCTTGATCCTATTTATTTTTTAGGGTTGTTACATTATCCCCCCCTTAGGAACATTCGTCCCCGAATGGTACTACTCTTTACTAACAATAAGTATGTCATCTATAGAACCTACGCATACATAGGTACCTCAATACTTTCACTGGTGAATATCTTATTCACATATTAACATGATGGAACACCTCCTTGAAACCTACTAGTAGCTTTACATTAATAGACTAAAGAATTCTTCCCTAAACTAGTCTCATCAAAGGATACAACACAAAGTCAACATAAAAATCATATACATCAGCAACCATTATGATGACTTCAAACCTATTAATCCTCATACTAGGGCATAAACACCATATACAGTCAAATATATGAAAGGCTAATTAAGGTTACGCACCCGAGGCTTCATCAGAAGTGCCTTCCCCTGCACCCCTGGACTTGAGTGCGAAGAATCGTTGCCTCTTTGGAGCCTCTTCATTCAGGCCATTAGTCTGAACTCTCTCCGTCCCTCGTTCTTGACTCCTCCTATTCGGACAATCTTTCACCATGTGGGCCGGTTTTCCACAGCTGTAACAAGCATTGGAGCCCATCATACACTCTCCTCCATGCAGTTTGCCACACTTCCTGCAAGGTGGCCTCTCCTGAGGTGTATATACTCCATTGTTTCTCTTAACTCTGGACTCAGAATCCCTATCATAGCGACTCTTGGATGAAATTGACTCCCCTTGGTGGGAGAGCCCCTTCTTAAACCTGGGCTGCTCACGGACGTCAAAGTTGTTCCTGTGGCCTCCATGACTGGGTCCTGCCTGATCTTGAGGCCTAGGCCTCCTAGCATCACGAACACCTCTCTTTCTGCGGCTGTCCTCTACCTGCTGGACATGCACCATCAACCTGGAAAGATCCATATTATCATGGAGCATAGCAGATCGACACTCCTCCTCCAGGTCTCCATTGATTCCTGTGAGGAACCTGCTCATCTTATCCCTGCTGTTAGAAACCAGGAAAGTAGCATACCTGGGATATTCCAACAAGGTTCAGTATTATTCTTATTCTTACTATTAAATACTTGGGGGAAAACAACATACCTTGACAGCTTAACAAACTTCAGGGAATACTCCCTAACTGTCATGGAGCCTTGTTTGAGGTTGATGAATTCCTCAACCTTGGCCTCCCTCATCTCCCTGGGAAAGAATCTCTCCAGAAATGCTGTCTTGAACAGCTCCCATGTGACTGGTACTCCAACTAAGACACGGCTATCTTGCCACATCTTGCACCAAGTCTGTGCAACATCCTTGAGCTGATAGGAAGCCAGCTCAGCCTTCTCAATGTCAGTGGCCCCCATAGCCACCAGGATATTATGCACCTCATCTATAAACTCTTGAGGATCCTCCGATGTCTTAGCCCCTGTGAAAATGGGAGGATTCATCCTCGTAAAATCCCTCAGTCTGTCAGCCATGCTATGGACCGGTGGGTTCTCCCTCTGAACATCCTGTCTGTTGACCTGGGCAGTCATAGCCTGGGCCTGCATGGTAATGGCCTGTGCCATTTGGGCCAAAGATGCCCGCACCTCAGCATCAGACAACCCAGCTGGGTTAACTGGTATGGCCACTCCTTCAGCTGGAGCCTGGGGTAGATTCTGATTACCCCTAGCAGCTGCTCCTCCTCTCCTCTAACCAATTCCTCTCCTAGTGTTCATTCTCTGGAAAAACAAAAAGGGTTGATGTTAGACACGCTCATAACACCAAGAATTCAGACATTCAGAAAAGCACGATAAGATCAGAAGAAGGGACACTTTCCTACGCATCATGCAGTCTCTAATCCAGGATAGTGGTGCACTTCACTACCATGACTTAAAAACTACTCAATGTGGTTGATGTCAACTTATTATTTTCGTAATTTAACCTAGTGCTCTCATACCAACTTTGTCACGACTGGAATCTAGACCCCAGGCGAGACCGGCATCGTTGACCTCTCAGAGGTCGCAGACAAGCCTACTTACGTCATTCTTACTTTACATAGGTTAATTTTAGCGGAAAATTTGAAACTTTTCGTTTCTAGACATTACTTACTAAACTTTTCTAATGCGTTCGTAATTCGTCCACCATCAACCATCTAAACATTAAGAAATAATCAAATGAAAGAAATAATTCAATAACATAATCGTATAATTGCCAAAATGGCATCCATACATAGTCTGAATAAAATAAGAAAGAAACGCTAGTGGAACATGCTCCACTAGCTCCACTCCTAAACTAAGCTAGAACATAAACAGTAGCATCCTCGAAAGCATGAGGACCTACCAAAAACCGGATGAATGCTGGACGTCCGGATAACTGCAACGATGATCCTGTAGCTCTACCGTCCACCTGTGCCTGCACCTAAAATAGTAGAGTTTGTATAGGGTTAGTACACACTTGTACTAAGTATGGGTATATGCAAGCACACACCAAGGACATGCATGAGAAAGAATAGCTCTTTCCTAACAACATGATTTTTGGAAGTCAAGTCAGTGGACTTGCCAAATTGAGATTAGGAAAGTTTCTTAATTTGGATTAGGAAAGTAAATGATCTTTCCAAATTTGGATTAGGAAAGTCAGTGAGCTTTCCAAATTTGGAATAGGAAAGTTATGCCATGAGAATAACATACATAATCATACTTTTCACATTTGCACACAGCACATAACATTTACACATAGCACATAACTTCGTTCATATCATTCATTCATATGCCATGAAACCTTAGAATCATGGACTTGACATTAAGACATCCCAGAAATGAAGGCTCAACATATGGGACCTCAACTGGGAGTCTTCGTTAGCAAACACAGAGTCTGCTTCATTCATTCATACGTACTTCATTTCATTTCGTTCATAGTCCAGTGTAACCACCGGTTATACCTAGGATGTAGTTTAAGACTTTCATTAGGTTCGTTGTGCAATGACCAAGAATGACCTAATGTCATTACTTGAATCTAACTCACCTGTTGATTATCCTATCCTAACACCTTTGGTATTCATTCATTTCATTATGTGCATCATTTGAGGCTTGCCTCATTCATTCATTGGGAACTTTAACTTTAACCGGCATAGATCATGTAAGCATCATGAAATCCCTGTGTCCCCCACACCGAAAAAGAGGTGGAATCACGGCCAAAGTGATCCAATAACATGCTAGCGTACATGGGGAATTTAACCCCGCCAGATCCCTATATTGGCCAGTATAGGTTCGAAGACTTGGGCGATATAAGGAGACCATACCCGGCAAGCCGGAGTCTCATCTCATGAGAGTTACGTGAACCTCCTCCCTTCTCGAACGAAGGCATCACCGCTCATAGCTAGTCTATCGGTGTCAGTATAAAGTTCCATTTACATTCATTCCATGTCATGGAAGTTGGCTTCTAGTATGAGGCCATCATAGCTCATTAGATGATTCTCATCTCATTATTCGTATTTGGTTGTTAAGTCATACTCTCATTAGAGTGTTCATAGAGACTGGTCTCTTCATTATCTTACACTCTCATAGGTGAGTACGTATTGGTAACATTTACTTAGGCTCATTTGAGATTGCTCTCATCATTTACATTAGCCTCTTATCATGTTGTCACCACATTCATCATCATTAGCATCTTTGCTTTTCATAGTTATTCACCTCTTATTACGTGAATGTTCATTTCATCATATGCCAATGCACTTGGCCATTTGGTGTGCTTTACACCCTTACTTAACCCTTCTAGGGTTTCATTATTTCATTGTTCATTTCATCATTTCATTGTTCATATCATCATATGCCAATGCACTTGGCCATTTAGTGTATTTACACTCATACTTAACCCTTCTAGGGTTCATCATTTCATTTCATACATCTTAGGTTCACTTACTTTTGAACGTATGTTAGACTTATGTGTCCATACATACAAGCCATGAGGCTTCATTCGTAATTTGTTAAGTGACTCATACATTCCTAAGATTTTATAGTACAAGACTTATGTATCTTGTATATATACCAAGATCTTAATTTCGATCTAAGTAGATGGCATTATTCTTGGATGATTTGTTCACGTATGACTTATGTATCAAACAGAAGTTTGGGCAAGGAACCCAAGTCTTGAATCAATTGGATATCATTTATATTTTTAATTGATTTTATTCTAATATTCATAACATTTTAACTCTAAGTTAAATCACAATATTAACATTGAAGGATTTCTTTTCTATTTAACCCTCTTCTTAAATTTGGCCGATAGGTTGTGGGTTCGAGCCCCCACAACCCCACCTTTTATTTTTCATTAACATAATATTCTCCTATTCTTTCTTAAACCAAGAGGTTATGGGATCAAACCCCCACAACCTCTTTTATTTTTTTCTCTTAATTTCGCACAAGTAAAGAGGTTGTGGGTTCGAACCCCCACAGCCTCCTTCTTTTAATTAATTTTCGTTTAAGGGCTGTGAGGTGGTGGGTTCGAACCCCCACAGCCCCATAAATATATTTAATACTTTTCTCTCAGTTGAGAGCGTAGGCAGTGAGGTCGTGGGATCGAACCCCCACGGCCTCACCTAATTTTTTTTTATTCACTTTCGCGGGGCAGTAGCTAAGGGGTTCGAATCCCCTTAGCCCCAACATCTTTTTCTTATTTTATTTTCCCTTCTACTGTTCATAAATTCTGACCGAGGGGTGGTGGGTTCGAATCCCACTCCCCTCATTAATTTTTCTCTTATTCAAGCCCTTGCTCAGACCCAGGATCGAACCCCCCAGCCCTCACCCTTTGCCGTGTCTGTTTCGCCCAAGAATGAGGTCACAGGTTCAATTCCTAGTGGCCTCATTCTTTTATTTCTTTAGTAAATTTTCCAGATTCATATGCATTTTTATTTAGTCTATATTAACTTGTACAATGCTGGAAATTTTTAGTTACTATTAACTCATAACATCAATATTTTACTTAGTTCATACATTCTTTCATAATTCCACTTCAATGTATTTTTAAGTGCATCCTTTAGAGAATTTATTGGCTATCAAATTCTTATTCAAGTCAAACACATTTCTTAATTATGAACATTACAATCTTCATGAGTTTGGGTACGTAAATTAACAAACACAACATTAGCAATTTTAAGCCTCAAGACCGAGACTCCAAATATGGCATACATATTTCTTAATTTCGAACACACATACATGGTTTGTCTTTTCATAAAATAACGTACATCCAACACATTAACATTTAACACAAACATCACATAATCCTAAGTCTACCAGCATTCATACCAACCTACATTCATTGGGAGCTAATGACAGGGAGCATGAAAGGGGGAACAATCCTAGTTTCGAAATAGAATTGTGTGAGTCCTAAGGGTCTCTTGGGAAAGGGACCAAGAGTAAGAAAACCCATACCTTGTTTTCTTGTTAAATGTCCAGAATGCTGCCCAAGAACCTCTCCAAAAATCAGTCCAAACACCCACACTCACACCTCACCCGACTAGCGTAGTAGTTCTGCTTAACGTTACCGGATTGTTTTCTCTTTGAGTTTCTATCTTTCAAGTTCTTGATGAACTTTTGCCTTTACTTTATTTTGCTTTTGCTGATTGTTTTCTCACGTTTTCAGCCAAGAAAAAGAGAGTGAAAGAGATAAAGAAAATCGTGCAAAGAGAGTGGGGGAAGTGGGAGATAGAAGTCTAGTGTAGGTAGGACTTTGTGGGTTTGAATTAGTCAATTTATTAATTAATAAAAATTAATAAAAATCTGATTTCTTTTTCCTAAATCAGATATTACTAATTATTTATTAAAACCAAATTAACACATTAAAATAAAAGCAAGTTAAATCTTGCTCTTAGTGGGGCTCGAACCCGGGTGACCCCATTTTGCGAAAATGGGTCACTTCGGGTTGCCCCACCCGAATTTTATTATTTTTTTGAACTTAATTAATTTAATAATTAATTACTTAGGGTAATTACAATATTACCCTTGGCCTGGAAAAGAACATTTTACCCTTGGACCCTCAAAACTTAAAATTTCTTCTTTTGAGTCCGGTAAAAACTCTTTCGATTAAATCTACGTTTTCGTGAGCCTCACATTGTTGGTTCCAACCTTTCCAAGCTCAATTAACTCCCCAAGTTAGTTGGCTTGGTCGTAGTAAGGGTTTTGAGGTCTGTTTCTACGCGTATCAATACGTGTGGACCTTGGTCTAATCGCATGCATTCTTGAAAAACCTAAGTCTTGATCTTATTCATTTTTTAGGGTTGTTACATTATCCCCCCCTTAGGAATATTCGTCCCCGAATGGCACTACTCTTTACTAACAATAAGTATGTCATCTATAGAACCTACGCATACATAGGTACCTCAATACTTTCACTGGTGAATATCTTATTCACATATTAACATGATGGAACACCTCCTTGAAACCTACTAGTAGCTTTACATTAATAGACTAAAGAATTCTTCCCTAAACTAGTCTCATCAAAGGATACAACACAAAGTCAACATAAAAATCATATACATCAGCAACCATTATAATGACTTCAAACCTATTAATCCTCATACTAGGGCATAAACACCATATACAGTCAAATATATGAAAGGCTAATTAAGGTTACGCACCCGAGGCTTCATCAGAAGTGCCTTCCCCTGCACCCCTGGACTTGAGTGCGAAGAATCGTTGCCTCTTTGGAGCCTCTTCATTCAGGCCATTAGTTTGAACTCTCTCCGTCCCTCGTTCTTGACTCCTCCTATTCGGACAATCTTTCACCACGTGGCCCGGTTTTCCACAGCTGTAACAAGCATTGGAGCCCATCATACACTCTCCTCCATGCAGTTTGCCACACTTCCTGCAAGGTGGCCTCTCCTGAGGTGTATATACTCCATTGTTTCTCTTAACTCTGGACTCAGAATCCCTATCATAGCGACTCTTGGATGAACTTGACTCCCCTTGGTGGGAGAGCCCCTTCTTAAACCTGGGCTGCTCACGGACGCCAAAGTTGTTCCTGTGGCCTCCATGACTGGGTCCTGCCTGATCTTGAGGCCTAGGCCTCCTAGCATCACGAACACCTCTCTTTCTGCGGCTGTCCTCTACCTGCTGGACATGCACCATCAACCTGGAAAGATTCATATTATCATGGAGCATAGCAGATCGACACTCCTCCTCCAGGTCTCCATTGATTCCTGTGAGGAACCTGCTCATCTCATCCCTGTTGTTAGAAACCAGGAAAGTAGCATACCTGGGATATTCTAACAAGGTTCAGTATTATTCTTATTCTTACTATTAAATACTTGGGGGAAAACAACATACCTTGACAGCTTAACAAACTTCAGGGAATACTCCCTAACTGTCATGGAGCCTTGTTTGAGGTTGATGAATTCCTCAACCTTGGCCTCCCTCATCTCCCTGGGAAAGAATCTCTCCAGAAATGCTGTCTTGAACAGCTCCCATGTGACTGGTACTCCAACTAAGACACGGCTATCTTGCCACATCTTGCACCAAGTCTGTGCAACATCCTTGAGCTGATAGGAAGCCAGCTCAGCCTTCTCAATGTCAGTGGCCCCCATAGCCACCAGGATATTATGCACCTCATCTATAAACTCTTGAGGATCCTCCGATGTCTTAGCCCCTGTGAAAATGGGAGGATTCATCCTCGTAAAATCCCTCAGTCTGTCAGCCATGCTATGGACCGGTGGGTTCTCCCTCTGAACATCCTGTCTGTTGACCTGGGCAGTCATAGCCTGGGCCTGCATGGTAATGGCCTGTGCCATTTGGGCCAAAGATGCCCGCACCTCAGCATCAGACAACCCAGCTGGGTTAACTGGTATGGCCACTCCTTCAGCTGGAGCCTGGGGTAGATTCTGATTACCCCTAGCAGCTGCTCCTCCTCTCCTCTGACCAATTCCTCTCCTAGTGTTCATTCTCTGGAAAAACAAAAAGGGTTGATGTTAGACACGCTCATAACACCAAGAATTCAGACATTCAGAAAAGCACGATAAGATCAGAAGAAGGGAAACTTTCCTACGCATCATGCAGTCTCTAATCCAGGATAGTGGTGCACTTCACTACCATGACTTAAAAACTACTCAATGTGGTTGATGTCAACTTATTATTTTCGTAATTTAACCTAGTGCTCTCATACCAACTTTGTCACGACTGGAATCTAGACCCCAGGCGAGACCGGCATCGTTGACCTCTCAGAGGTCGCAGACAAGCCTACTTACGTCATTCTTACTTTACATAGGTTAATTTTAGCGGAAAATTTGAAACTTTTCGTTTCTAGACATTACTTACTAAACTTTTCTAATGCGTTAGTAATTCGTCCACCATCAACCATCTAAACATTAAGAAATAATCAAATGAAAGAAATAATTCAATAACATAATCGTATAATTGCCAAAATGGCATCCATACATAGTCTGAATAAAATAAGAAAGAAACGCTAGTGGAACATGCTCCACTAGCTCCACTCCTAAACTAAGCTAGAACATAAACAGTAGCATCCTCGAAAGCATGAGGACCTACCAAAAACCGGATGAATGCTGGACGTCCGGATAACTGCAACGATGATCCTGTAGCTCTACCGTCCACCTGTGCCTGCACCTAAAATAGTAGAGTTTGTATAGGGTTAGTACACACTTGTACTAAGTATGGGCATATGCAATGCACACACCAGGACATGCATGAGAAAGCATAAGCTCTTTCCTAACAACCTGGATTTTTGGACTGTCAAGTCAGTGGACTTGCCAAACTGAGATTAGGAAAGTTTCTTAATTTGGATTAGGAAAGTAAATGATCTTTCCAAATTTGGATTAGGAAAGTCAGTGAGCTTTCCAAATTTGGAATAGGAAAGTTATGCCATGAGAATAACATACATAATCATACTTTTCACATTTGCACACAGCACATAACATTTACACATAGCACATAACTTCGTTCATATCATTCATTCATATGCCATGAAACCTTAGAATCATGGACTTGACATTAAGACATCCCAGAAATGAAGGCTCAACATATGGGACCTCAACTGGGAGTCTTCGTTAGCAAACACAGAGTCTGCTTCATTCATTCATACGTACTTCATTTCATTTCGTTCATAGTCCAGTGTACCACCGGTTATACCTAGGATGTAGTTTAAGACTTTCATTAGGTTCGTTGTGCAATGACCAAGAATGACCTAATGTCATTACTTGAATCCAACTCACCTTTTGATTATCCTATCCTAACACCTTTGGTATCATTCATTTCATTATGTGCATCATTTAAGGCTGGCCTCATTCATTCATTGGGAACTTTAACTTTAACCGGCATAGATCATGTAAGCATCATGAAATCCACTGTCTCCCCCACACCGAAAAGAGGTGGAATCACCGGCCAAAGTGATCCAATAACATGCTAGCGTACATGGGAATTTAACCCCGCCAGATCCCTATATTGGCAGTATAGGTTCGAAGACTAGGAGATATAAGGAGACCCATACCCGGCAAGCCGGACAGTCTCATCTCATGAGAGTTACGTGAACCTCCTCCCTTCTTGAAAGAAGGCATCACCGCTCATAGCTAGTCTATCGGTGCTCAGTATAAAGTTCCATTACATTCATCTCTTACGTCATGGAAGTTGGCTTCTAGTATGAGGACATCATAGCTCATTAGATAATTTCTCATCTCATTATTCGTATTGATTGTGTTAAGCTCAATACTCTCATTAGAGTGTTCATAGAGACTGGTCTCTTCATTATATTACACTCTCATAGGTGAGTACGTATTGGTAACATTTACTTAGGCTCATTTGAGATTGCTCTCATCATTTACATTAGCCTCTTATCATGTTGTCACCACATTCATCATCATTAGCAACTTTTCTTTTCATAGTTATTCACCTCTTATTACGTGAATGTTCATTTCATCATATGCCAATGCACTTGGCCATTTGGTGTGCTTTACACCCTTACTTAACCCTTCTAGGGTTTCATTATTTCATTGTTCATTTCATCATTTCATTGTTCATATCATCATATGCCAATGCACTTGGCCATTTAGTGTATTTACACTCATACTTAACCCTTCTAGGGTTCATCATTTCATTTCATACATCTTAGGTTCACTTACTTTTGAACGTATGTTAGACTTATGTGTCCATACATACAAGCCATGAGGCTTCATTCGTAATTTGTTAAGTGACTCATACATTCCTAAGATTTTATAGTACAAGACTTATGTATCTTGTATATATACCAAGATCTTAATTTCGATCTAAGTAGATGGCATTATTCTTGGATGATTTGTTCACGTATGACTTATGTATCAAACAGAAGTTTGGGCAAGGAACCCAAGTCTTGAATCAATTGGATATCATTTATATTTTTAATTGATTTTATTCTAATATTCATAACATTTTAACTCTAAGTTAAATCACAATATTAACATTGAAGGATTTCTTTTCTATTTAACCCTCTTCTTAAATTTGGCCGATAGGTTGTGGGTTCGAGCCCCCACAACCCCACCTTTTATTTTTCATTAACATAATATTCTCCTATTCTTTCTTAAACCAAGAGGTTATGGGATCAAACCCCCACAACCTCTTTTATTTTTTTCTCTTAATTTCGCACAAGTAAGGAGGTTGTGGGTTCGAACCCCCACAGCCTCCTTCTTTTAATTAATTTTCGTTTAAGGGCTGTGAGGTGGTGGGTTCGAACCCCCACAGCCCCATAAATATATTTAATACTTTTCTCTCAGTTGAGAGCGTAGGCAGTGAGGTCGTGGGATCGAACCCCCACGGCCTCACCTAATTTTTTTTTATTCACTTTCGCGGGCAGTAGCTAAGGGGTTCGAATCCCCTTAGCCCCAACATCTTTTTCTTATTTTATTTTCCCTTCTCCTCTTCATAAATTCTGACCGAGGGGTGGTGGGTTCGAATCCCACTCCCCTCATTAATTTTTCTCTTATTCAAGCCCTTGCTCAGACCCAGGATCGAACCCCCCAGCCCTCACCCTTTGCCGTGTCTGTTTCGCCCAAGGATGAGGTCACGGGTTCAATTCCTAGTGGACTCATTCTTTTATTTCTTTAGTAAATTTTCCAGATTCATATGCATTTTTATTTAGTCTATATTAACTTGTACAATGCTGGAAATGTTTAGTTACTATTAACTCATAACATCAATATTTTACTTAGTTCATACATTCTTTCATAATTCCACTTCAACGTATTTTTAAGTGCATCCTTTAGAGAATTTATTGGCTATCAAATTCTTATTCAAGTCAGACACATTTCTTAATTATGAACATTACAATCTTCATGAGTTTGGGTACGTAAATTAACAAACACAACATTAGCAATTTTAAGCCTCAAGGCCGAGACTCCAAATATGGCATACATATTTCTTAATTTCGAACACACATACATGGTTTGTCTTTTCATAAAATAACGTACATCCAACACATTAACATTTAACACAAACATCACATAATCCTAAGTCTACCAGCATTCATACCAACCTACATTCGTTGGGAGCTAATGACAGGGAGCATGAAAGGGGGAACAATCCTAGTTTCAAAATAGAATTGTGTGAGTCCTAAGGGTCTCTTGGGAAAGGGACCAAGAGTAAGAAAACCCATACCTTGTTTTCTTGTTAAATGTCCAGAATGCTGCCCAAGAACCTCTCCAAAAATCAGTCCAAACACCCACACTCACACCTCACCCGACTAGCGTAGTAGTTCTGCTTAACGTTACCGGATTGTTTTCTCTTTGAGTTTCTATCTTTCAAGTTCTTGATGAACTTTTGCCTTTACTTTATTTTGCTTTTGCTGATTGTTTTCTCACGTTTTCATCCAAGAAAAAGAGAGTGAAAGAGAGAAAGAAAATCGTGCAAAGAGAGTGGGGGAAGTGGGAGATAGAAGTCTAGTGTAGGTAGGACTTTGTGGGTTTGAATTAGTCAATTTATTAATTAATAAAAATTAATAAAAATCTGATTTCTTTTTCCTAAATCAGATATTACTAATTATTTATTAAAACCAAATTAACAAATTAAAATAAAAGCAAGTTAAATCTTGCTCTTAGTGGGGTTCGAACTCGGGTGACCCCATTTTGCAAAAATGGGTCACTTCGGGTTGCCCCACCCGAATTTTATTATTTTTTTGAACTTAATTAATTTAATAATTAATTACTCAGGGTAATTACAATATTACCCTTGGCCTGGAAAAGACCATTTTACCCTTGGACCCTCAAAACATAAAATTTCTTCTTTTGAGTCCGGTAAAAACTCTTTCGATTAAATCTACGTTTTCGTGAGCCTCACATGGTTGGTTCCAACCTTTACAAGCTCAATTAACTCCCCAAGTTAGTTGGCTTGGTTGTAGTAAGGGTTCTGAGGTCTGGTTCTACGCGTATCAATACGTGTGGACCTTGGTCTAATCGCATGCATTCTTGAAAAACCTAAGTCTTGATCCTATTCATTTTTAGGGTTGTTACAGAACCCATGACCCCTAAATCTCTTAATTTAGCCTATAATGTGGGTAATGTGATCTTGTTTAGATCTTGATGAATTGCTATTTCGATTATGTTATATTGCCTATTGCTACTGTTTTCTATATGAATTGGCAATTAATTGTTGGGAATTGATCAATGAAGATAAAATCTTGGAGAATTGGTAGGTTGACCTATTTCCTATACTTAGTATAGAATTGGACTTGAATTGCATTCTGTGGTATGATCTACTTATTGTGGCGGTGTTTACTTTCTTGTCACTCTCTATATGTTGTGATCATGTCCTTGAGGGCAATATGTGTAAAGTGATTTAATATGAGTATTATCATGATTGTGAGGGAATTGTGTAGTCTCCAATTCTAGTATCATGTTCTAGGTATACTGATGATGTTTCCAATATATGGATGAAGACGTTAGGGTTAGGTATGGTCTATATAGTTAACATTGATGAAGTGCTATTGATGAATGACCCCTACCTATGTACCCCTGAATGTGTTGTCTTATGCATGATTAGGAGTCTTAGATTCAAATGATGGAAAAGTTTTTGTCTCCTATGCTACAATGTTGGTGTGTGGTCTATAGTCCCTAATACTCTATATGTGAATTTTTCATGACTTGAAGGATATGGGGTATGTATTGTGATCTTTGGAGGGTGGTTTCCTCAGTATAATATTGTTGCTACTATGTGATCATGTTGACCAATGTACACATACACCTCATGCATGACCATAAGTATAATATATTTATGAAAGTATGAAAAATGTGTCTTAACTAGGATGACTTGATAGGTGTACTAGTATAGGTAAGGGCTTGGACTTTACCTATACATTGCACATGTGTATCTTGATAGAATAGTTCCTAGGGTGATTCCTCTATGTACATGAGTATGAATGCATAATTGAGTTATGAACATGATAAACATAAGATGATTATAAATGTATGATTGTGAGGGATTAGAAGTGATCTCTTATGCATCTTAATATTATGTTATGAAGTAAAGTATATGACGTAATGAAGTATGAATGTGTGGTTATCTAAATGTGATTTTATGAAATGTTTCCTCATACATGGAAACATACACACTTATGAATGCATGAATGAAGCATGTTATGATAATCTAGTAAACTAGGATTTTTTGAAAGGTGTTACTCAATTCTACTCTAAACTAGACTATGTTATGAATATGTTATGTCCATGTGAAAGGATATTCTCACATAAGTTAGGTTTTGATGAAAGGACATTCTCATCATTAACCATGAGATATGCATATGAGGGGAAAATCTCCCAAAGCCTATTTTCATGAAGTAATGTTAATAAAGGCTTTTCAAATAGTGAACTTAGCTTAGCACCAAGTGAACTTGACAATGAGAGGTTCCCCTTCCCAAAAAGGAAGGTATGTTCTCCAATGTCCTAATGAGGTGGAAACTACAATGCCAATTGGCATAGAGGGTTTCAATTATACATCTTTTAGTTCCTTAACTATGTTTCCCCCATAAGACCTAGCAAGTGGATCCACCTAGATGCTAGCATGATTTTAATGTTCTACCTTGTCAAATAGAGCACCTTTTTTGGTATGGGGTTCCATGAAATCGAGTTCCATGTTTATCTTATATGGTCTCATGTAGATTGAGGCAAAGTTTCTAAATTAAAATGAAAAAGTGGAGTAAGGTAATGAACCCTAACTAGGATCACCTAAGGAAAGTTTCTTAGTGTAGGTGAGGGTATGGGACGTTACCTATGCATTGCACAAGTAGCTCTTGAAGGGAGTTCTATATGTATATGTATATGTATATGTATTATGAATGACATTTTAGTATTGACCTACTTGTATGATATTATGAATGATGTAGGTCTTATTGACTATTTAATAAAGGTGTTACTTGATATGCATGTAGTTGGCTATACTTGTCATATTGATGTATGAAGTAATTTGTAATGGTTGTGGTCTCTTTGTGGGTTTACTTAGTATGTGTGAGGTTATAGGGCTTCACATATACATTGCACTAGTAGGCTTAGAAGGGGGTTATGAGTAAGGTCTTACGATGTGTTAACGAAATGAAGTTCTAATATGCAATTATTGACTATTGTCTCATTATGATGATATCTTTAGTATTGACTTGTATGTTGTCTTGAAATGAGTCTTATATTTGATTCATGTATTATGCTGGGTCATATGTGAAGTAGATGTTTCATGATATGCTATGTGTGAATGTGTATGTATGAGTTAATGAAGGTTGTATGAATGTTCACCTTGGTGACCTTAAAGTGATGCTTGAGTGTGGATGGTGGAATGAGACACTATTCATACATTTCACCAAATATTACTAAAGGGTTACTTTGGGGTAAAAGGAGTTAAGGTAAAAGAAAGATAAGGTTAGGAAAATATTAAATGTGCCTTAATGTGATATGTCACTTTATGTGACTTTATGACTATTTTACATGTCTATATGAAGTATGTGAACTATATTGTGTTATTTTGTCAATGTTCATAAAGTTCTATTGAAAGACATGATGCATGGTTTCTAACTAAATGTCCTCTTTTAATGCATGTTTGCCATACATAGTGCATTCTTGTACTAATTCTATTTCTCTTCATCTTTTACACAAGGTGTAGGTGGTGATGACTAGAGTATGTCTCCTTAGTGAAGAGCTTGGATAGATCACCCAATTTCAAAGAAAGGGATCTTTATGATTCAAGGATTTCCAATGTCAAGTTCTAATTCAAATTATGTATTAGCTTAGATATTATTTTATGGTATTAGGGGTCTTGTCTGTATTCTACTCTATTGATGTTGAGTCTAAAATGGAAAAAGAGACTTATAAGTTTTAAATTTTCCACTAATTTCCTATGACAATGTGATGAATGATGTCTATGGGCTTATATAAGACCTCTGAGAGGTCAAGTACGCCATGTTGCTTCTAGGGGGTGCTCCCTAATTATGACAAAGTGATTACTATTTTATCTTAGAAACCATCAAGTTCCATGGGTTTCGAGAGGTTCGCAAGACCTAGATCCTTATATATCCTGAATTGGGTGAGGAAGTTTTGCATAATGTATGCAAAGGCCTTCCCAAAGAAGCAAATAGGCAGAATATTGAATCCCTTGGACGAAATTGCATTCTAAGGTAAGATGAATTAGTGTCATTTTGATTCTATTGATCATATATTAGGCACCAAGGCAAATAGAGACGGCCACTAGATGTTGCGATGGAAAGACTGTGTGGATGCACTCAAGATGTGGCTTCCACCTCTCATTTATAACATTACTCCTATGTGGATAGTTGACGGAGTGAAAATATAGAAGATTGATATGAACATTACCTTCTAGTATTATTTTGTCTTTATTAGTAGCAATCTTATGTTGTCCCAGAATAAATATATGCTCCAGCATCTAGAGGTCGTCTTGGTTGGCAACATTTCTGATCAGACAGAGATTGATGTCTTCGGGTTTATTGTGGAGGAGATCTTGATGAAAGCTCGTCAAGGGAAAATATTTTCCCCCTTCAGAGTCTTGATCACCTAGTTGTGTGTACGAGAGTGCATTATCTGGAGGGATATATGTCAGGATCACCCCTATCTCTTCCAAAAATATTAAGAAGATCGAGATAGATTATTTTAAAGATCATGTGGCTTGGAGAAAAACGCCACCAATAAAAACTACATATGTGGTAGATCTTATTGTCCTTGAGGCCGATGTTGTTCACCCTTCTCCTTTTATCGAGCCATCATGTATTACTCAACCATTTTTTGTACCTTCTAACTGAGTTATTCCCTCAACCTATTATGAAGATCTGTCTGTATCCCGACCTCCCTTGAACTAGGCTCTTATATACCAAATTAGAAACCATTGTCGTTTGGCAGATGTTACAAAATCTAGAATAAAAACCGATATGCCCAACTTTATTGAGACTTCTAATTAATATGCCTTATTCCCTATTAGAAATTACATGGTGCAATATCAGAGCACGTTAAAATCATATGGGTGGAGTTTATACAACCTCACCGCAAATTTAGGCGACAAAGAAAAGTGAGGGTAGCTCCACTATGTAGAATAATATGAGGGGAGACATTGCTACTTTTAGGGCTCGTGCGGACTAGCTGAAGTCCCTCGATATCTCCTTTATATGGGGAGAGGTACCATTGTCTGATGTAGTCCCTCGGTCGGATCTTAGAGTTGATGCACTTTGTAGTGTGGCTAAGTTGCGTGATGATGTTACTGTTGAGATGGGTGATGATTCTTACAAGGAGACTGATTAGGATGAATTCTTATGACATGATGCAAAGAAGATTACTAAGACATTGATAGACTTGCAGGTCATAGAGAAGACAATAGTGCATTCCACATTTGAGGGATCTCATATGGAGATTTCCGCAAAAGGACTTAATGGAGTGTTTTTTCAAACTCCGCCATTCCTCAGTTATAAATGTGAGGATATGATTCCCTGGTTGATGCGACAATGCTGACTCTTGCTCCTATTTTTCGGGGCACTAGTGTGTGAGATAATGCAATCCCTTCTGAGCCGAAGGATTACAACACCTCACAAGCATAGCCTATCATGAGGATCTTTATATCACTCTCCTCCCATACTTAGAGTGAACCCAAATGGTCATACCTTTTATGACTACATTGTGTGGTGTGCAACTATTTTTGCACTATTTGAGCCTCAACTATTTGTTGTAAACCTTGTTGAAACCTCTTGAGCCAAATTATTACTATATTTTGTCACCCATAACACCTTTTTCTAAGCATTTATATGTTTGAATAGTCTACTTAGGACAAACACCTAAGTTGGGGGTGTGGAAAGGAAGGAGGAAAGAAAGTCGAGTGAAAGGTCAAGCAAATAAACCTAGACTCAAGTTTTAGGTTTGTGACAATAAGAATGAACGCCTCCATAAAAAAAAGGGACAAAGTAAAAGCTCAAAAATTAAAATAATAAAGAAAGTGTGATGAAATAAAAAGGGTATTTAATAAATTGAGTGAAAAGTTGAGGTTTGAGTTTCCAAGTGCAAAGAATGAAAAGAACTTGAGAAGAGGTGAAAATGAGTAGAACAATGCTTTTAAAAGGTGAAGTCATTGAGAAAAATTCACCATAGCTTTACCCTCAACCCTATCACAAGCCTAAAAATTCCCTTGTGATATTGCATAAACTAGGTTATTAGATGATTGGAAAATATGGACAAACCGATGGGACAAAGTTGCTATGTATTTCACTTTTAGAGAGTGAGAGTTGTATTGATTCCTAACTTTTTTTTATTGATATGCTTTATAAGATTACATAATCATTTTTTATGTGAGTCCGCTTAAATGGTTTTGTTGAAGCATGATTTTGCATTATTGGGAAGCATGATTCATCTTGATGTTAGGTTCATCCCGATTAGTCATCATTTAAAGCATATTGAGCATGATTGAGTCACTGCATATGCTTATTAGTAGTCTTGTGGTGAGACTTTCACGTTAACTCTTATTTCGAACTATACTGTAACACCCCGAGTCTGCACCCTAGGCAGGACTAGCAATTGAAGACCATTGTTGCTCACAAGCGAACCTTTGGCCTGACTTACTTACTCAGCGGAAGACTTAAAAAAAAGAATAGTCTAAATAAATAACTTGTTAAATAAACTAATAATGTCTTTAAAGAAACGTTCAACTGGCCAAATTGCTACTCATGTATCATAGCAAAACACCATAAATACAAAGCTAAAAGATTCATAACAAAACGTCTAACTATCTATAAAGCCTCTAAAAAACTGAAATTTATGTTTGGAACAACCCCACAACATCCTACTTCACTGGAAAAAAAATTAAAAGAAATAAAAGAAGTCCACGTGAATGGAAAGATGCTCACCAACCGACTCTAAACTGCTCACTAGATCAACGATGCGTTGGATGCCGATCCCAGTTACTTATGTCTGCATCATAAGACAATACAGGTCAACTGGCATCTGACATTGAATGTATGAGTATGCGAGTTGGAATGCTAAACACAACATAGGCTTAATGAATCTAAAGAACTTACCTGGCTCAATTTAACTCAACATGACTCAACTCGTTTAATATAAAACAATACAAATAAATGCATTATAAAGAAAAGCTCTAAAGCATGATTTCCAACTCTCTCTATTTAAAAATACCATGATGAACTCTGTATGTATTCAAAGATACCATTTGAACTCTGTTTGTATGTACAAATACAAATATTTCTATTCTAGTAAAAATACAAAATACTGCTTTGGGAGTTTCTCTAACTGACAACTATTTTTAAGAGTTATCGTGATGAACATTTTGACTCACGCTGCCTAGGTCGTCCTATACCGTGCCATGAGTACAGAACCTGAACTACTATGTGGATCAACTAGTCTATGCTAAAAACACTAAAGGAAATCATCTAAAAAGTATGACCCCATTCTAACCATGGTGGTTAAATCGTTTATGGGGGCTATGAGTTGTCTGAACTATTCCCCATATCGGTTCTCAATACTACTCCGAAAAATACTATGTTAGCTCTTATGTTTTAGAAACATAATTCCTTCTGTGATTTAAGATTAGTGCTCGAAACATAGTTCAAAGGCTACCTTGGAAATCAAAGTTTCCCCCCTTGATTTATTATGAAAGCATATACTGTTTTCTTAACACTAACTCAATGGCTCTATGGAAATCTCTCTTTCCGTTCTAATTTAAATGGGAAAACATTTTAAACTTCATGGGAATACTTAGTTCCCATATATTTCTTTGAATAAATGATCTTCAAATCTGAAGTCTTTACATAACTTTGAAACTTAAATCTTAAAACAAAGTTAAAACATTTGTGAAAGACTTTGAAGACTTTAAGAACTTATCTTGATTGCTTGACTTGAATCTTAACTTGTTGAATTACCTCTTAACTTTCCTTGAATTTAATTATGAATTGAAGGATTGTGATTTGTGCTAGGAATGATCTCATGATGTGTCGTATTGATTTTAGATAGGTAAACATGAGAAAATGATCAAAAATTGAAATGAGAAGGTAGGTCCGCGACGCGGAGAAGCATTTAATTTTTTGTTTCTAAAATAACTTTTGAGTTAGAACAGCCTAAATAGTTCCGCGATGCAAAACTATTTTTCAAAAAAAAAGGAACCACCTCTGCGACGCGCCACAAATACCTTGATTTGCCCGACGAAATTTCTTCTTAGTTTCTCAGCTCTAAACCCTATACACTACATAGGTTATTTCCCCAAACAGTTAGAATCATTTATATTGTTAGAGTACATAAGATTCTAATCAGAAATACAACAAAAAACGTGATTAAATATGCAGAAACTCCAATCCTTACTACCCACAAGAATTCAAACGAAATTTATCAAGAATTCAAGGATTTACTTTCAAATCTAATAACATGGATGAAATTGAATCATGACTGACATACCTTAGTAGGGGGAACCCCCTTCGAAATCCACAAGCTAATCTCGACGAATCTTGAACAAATCTTGAACATTCTTTGTCTTTCTCCTTTTTTCTCATTTCTCCAAGTCCTATCGTGAAATTAACTTTTACTAAAATAGTCTAAAATCTGAATTTATCCACTCCTAAAAACGAATTATGATAAATAGATAACGAAAAGACTAAATTAACTTTCAAAAATCCGGATTTAGACTTTCCTTAATCTAACAACCCAACATTAGAAGGGCATAACTTACTCATACGAACTCGAAATCGCACAAAATCGGCGGCTTTGGAAAGATCATTCCAACCATATATGGAAGTGCTACTAAATCATCTTGAACCATTATTTATGGCCTCTGGAAGTTGACCAAAACTCATTTTTTCTAACTTACGTAAATTTCCAGATTTTTAATTATTTCCAAAAAATGACTATGTCAAGTTCTTAGCTTCTTCCTAGCTATTTCAAATTTCTAGATGTTACAATATATCCCCCTTGGAAACATTCGTCCTGGAATGATATCAGTCTTACTAGGATAAGGGTGGTAACATCAAGTTTATACACCGAACAAGCACATGACAACAAACAACATGCTCATTCATAATTTTTGAGAGCTAAGAGGAGAATTAGTACCTTGGTTTGCACTTTCTCCGAATTCAAAGGAATGTTGATATCTATTCTTCATAGCCTCCTCAGCTTCCCAGGTATCTTGTTCAACAAATTAGTTCCTCCAAAGGAATTTAACTTATGCTACCTCTTTTGTTCTAAATTTGTGAACTTGGCGATCTAGAATCTGAACATAAATCTTCTCATAAGATAAGCTATCCCTGATCTCAATATTTTCAGTTAATATGATCAATGAAGGATATAACATTCCTTTCTTCAACATGGAGATGTGAAATACCAGATGAATTGATGCTAACTCTTGTGGTAGCTTCAACTCATAGGCTACATTGTCGATCCTCTGTGATATTCGATAAGGTTCAATATACCAGGGACTAAGCTTCCCCTTCATACAAAAATTCATCACTCCCATCATGGGTGAAACTTTCAAATATACTCAATCATGTACTTCAAAATATAACTCCCTTCTCCTATCATCAGTCAAGGATTTCTTACGACTCTGCGCCGTTTTCAACCTCTCTTGAATCACTTTCACCTTCTCCATAGCTTTATGAACTAAATCTAGTCCGATGAAGGTTTCACCCATGAAGGGTGTTATGAGGTTTGGTAGGAAGGGGAAACTTAGTCCTCGTAATTTGGACCTCATCGCATAGCCAAAAGGATTGACAATGTAGCTTATGAGATAGATCTACAAAAAGAGTTAGCACCAGTTCACCTCGTGTATAACACCTCTATGTTGAAGAAGTGCATAGTTGATCCTTCTTTTATTGTACCAATTGAAAAATGTTTGGATTGAGGATAGCTTATCCTATGAGAAAATTCTGCTTTAAATTTTTTATCGCCAAGTTCTCAAGTTGAGAACAAAGAAGGTCGCATCAATAAAGGTCCTATGGAGAACAATGTTTTTAAAGAAGCTACTTGGGAAGCTTAGGAGGATATGAAGAAAATATATCCACATCTCTTTGAATCCGGAGGAGATGCAGATCAAGGTACTAATTATCTTCTTAGTACTATAAACTTTGAGTAATCATGTTGTTACTTGCTTTTGATTGTTGAGTGTTAAACTTGAGGTTACTATTTTGTCAGGCCCCGAGCCTACACCCCGGACGTGGCTATCACTCGAAGACCATTGTTGGCCCCAAGCAAACCACTGGTCTAGCTTACATAACTCAGCATAAGACAATATGCATATTATGAGGATTAATAGCATTAACTGAATGAATACTGAAATAATTAAGAATGTTTTAAAATATTAAACATTAAACTTGGCCAATAATGGAAACCCGCGTCTTAACCAATAAGAACAATAATGAAAATACTCAAAGGACTAATATCTGACTATGTATCTATTAAGCCTCTAATACTAAGATGGATGTTGGGACAGACCCCACAACATCCTAATAAAGAAAGATAAACTGACAGCAAAAAAGGAGTCCTTCAAAATGCAAGGAGGCTCACCTACAGACTCTGGAGTGCTAAACTCGATCAACGGTGTGATGCATGTCAATCCTGGTTACCGCGTCCGTAGCATGATACAATGTAGGACAACTGGCATCAGTACATTGAATGTACGAGTAAGCGAGTTGGAATTTTAAACAACACAGGATAGAAAGAGTCTGAAAGAAACTGAAAAACTTACTTGGCTCAACTCAGCTCAACATAACTGGCTCATTTAAATATAAATGAATTTAAATACAAGTTCAGTCTAAAGAAAAAGTTATTTGAAAACATGTTGTAAATTCTGAATGTAAACAAGCATACAAATAACTCTGATATGAATGTAAAAATACAAATAAATTGATGTATATATATAAATACATTTTATTTATGTGGGAGTTTTTCTAATTAGCAACCATCGTATAAGAGCTACAATGATTAAACAACGATTTACCTCACACTGCCATCGCATCATATACCCGGCCAAAGGTATAAGACCTGAACAGCCTAATGGATCTACTAGTCTACAGTGAAAAGGGTTCATCTAAAAAGTATGACCCTTTTCTACCCATGGTGGCTATATGGTTTTATGGAGATATAATTTACGTGAACTCATGCTCTTCCACAATTCAATGTTCAATACTACTCCCAAAATATACTGGCTCTTGTGTTTTTAAAACATACTTCTTGAGAATTTGATGTTTGTGCTCAAAACACAGCTCAAAGGCTATGTTAGAAATCTTAGTTTACATGCTTGCTTCATATTATAAAACTACTACTCTTTTCTAAAAATTAGCCTCAAGGCTCTCTGGAAATCTCAGTTTCCGTTCTTATTTAAATGTGAAAACACTTATTATCGATTTGGAAATACTTAGTCCCCATATAATTTTGAAGAAATGAACTTCAACTTTAATCATAACTCTTTACTCTTTACTTTTACTTTTCTTGAAACTTGAGTCTTAAAACAAAGTCAAAGCGTTGTTAAATACCCTTGAGAACTCTCAAGAACTTGGCTTTGACTAGCTTCTTAACTTCTAGACTTGACTTTCAACTTCTTAAACTTTGATCTTAAATTTCCTTGAATAGGATTATGGATTGAAGGTTCATGATCTCATGTTTATGGATGATTTGATGATTTTTATATGTACCTTAGAGTGTTAAAATAAATTAGAAAAGGTAAGTACATAACTTAGGAATTAGTATGAAAAAGATCGGGGAAGAATGGAGAGAACTGGTGTCCCTGGCGCTCTGAGTGGCGCGGGGAACCATTCCTCAAACTTCAGAAGAATTTTGGTGGCGCACTGGATGGCATGACGCTCCAAAGTCCAAGAGTCAAAAGAAATTTTGTGGCACTTTGGTAGGGATGACGCTGTAAGCCTTGCCTAGAAAACTTCTCACTTTTCTCCTTCGTTTTTCATCTATAAACCCTCTAAATTTCCATGGTTTTTTCCAAAACACTAAAGATCATTATTACCCTCAATACCCAATAGATTTAACTCGAAAAACAACCCCTAAACACGAATTAAATCAACACTAGGAATTCAATAACTCAACCAACAAGAATTCGACAATATTTTTCAAGAACTTCACATACTAACATGTAAACAACTCAAATCGCTGAATTGAAACAAGTTGGTGTGTGGGTGAACTAATTCAACACAAAAATATCTCACATACTTTGATAGGGATCACTCCCGATGAAATCCACTCGCTAATCTTGACGTTCTTGGCCAATTTTTGACTCTTTTCTCCTTTTCCTTATTATTTTCCCTCTTCTCCAAGCCCAAAGCGATAAGTTTAATTTTACAAACTAAACTAGTTTTTACCCCAATAAACCCCTAAAATGAAATAGGAAATTAATTGGTGAAAATACTAATTTCCCTTCCTTTAATCCAGATTTGGACTTTCCTTACTTCAACAACCCAACTTTCGATAAGCATATTTCCTTCATACGATATAAAAATTGAGCAAACTTGGTGGCATTCAGCAAACTTCCGATAAGCATATTTCCTTCATACAATATCAAAATTGAGCAAACTCGTCCTCGAATGAGATTCCTTTCACTAAGCTATGGATAGTAATCATCAAGTTGAACACCCGACAAATAAAAACAAGTAACAACATGCTTACTCATAGTTTATAAAGTACAAAGAAGTGAATTACTACCTTGATTTGCATTCCCTCCGGATTCAAGGAGATGTGGTTATCTCCTTTTTATATCCACTTCAGCTTCCCAAGTATCCAGTTTAACAATTTGGTTCCTCCAAAGGACCTTGACTGATACTACCTCTTTTGTTCTTAACTTGGGAACTTGGCGATCTAAGATCTCAATCGGAATCTCTTCATAAGATAGAATATCCTTGATCCTAATATTTTCAGTTGGAATGATCAATTAATGATTGCCCATTCACTTTGTCAATATGGAGATGTTAAACACCGGATGAACTGCTACTAATTTTAGGGGTAGTTCCAACTCATAAGCTACATTTCCCATCCTTTTGGATATGTTATAAGGTCCAATATACCAGGAATGAATTTCCCCTTCTTAACAAACCTCATAGCACCCTTTATTGGTGAAACCTTCATATATACCCAATCATCTATTTCAAACTCTAACGGCCTTGTACTCACGTCACTGTAGGAATTTTGATGACTTTGAGTTGTTTTCAACCTCTGTTGAATCACCTTGAACTTCTCCGTAGCTTGGTGAACTAAATCAGGTCCTATCAATCCTGCTTCACAAACTTCAAACCATCCAATAGAAGATATGCACCTTCTCCACAAAAGTCCTTCATAAGGAGAAATTTGGATACTAGAGTGATAATTGTTGTTGTAGGCAAACTTAATTAGAGTTAGGTGATCATCCCAATTTCCTTTGAAATAAATCATGCATTCCATCAACATATCCTCTAAAATTAGGATAGCACACTCTACTTTCTCGTTAGTCTAAGGATGCATGGTAGTACTTAATTTCACAATTAAGCCCAAAGTTTTCTGAAAAGATTTCCAGAACTGTGTAGTAAATTATGAATCTCTATATGAAATAATGGAGACCCTAACTCCATGAAGCCTTACCACTTCTTGAATGTATAAATTAGCATAATCCTCTGCCAAATGAGTAGTCTTTACCGGCAAGAAGTAGGCTGATTTTGTCATTCTATCAATAATCACCCAAATAGAATCATGTTGCCTGCGAGATCTAGGTAAATCGGTAATGAAATCCATATTAATCATCTCCAACTTCCACTGCGGAATTTCTGTATTCTGATCCAAACCACTAGGACTTTGGTGCTCTACTTTAACTTGTGTGCAATTCGGGCACTTGGAAATAAATTCAACAATGCCCTTATTCATACCATTTTACCAATATACCTCTCTAAAATAACGTTACATCTATGCGGAACCCAGAAAGATGGAATATATTGATCTATGAGCTTCTTCCAAGATCCTCTCTTCGAGTCCATCCACCATAGGTACACACAACCTACCTTGATATCTCAATACACCACCTCCCCCTTGTTCAAAAGGTAATGTTCTTTGTTTGTGAACATTTGCCTTCAATTCAAATAAAAATGGGATCTTGGTCTTGCTTCTCTTTCACTTCTGACACTAATAATGATTCAACCCCATTTTTCACTACTATTCCTCCTTCTGTGGAATCCATAATTCGGACTCCTAAGCGTACAAGTCTATGCCTATCCTTTGCTAGTTATTTCTTATCTTCTTATAGATAGGCAGTCCTACCCTTAGAAGACCTGCTTAAGGCTTCAACAACCACACTAGCCTTACATTGGTGGTTATGAATGCTCATGTCATAGTCCTTGAGCAATTCTAATCATATCCTTTGTCAGAGATTTAACTCTTTCTGAGTGAACATATATTGTAGGATCTTATAATTAGTGAAGAAATAAACATGAACAACATACAAATTGTGACGCCATATCTTCAAGGCGAATACTACAGCAACCAACTCTAAGTCATGGGTTGGATAATTCTTCTCATGAACTTTCAACTGGAAGGAGGCATAAACTATAACCTTGCCATTTTGCATTACCACACAACCCAAACCTACTCTAGATTCATCACAATACACCACAAAACCTTATGTACCTTTCGGTAAAGTCAAAAGTGGGGCAGTAGTCAACCTCTTTTTCAATTCCTGAAAGCTTTTCTCACAAGCTTCAGACCATTGAAACATAATTGTCTTCTGAGTCAGCTTTTTCAAAGGAGATAAAATACAAGAAAAGATCTCAACAACCCTTCTTGGAGATGTAGGTATAGGCCACCTCTAAACTACTTCTATCTTTTGGTTATCGACTCTAATCCCATAACGGGAAACTATGTGGCCCATGAATGCCTCAGACTTAAGCCAAAGCTCACATTTTTAGAACATAGCATATAACTCTTTATCATTCAATGTTTGAAGGACTATTCTGACGTGACCAACATGATCCTCTTCATTCCTTGAATAGTTTAGTATGTAATCAATGAAGATGATAACAAACATATCTAAATAAGGATTGAAGACTCAATTCATAAGATCCATGAATGTTGCAGGCGCATTGGTCAACCCAAACGACATGACCAAAAACTCATAATGCCCATATCAGATTCTAAAAATTGTCTTTGGAATGTCACATTCTCTAACTTTCAATTGATTGTAGCCTGATCTGAGTTCAATCATGGAAAAATAAGAATCTCCATGAAGTTAATCGAAAAGATCATCTATCGTTGGAAGAGAATACTGATTCCTTGTTAAAATGGCAATAATCTATACGCATCCTAAGGGAACCATCCTTCTTTTCCATACACAAGACCGAAGCACCCCAAGGTGAGACACTTGTCGAACGAAACCCTTATCTAATATAAATTTTAATTGTTCTTTCAACTCTTTTATATCTTTCGGTGCCATTATATATGGCAAAATATAGATAGGATGAGTATCTGGAAGAAGATTTATACCGAAGTCTTATCTCTCTCAGGTGGGCCTCCGAGAAAATCATCTTGAAAGACTTTTGGAAACTCTTTTACTACTGGAACTTACTAAATAGGAGGTATCTCAGCATAGAGTCATTAACTCTGACTAACTGATAGACACACCCATTAGAAACTAATTCCTCGCCTTAAGGTACGAAATGAAGAAACTCTTATGCACTGCTGAACTGCTTTTCCACTTTATGACTGGCTCTTTTGGAAACTTAAACTTGAATACTCGTGTTATACAATCAACTGAAGCATAGCAAGTATGAAGTCAGTCCATACAAAGGATGACATCAAAGTCTACCATGTCTAACTAAACTAAATCAGTCATGGTACTATTGTGATTGACGTTACGGGAAAATCACGATAGACTCGTTCTGCTAGAATTGATTCGCCAATTTTTGTGGAAACACTGAATGTTTCACTCTGTTGATCAGGAATAATATTAAATTCATGGCAACATATGGAGTTACAAAAGATAAACTTTCTCTTGGCTATAACAATGCACAAACAGTAAAGTCAAAGACTTGAATCATACCAGTGACAACATCTGGAGTATTCTCATGCTCTTCGTGATTGTTGAGAGCATACAAGCGTTTTCCCCCTCTAGTACTGGAAGTAGTTCCCCTAGGTGCAACATTGTTTGTTGGAGAAACTGATGAAGATTGGTCTCTATTGTCCCCATTACCACTTTTTTGCTTTTTGTTTGGACACTCTCTCATGAAATGCCCGGTCTAACAACACTTGAAACAAACAGTAGAGCCCTCACGACTAACATTGGAGTGGTTTATACCACACTTAGTGCAGGCAGGAGGATTACTACCACCTTCCGCCACACTACCCTGTGAATATATTGGCTTAGCTCTGGAGTTCTAACCATCGTTCTCACCCTTGTTCGTAGGTGCAGGTGCATTAGTAGATAATGGGGCAGGTACCTTTTGTTTCTATTTGAAGGATGACCGTCTGGCATTATTCTTCTGCTGCCCTGAATCATTCCTTGTCTTAGCTCTCTTGCTTTTATACTCTTCTTTGTCCCTCAACTTCTCCTCTTCAACCTGCTGCACATAGACCATCAATCTGGATATGTCCATGTCACCTATCATAATCGCAGCCCTTCCCTTCTTGCTTGATGAACGACCCAAGCGAGCAACAAACAAGCTCATTTTGCTCCTCATGTCCTTAACCATTTCAGGAGCATGGTGGGAAAGCTGGGTGAACTTCAACCCATACTCATGCAAACTCAAAGAATCATGTTTCAGTGTAAAAAAACTCTTGTACCTTAGCCTCTTTCAATTATCGGGGAATGAAATGTCCCAAGAAAGACTCGTCAAAACAGGCCCGACTAGGAAGTGGTGCATCCTCATCTCTGTCCTCCTTTCACTGATCGAACCAAGTCCTAGCCACATTTTCCAATTGATATGCAACTAGGTCATCTCTTTCAGCATAAATGACATGTATCACGTCAAAAACCTTTTTCACTTACTCAACAAAAATTTCTGAATCCTCGATAGTGATCAAACCCGTAAAACTTGGAATGCATCCTCAAGAACTCATGAATCCTTGAAGTGTCAGACTCTTCTTGTCGAGCTCCTTGTTGTTTCCTGACTTGGTTAGTTACCGCTTGTCATAACATCCAAATAGCCTCACGGAACTCGAGGTTCGTAACTTACCCTTGAGGTTGCACTTTAGGTGCATTCGGTAACTCTGGTTCCTCTACATTCCTCCTAGTTGGATGACCTCTTATTGCTCTTCGTAGAGGCATGGTTATCTCAAACACGCGCAAGTACGAATTAGAGAGAAACTTTTAGAGATAAACTCTAACGCACGAAGGGATATGAAAGAAGTGAAGGATTTCCTAGATGTTGCAGCTTTTTTATTATAGGTGTGGCGCGCTTCACACTGATAACTAGGACTCTACATACACGGCTTTATAGACTCCTTTTTACTCTTGAACTCTTTGCTCTGATACCAAGTTTTTCACGCTCCGAGCCTACACCCTGGACATGGCTGGCATTCGAAAACCATTGATGGCCCCAAGCGAACCCCTAGCCTCGTTAACTTAACACATCAAGAAAATATGCATATTACAAAGATAAATAGCATTAAGTGACTGAATATTGAAATAATTGAGAATGTTTTAAGATACTACACATTCAACTTGGTCAAAAATGGCAACCCACCTCATAACAAATAAGAATAATACTGAAAACACTCAAAGGACTAATATCTGACTATCTATCTATGAAGCCTCTAATAGTAAGATGAACCCTGGGAGAAACCCCAAAACATCCTAATGAAGAATTAAATATTGAAATCCATAAAAGAGTCCTTCGGAATACAAGGAGGTTCACCAACTGACTCTGGAGTGCTCAATTGGATTAACAGTGTGTTGGATGACGATCCTCCTTACCTCTGTGCCTGCATCATGATACGACGTAGGCCAACTGGCATTAGTACATTGAATGTACAAGTATGCGAGTTTGAATTCTAAACAACATAGGCTAGAAAGATTCTGAAAGAAACTGAACAACTTATCTGGCTCAAGTCAACTCAACATAACTGACTCATTTTAATATAAAGCAATTTAAACACAAGTGCAATATAGAGAAAAAGTTGTTTGAAAACATTATGTACATTCTTAATATATAAAAGGATACAAATAACTATAACATATATGTAAAAATACAAATAAACTTATGTGTATATATATAAATATATTTTACTTCTGTGGGAGATTCACTAACTGAAAACAATCACTTAAAAGCTACTGTGATGATACAACGATCTACCTCACGCTACCAGCGCATCCTATTCCCGGCCAAAGATGTAAGACCTGAATTGCCTAATGGATACACTAGTCTACTCTAAAAAGGGTTTATCTAAAAAGTATGAACATTTCTATCCATGGTGACTACGTGGTTTTATGGAGATGTGAGTTATCTGAACTCATGCTCCTCCCCAAATTAGTGCTCAATATTACTCCCAAAATATACTGGCTCTTGTTTTTTTAAAACATACTTCTTCTGAATTTGATATTAGTACACAAAACTTATCTCAAAGGCTATCATGATAATCTTAGTTTCCTTTCTTGATTCATTTAATAAAGCTACTCCTCTTTGCTGAAAACTAGATCGAAGGCTTTCTCAAAATCTCAGTTTCCGTTCTTATTTAAATGTTAAAACACTTTAAATATCTTTGGGGATACTTAGTCCCCATATACTTTTGAAGAAATGAACTTCAACTTTAATATTTACTATTTACTCTTTACTTAGCTTGAAACTTGAGTCTTAAAACAAAGTTAACATTTTGTTAAAGACCCTTAGGAACTCTTAATAACTTGGCTTTGACTTGCTTCTTAACTTCTAGATTTGACTCTTAACTTCTTTGAATTTGATCATAACTTTCGTTGAATTCTAGTATGTATTCAAGGTTCATGATCTCATATTTGTGGATCATTTAATGATGTTTAGATGTACCTTAGAATGTTAGAATTAATAAGAAAATATAGGTACATCACTTAGGAATTTGTACAAAAAGATGGGGGAAGAATGGGGAGAACCGGCGTCCCTGGCGCTATGAGAGGTGTGGGGCACCATCCCTCAAACTTCATAGATGTTTTGGTGGTGCAAAATTTTGCGCGAGGCTCCAGAAGCCAATGTTCAGAAGAATTTTTGTGGCGCGACGCCCCAAGCCTTGACCAGAAAACTTCCGACTTTTCTCTTTTGTTTTTCATCTCTCATCCCTCTTAACTTATATGGTTCTTTCCCCAAAAACTTAGGATCATTATTACCCTCAATAACCAATAAATTAAACATGAAAAACAACCTGGAGACACGAATCAAATCAATACTAGGCATTCAATAACTCAACCAACAAGAATTCGACAATATTCTTAAGGAACTTCACATACTAACATGTAAACAACTCAAATAGCTGAATTAAAACAAGTTGGTGTGTGGGAGAACTAACACAAATTAAAAAGATATCACATACCTTGATAGGGATCACTCCTGACGAAATCCACTTGTCAATCTTTACGTTCTTGGGGAATTCTTGACTCTTTTCTCTTTTTCCTTCTTCTTTTACCTCTTCTCCAAGACCTAAGCATAAATTTTAATTATACAAATTGAACTAAACTTAGTTTATACCCCCAACAAACCCCTAAAACGAAATAGGAAATTGATTGGTGAAAAAACTAATTTTCCCTTCCTTAAATCCGGATTTGGACTTTTCTTACTTCAACAGCCCAACTTTGGATAGGCATATCTCATTCCTACGATATCGAAAATGCACAAGCTCAGCGGCGTTAGAAAGATATTTCCAAGGGCTTTCCAAACATATAAAGAACTACATCTAGCTCATCCTGATCTAGAAGTTATTGCTGTTTGAAAATGACCAAAACTCACTTTATTAACTTAGGCAATTTTCCAGATTTTTTCTTTTCTTTCAAAAACTGAATATTTTTTGTTTCTTAGCTTATTCCTAGACATTTAAAAACATGAGGTGTTACATATTCTTAGCATAGTGAAACAAATCTCATTCAAGGATGAATTTTTTCAAGGGGGAGATTTGTAACATCTCGTAACTTGAAATAGCTAAGAAACTAAAAATAATCATTTTTGGAAAGAAAAGGGAAAATCTAGAAAAATCTTCTAAATTAAGAAAGTGAGTTTTGGTCATTTTAAAACGGACATAATTTCTAGATCATGATGCGTTAGAGGTGCTTATGTATATGCGTGGAAAGATCTTGGAACAATCTTTCCAACGCCACCGAGTTTGCGCATTTCGATATCTTATGAGTGAGTTATGCCTTTCGAAAGTTTAGTTGTTAAATTGAAGAAAGTCTCAACACGGATTTAGGGAAGGGCAAACTAGTCTTTTTACCAATTAATTTTCTATTTCATTTTAGGGGTTTATTGGGGAAAAACAAGACTTAGATCAATTTAATAAAGTTAGAATTAGGCTTACGGTTTGGAGAAGAGAGAAAAAAAGAATGAAAGGGAGAGAAGTCAAGAATTCCCCAAGAACGTCAAGTGTTGCAAGTGAAATTCTTCTAAGGTGATCCCTATCAAGGATATGAGATCTTTTAGTGTTGGTTCAGTTCACCCACACAGCAAACTTGTTCTAATTCATTGATTTCCGAGTTCGTTGAATGATAAAAAGTGGAGTTCTTGAAGAACATTGTTGAATTCTTGTCGATTGAGTTGTTGAATGCCTAGTTTTGATTTGATTCGTATTTTTGGGTTGTTTTTCGAGTTAAATCTATTGGGTATTGAGGGTACTAATAATCCTATGTGTTTGAGGAAAGAACTATGGAATTTTAGAGGGTTTAGAGTAGAAACACAAAGGAGTTAAGTCGAGAAGACCTGGATACAGGGGTTGGTGCGCCACACCTCCTATATCCCCACAGGACAATATCTATCCAAAGGGCCTTGGGGCGCCACGCCAACTAGAGTGCCCCAACCTGGCCTCTGAAGGTTGGGGCCTATCATCCCACGCCTCTGAGAGCGCCAAGGACTCCAGTTCACCCCATCCTTCACCCCTCTTTTTGAACTAGTTTCTAAGTGATGTACCTACCTTTCCTAGTTGATCCTAACACTCTAAGGTACGTCTAAACATCATGAAATCATCCATAAACATGGGATCATGAACCTTGAATCCATAATCCAATTCAAGTAAAGTAAAGATCAATGTCAAAGAATTTAAGAGTCAAGTCTAAAAGTTAAGAAGCAAGTCAAAGTAAGTTCTTAAAGTTTTCAAGAGTCTTTGACAAACGTTTTAACTTTGTTTTAAGGCTCAAGTTGAAAGTTAAGCCAAGAGTAAATAGTTGAGTTCATTTCTCAAAGGTTATAAGAGCTAAGTATTCCCTAAGAGTTAAGTTGCAAGTTAAGCAAAGAGTAAAGAGTTGAGTTTATTTCTCAAAAGTTATAAGGGAACCAAGTATTCCCTAAGAGTTACAAATGTTTTCATATTATGAGCAAGAAAGGATGTTGAGACTTCAAAAAAGGCCTTTGGCTAGTTTTAGTAAAGAGGAAACTATGATTTCCAAGAGAGTTTTTAAAGCTAAGTTTGAGCAATTACCTAAAACCAGAAAACAAGTTGTTTTTTTTTGAAAACTTATGGTCATAGTATTTTTTGGAGTAGTATTGAGCACCGATATGGGCACGCGAATTCACATTAACTCAAGCCCCCATAAACCATGTAGCCAACATGGACAGAAGAAGGGTCATACTTTTTAGATGATTCCTTAGTGCTTTTTAGCATAGATTAGTGGATCCACTTAGTAGTTCAAGTTCCATATTGACTATAAGGTATAGGAAAGTCCTCTTGCAACATGAGGTAAGACGTTATACCATCACTTAGGCTCATAGTGATAGTTTTCGATTAGAGAATCTCCTAAAGAAACTATATTACTTCATATATAAGTAAAGTTTAGTTTGTTATTGCATTTTACTAATGAACTAAGTGTTTTCATTGTTTTACAAGCTTTTATATATTGCATGTTTCTTATTGCTTTATATTAAGTCAAGTTATTCATGAGTTGAGCAGAGTCAATATAAGTATTCCTTCTTACTCTTATTCAAGATTAAGTTGTTGCTAGCAATCCAACTCGCATACTCGTACATTCAATGTACTGATGTTAGTTGGCCTACATCATATTATGATGAAGATGCATGTAACAAGGATCAGCATCATCCAGCGCCTCGTGGATCCAGCCGAGCACACAGATTCGGTGGTGAGCCTTCTTGCATCCTGGGGGACACTTTTATTCGCTTTTAGTCTTTCTTTTATTGGATATTGTGAGGTCTCTCCCAACATCCATCTTAGTAATATAGAGGCTTCATAGAAAGTCAGACAGTTTAGTTTTGAGTCTCTCATCTTTGTATTGCAGCTATTTTGTTATGAGACTTAAGTCGCCAATTTGGCCAGATTATATTTCTTGAAATTATTAGATGAGATTGGTTTATCGATTTAAGTCTTTTACTGAGTTAAGTAAGTTAGGTCGAGGGTCCACTAGAGGCCAGTAATGGTCTTCGAGTGCCGGCCACGTCCAGGTGTAGGCTAGGGGCGTGACAATAAATTACTTTCCAACTTATGGTATGTTCTTAAATTATTATTTTTTTTGGTTGAGAAAGCGTTTATTAATTTACACATAAAAATATGAATCCATACAAAACGGATGCAGAAGAGCTATTAACATGTACTTTCCTTACTATTATGAGGTTATATCACAAGTCAATATCATCACCATCACTTGTCGTATCAGCTTCATTGTCATTAGTAACATTATTACTTTGATTCTCCTCATGATCACTAATTTACTGATCCACTTGATCAGAATTTTCTTCGTTATAACGAACTTCATGTTCTTTTTGAGCCTCTAATTCAACTATATTTGCATCCAAGATAATTGAATCAACATAATCTCAACAAATCTACTATATCACAGACAATTGAATTACTTTCCAATGACATATCTTGGTACACTTCATCATTTGTAATATGTAAGTCATCACTTTCAGTCTCCAAAGTTTCTTTCTCCGGCACATCAATTATGTGTTTATCCTGAAATTTGAGCACAATGTGCTAATTTTCTCCCATTTTTGGATCATCAACATAAAATACTTGCTTTGTTTGAGTAGCTAGTACAAAAGAATCACGTTCATACCAAAATCTTTTAGCATAAATGTTCGTAACATTTCTATCTGTTTGCATCCCTATTTTCTTGCGAAGATCAAACCAATTGCATTTGACCAATTATAATACCATAAAAGTCAATCACCTCATTTTTATGATAGCCTGCAACAACTATACCACAATTTTTACTTTTATGTAATTCATCGCGCCGTTGAATATAATACCTAACACCATTTACAGTACAAAAAATATATGTTCTTCCACGCACATCAGGTCCCATTGACAAATGATATTATTTCTGGATAAATATTGACTTTTCCTTAGTATATAACTGCATAATCTATGAGAAAAACTTATTTTGTTCAATTAGTAAAGAAGAAACAAAATTTAAACACAACAACATGATTATATATGAAAATCAATTACTTTTCTTTTGAACCTCAAAGGAAATTGTTCTTTATGTTTCTCATCTATATTTACAGCAACTTGGTTCAACATAAATACAATAGAAAAATTGCTAACGGTAGAAAAGGTTCTTCTTCTTCACAAGTATTCAACACATACCAGCAAGCCCTATCAAAGTCTTTGTTTGGTATGACATCATAATTTCCATATCTATATGGCCTAAAGCTCTTTGAAAATATGTTTAGAAAAAGTTCACCATTGTTGTTGAATCCATCATCATTTCGATATTGAGAATTGAATCTTGTCTCAATGAAAGTAAGATATATAGAGCAAAAAGTCAAACATCCCTTAATAATATACCCTTCCACAATAGAACCTTCTAGATGTGCCTTGTTTCGTACATAAAACTTAAGCTTGCTCAATAATCTCTTAATTTTCTACATCCAAGGATATTGTACTGGTCCCCCATACGTGGCCTCTCTAAGCAAAAGCACATCCAAATGTATCATAACCTCAAAAAAAGCAGGTGAAAGATGATCTCAAGCTTACATATTATAATAATTATATCCCTTTGAAGTTTTTCTAAGTCATCTCTTCTTAATGTCGTACAACATAATCGTTTAAAGAATTGGCCTATCTCAATTAATGCTAAAGAGACATCTTTATTTACAAATCCACGAAGAGCAATAGGAAACACTCGTTGTGACAAAATATGATAGTCATGACTCTTCAGTTTACTAATCTTACAAAAAATTTAACAGATTTTAAAAATGCCCAATTTTTTTCTCTTTCTTTGTCATACTATAACAAGCTGCTGACATTCTATAACTAGAACGATCATGTTGCAACCATAGTTCTTTTCTTATGTTCATATCGTTAAGATCTAGTCTTTCTTATATATGTCCATAGTTTCCCATCAATATCCAATAGTGTCCCCAAAATACTCTCACAAATATTTTTTTCTATTTGCATAACATCTAAATTATGTCGAAATTTCAAGGCCTTCCACTATGGTAACTCAAATATAATACTTTTCCTAACCCAATTCACCTCTTCAAGAAGACGTTGCTTTTTCTTAATATTTAAGTGTTTTCCTGCTCTATAAGTACTGGGTAAATTTGATTATTGTAAGACATCATCTCCTGAGAGCTCTTTTGATTTCAATCTTTTTTCTTTCTTCCTATTAAATAATTTTTCTAATTCTCCATGAGTGACTTGCTTCAAGATATAGACGGTGACCAACGTAAAAAATTTACATCTTACCTTTTCTGAAGATACATCCTTATTGCAAGTGTCAAGACCCTCAAAATGAATTAAGGTAGCTAGATCCTCACATGTACCTTAAAAGGTTAATAACATGTTAATGAAGTGTTTTAGAGCTTGTATAGTTGATTTGAAGTGGTTTGGAGGTCAAATATCCAAGAACGTCCAAGACGTTTGAAAGTTGGTGTTTAGACGTACTAGTGTGTTCTAGTGTGCCTTTGTATGTTTTATGTGTTGTTTGGGGTCAAAATTGAGAGGGAAGGATCCTAGCTCGTATATGGACGTATTTAGGTTCGAAATGTCTGGGCACGAATCCCCAAGGACCACCCAAAGGGTCCTTGAGGAGGACCCAAATGTAGGCAGTGTCCAAACGATGTCTGGCAAACGATAGATCATGCCTTGGAAGATGCCCAAGCTTTTATATATTGCATGTGTCTTATTGCTTTATATTAAGTCAAGTTATTCATGAGTTGAGCAGAGTCAATATAAGTATTCCTTCTTACTCTTATTCAAGATTAAGTTGTTGCTAGCAATCCAACTCGCATACTCGTACATTAAATGTACTGATGTCAGTTGGCTTGCATCATATTATGATGAAGACGCATGTAACAAGGATCAGCATCATCCAGCGCCTCGTGGATCTAGCCGAGCACACAGATTCGGTGGTGAGCCTTCTTGCATCCTGGAGGACACTTTTATTCGCTTTTAGTCTTTCTTTTATTGGATATTGTGAGGTCTCTCCCAACATCCATCTTAGTAATATAGAGGCTTCATAGAAAGTCAGACAGTTTAGTTTTGAGTCTCTCATCTTTGTATTGCAGCTATTTTGTTATGAGACTTAAGTTGCCAATTTGGCCAGATTATATTTCTTGAATTTATTAGATGAGATTGGTTTATCGAGTTAAGTCTTCTACTGAGTTAAGTAAGTTAGGTCGAGGGTCCACTAGAGGCCAGCAATGGTCTTCGAGTGCCGGCCACGTCCAGGTGTAGGCTCGGGGCGTGACAATAAATTACTTTCCAACTTATGGTATGTTCTTAGATTTATTTATTTTTTTTTGGTTGAGAAAGCGTTTATTAATTTACACATAATAATATGAATCCATACAAAACGGATGGCGTGAAGACTTGCAATCAAACATCGTATTTGCAAAGTTACCTAAAAATTTCAAAATATTAAAAGATGCATTTAATTCTTAGCAAAAGTTCCTCCCTCATTGTCAGCAACAACAATACTTATATATAAGAAAAATAATAATGGTAAAATAGTAATGCTAATTATATGACATAATACCAATATTGATCCATACATAGCAGTAGAGAATCTAATATTTTGAAGGTTCCATGTTATAGTTTAGGTTATAAAATACTATTGACGTATATTATCTTTTATATGAATTAGGTAATTTATCTTGATGGGGCACTAAGGGATACATGCATGTCCTACTTTCTGTCATGACCGGGGAGCACCCCCTAGATGTAACACGGCGTCGTCGACCTCTCAGAGGTCTAAGACAAGCTTCTTAGAATTCATTCATCACATAAATAGAAAAATAGCGGAAAATTTAAAACTTTTCATAGCACATCATATGCTAGAACATCACTATATATATATATATATATATATATATATATATATATATATAATAATAGTAATAATAGTAATACATAGTTAGACTCTAAGTCTGTTTTGACATCATAGACACAACATCGATAGAGTAGAATAGGGACACGACCCTTAACAACACAAAATAATATCTAAACTATTAAATAATCTTGAATAAGAACTTGACATAGGAAATCCTTGAATCATAAGGAACCATTCCTTGAACTTGGGAAATCTATCCAAGCTCTTCACTAATGAGACATTAGTACAAGAATGCACTTAGTATGGCAATCATGCAAAAAACATGCATTTAAAGAGGACATTTAGTTAGAAATCATGCATCATGTCTTTTTAGTAAACTTCATGAACATTGGCATAATAACACAATATAGTTCATATAAATAATGTAGACATGGATACTATTCATAATACACATAAAGCCATTTCATCGCATTTAAGGACGATCACCTAAGACAACGCCCAATTCACACTAGTGAAATGTACAAGTAGAATCTCATACTACTACTCACACTAGGTGTTCATAATAAGTCACCCTACACTTAGGCACATCACATTTAATAACATACCACACATGCATTTATCCTTAGACACAAGACCAACATATTTCATTAATGGTCATCTAAGAACTCTTTCATTCATTACATATTAGTCATAACTCACTTAGTTCATATCATGGGTAAACCACCCTCATAACCCCTTCACAATCTTACTTGTGCAATGTACACATGGAGTCCCATACCCCCATATATACCAAGTAAACCCATTTAGAAGCCATAAATGTAACTCACATGCATACTCATAATTCATGTCTTAAAATAAGTAAGGTAAACCTTGGCATACATACATATTTATATTCATGAACCATAGACCTTATTTCATAAAGGAGCCTCATCATACTCCCCTTAGAGTTCATTTGTGCAATGTATAAGTAGGGTCCATAGTCCTACCTACACTAAGTAGTCTTTCAAGGAAATCATGAATAATATTCATAATCTTATATTAGTTCATTTCTCAACTTTAGGGATGCTTAGCTGTAACCGACATAGACCATATGAGCTACATGGAATCCGGTGTTAGATGACCCCAAACCAAAAAAGGGTGCTCTACTTGCCAAGGTAGAACAATAAAAAATATCTATCTAGGTGGACCCATTAGATATATCCTACGGGAGCACGTAGTTAAGGGATAGTGAGATTTCTTCTAGAAACCCAGCCTATTGCATTAGCGGGATGGCTTCCATCTCATGAGTAATCACTTGGGTGACCCGGCCTAATGCATTAGTGGGAGGGTCTTTTCCTCATTGTACATATCCACTCATAGGTTAGACTCTTTTTTTGAAATACCTTTAAGCCTTTATAAATCATTAGTTCATAAGATTAGGCTTTAGGGACTTGCTCCCTCATACATCATATAGCTCAAAGGTATCTAAAATGAGAATGTACTTTCGCATACCTTCATGTGTGTGTGCATTCATATGTGAGGAATACTTTCACATAACATCGATAGACAACACATGCTCATACTTTATTAATCATATACTTTACATGCAAAGTAATAGATAAGGTGCCTATGAGAACTATCCTTTCAATTGACACCATGAATCTATCTTACTTGTAATTATTATGCATGAGAGTGTGTGTGTACATTGGTCAACATAATCACATAATAGCTATCACATAGTATTGAGGAAGCCACCCTCTAAAGATCAAAACACATGTGTAACATTCCTCAAAGTCTCAAGTCATACACATATATAGCATTAATAACCATAGACTACACACACTCACACTACATCATAGGATACAAGAACATATTCAACATTAGAATAGAAGACTCCTACTATAATTTGATCACACATTCATATAGGGTTCATATAGGTAGGGGTCGTGCTATAGGAGTATTCATCATCATTAGCCATATAGACGACACCTAACCCTAACACGATCATTCACATATCCACACACCTAAATCATGCAACTAGTGTGGAAAACTACACATATAACTTCACATAACATCAATTCACTTAGACATGATACTAGAATTAAGGATACATCCTTCCACTTCCTTAACATGGAAACCATCATATCAATTCATCTTGCATCTAATGCCTTCAATTCCATCCTAATAAAACATAAACATGTAAAAGAATGTAACACCGCCACCATAAGTGGACCATATCAATCAACACAATTCAATGTACATTCTAAGCTAATTAGAAGAAATAGGTCAACTAACAAAATCTCCAAGCTAATGATCATCATTGATCAATTCTCCATAATTCACAATCAACTGATATAGATAAGACTAGGATTAATCAAAATACTATAATCTAATAACAATTGACTCATAATCTAGTCAAGATCACAAGACACATAACATATCATAATTTGAGAGGATAAAGAGATCATGGGTTGTTCAAGGAATTGGATAAAAAAATCATGTTTAAACCATAGATTAATCATACAATAATCAGTTGAATGCTTTTGAAATCACTTTAACAATGAACCCATGGCAAGATTAAAAGAAATGATTTTTGACTTATAATCATATTTGAAAAAACTTTGAAAGGACTCTTTAGATGAGTGGTTATAAAAGGATGAATGATTACCATACCTTATAAATTATAAAGCTCACGAAAATCTGAGAAGAAAGCTCCAACATTCCACCTCCAAAGCTTGTTCTTGAGCTTAGTCTTCAATGGGGGTTTTGGGAGAGTTTGATTTGAGAGGGAAGGTTAGATTTTGAAGAATGAGTTCTAAATTAGAGTTAAGGCTTATATACTAACTTAAAATACCTAAAAAATCCTAAATTGACTCCTATAGTTTAGTTAGGACGTGGGGTGAATTTCCCATTCACCTCTTTAAGTTGGCAGCGTGTAGGCAGTGTTGTTGCAGGCCCAAATGACTACCCCAACGATGGGGCGTTGATGGAGTAATGGGCCATCTTTTACTCCGTCGTTTGGGAAAGATACTACACCATCTGGGGTCTGATCTCCCACGCCTAAGTGTGGATCAACTCCCCCAATCGACGGGGCGTCTTCCAAGGCATGATCTATCGTTTGCCAGACATCGTTTGGACACTGCCAGCATTTGGGTCCTCCTCAAGGACCGTTTGGGTGGTCCTTGGGGATTCGTGCCCAGACATTTTGAACCTAAATACGTCCATATACGAGCTAGGATCCTCCCCTATCAATTTTGACCCCAAACAACACATAAAACATACAAAGGCACACTAGAACACACTAGTACGTCTAAAGACCAACTTTCAAACGTCTTGGACGTTCTTGGATATTTGACCTCCAAACCACTTCAAATCAACTACACAAGCTCTAAAACACTTCATTAACATGTTATTAACCTTTTAAGGCACATGTGAGGATCTAGCTACCTTAATTCATTTTGAGGGTCTTGACACTTGCAATAAGGATGTATCTTCAGAAAAGGTAAGATGTAAAAAATTTTACGTGGGTGTCTATATCTTGAAGCAAGTCACTCATGGAGAATTAGAAAAATTATTTAATAGGAAGAAAGAAAAAAGATTGAAACCAAAAGAGCTCTCAGGAGATGATGTCTTACAATAATCAAATTTACCAAGTACTTATAGAGCAGGAAAACACTTAAATATTAAGAAAAAGCAACGTCTTCTTGAAAAGGTGAATTGGGTTAGGAAAAGTATTATATTTGAGTTACCATAGTGGAAGGCCTTGAAATTTCGACATAATTTAGATGTTATGCAAATAGAAAAAAATATTTGTGAGAGTATTTTGGGGACACTATTGGATATTGATGGGAAACTATGAACATATATAAAGAAAGACTAGATCTTAAGGATATGAACATAAGAAAAGAACTATGGTTGCAACATGATCGTTCTAGTTATAGAATGTCAGCAGCTTGTTATAGTATGACAAAGAAAGAGAAAAAAATTGGGCATTTTTAAAATCTGTTAAATTTTTTGTAAGATTAGTAAACTGAAGAGTCATGACTATCATATTTTGTCACAACGAGTGTTTCCTATTGCTCTTCGTGGATTTGTAAATAAAGATGTCTCTTTAGCATTAATTAAGATAGGCCAATTCTTTAAACGATTATGTTGTACGAGATTAAGAAGAGATGACTTAGAAAAACTTCAAAGGGATATAATTATTATAATATGTAAGCTTGAGATCATCTTTCACCTGCTTTTTTTGAGGTTATGATACATTTAGATGTGCTTTTGCTTAGAGAGGCCACGTATGGGGGACCAGTACAATATCCTTGGATGTAGAAAATTAAGAGATTCTTGAGCAAGCTTAAGTTTTATGTACGAAACAAGGCACATCTAGAAGGTTCTATTGCGGAAGGGTATATTATTAGGGATGTTTGACTTTTTGCTCTATATATCTTACTTTCATTGAGACAAGATTAAATTCTCAATATCGAAATGATGATGGATTCAACAACAATGGTGAACTTTTTCTAAACATATTTTCAAAGAGCTTTAGGCCATATAGATATGGAAATTATGATGTCATACCAAACAAAGACTTTGATAGAGCTTGCTAGTATGTGTTGAATACTTGTGAAGAAGAAGAACCTTTTCTACCGTTAGCAATTTTTCTATTGTATTTATGTTGAACCAAGTTGCTGTAAATATAGATGAGAAACATAAAGAACAATTTCCTTTGATGTTCAAAAGAAAAGTAATTGATTTTCATATATAATCATGTTGTTGTGTTTAAATTTTGTTTCTTCTTTAGTAATTGAACAAAATAAGTTTTTCTCATAGATTATGCAGTTATATACTAAGGAAAAGTCAATATTTATCCATAAATAATATCATTTGTCAATGGGACCTGATGTGCGTGGAAGAACATATATTTTTTGTACTGTAAATGGTGTTAGGTATTATATTCAACGGCACGATGAATTACATAAAAGTAAAAATTGTGGTATAGTTGTTGCAGGCTATCATAAAAATGAGGTGATTGACTTTTATGGTATTATAATTGGTCAAATGCAATTGGTTTGATCTTCGCAAGAAAATAGGGATACAAACAGATAGAAATGTTACGAACATTTATGCTAAAAGATTTTGGGATGAACGTGATTATTTTGTACTAGCTACTCAAACAAAGCAAGTATTTTATGTTGATGATCCAAAAATGGGAGAAAATTGGCACATTGTACTCAAATTTCAGGATAAACACATAATTGATGTGTCGGAGAAAGAAACTTTGGAGACTGAAAGTGATGACTTACATATTACAAATGATGAAGTGTACCAAGATATGTCATTGGAAAGTAATTCAATTGTCTATGATATAGTAGATTTGTTGAGATTATGTTGATTCAATTATCTTGGATGCAAATATAGTTGAATTAGAGGCTCAAAAAGAACATGAAGTTCGTTATAACGAAGAAAATTCTGACCAAGTGGATCAGTAAATTAGTGATCATGAGGAGAATCAAAGTAATAATGTTACTAATGACAATGAAGCTGATACGACAAGTGATGGTGATGATATTGACTTGTGATATAACCTCATAATAGTAAGGAAAGTACATGTTAATAGCTCTTCTGCATTATGTAGATCTTGTTTGAAAATTGTCAAAGTAGTGGCCTTATCACTACAATGAAAATCACTTATAGTTAAAATTATTTGTCGGTAATTAAAGGTAATAGCCAGTAAAGGTCAAGTAGCTTATCAAGTACTTAAAATTTATTATTTTTATCTTTCCTTAATAATTTTTCGTTCCCTACTTTTCTATCATGAACTCAAAGGATAATTCCTTTTTTCCCTCAAATCAGCTTTTTCCTTTGACGCCCCCAGTAAATCACTAAACGATTCTATTTTAATTGTTTTTGTGTAGGGATCCATATCTTTGGACTAAATGTATATGAAGGGGCTCAAATTTCAGGTTTGCCTCTCTTTTTGTAGCTACTTACCTCTAATATAGTGAATCAATTAACTATTCTAGTGTTATTACCTTGTTTAAAATGATTTTACTGTGTTTAGCTTTTAGTGTTGGGGCTTCCTCATGGAGAACATGTTTTTTTTTCTGCATTCATTGCCTCGTTTTATCAACTTCTTTTGACAAATTGCATATGTTATTATATGTCTTATGTTGGAATCTTTAATCGACTCTTTGATTTCAATTACTCATTTGGAGTTTTGTGTTTTTTTTTGTTGATATATATATATATATATATATGAACAAAAAAAAACACAAATCTCCAAATGAGTAATTGAAACCTTAGTTATAGTGTTGATTTCGATTAGTATCTCTAACATTGCAAAATATTTCCCTGACTGTACCCTCTACATACCTGCTCCTCTTTTAAAAAGTCCTCAAGTTCCTCTTTATCCAAATGACAATTATTGCTTCAGTGAAAACCATTCTAAAAATCTTGGCAGTGTGTAATCTCCCAGGTTTTGGCAGTAACCATTAGTCTTTTAATCATTGCATGACTCATGCCGATATGTTAAGATTTTAGCTGCTTGATAAGAATAAATGGTATTTGCTTTCACCGGTGATTCTTTAAAGTCTGCTCTCTGGATCCACATTAATAGTCAAGTTTATCAATCTGTCAGTTGTTAGCATCCTCCCATGAAAGTGTAACCATATGGTAACTTAGCTTTTGGCTTTGCATCATTCTGGAACATCATGCATATCAACCTTAGTGTTTCAGTTATGTTCAGTAGTTGAAAAGATATTAGAGTATCTTGTTGGGTTTTATTTGACCTAAATTTCTTACCATAAATAGGTTTTCCTTTTAGGAAAATATTTTGGATTGGCTAGTCCTTTTTCTAGTAGGAAAAGGTTTAGGACTCTATAAATAGAGACATGTTCCTTCTAACTTAATCAGCATGTAGTCTTAAGGGCTTTGAGAGTTTTGGTTAGGGGGAGATTTTGTGGGTCACAAGCTTGATACGTTATCACTTGTGTGAACCTCCCATGTATTCTGAGTGAATTCGTTGAGGTTGTTTCTCTCTGTATTTTGTACTCTCATATTTATAGTGGATTGCTCATCTCCTTTGTGGACGTAGGTAAATTGACCGAACCACGTTAAATCTTTGTGTCTTTTGGTATATTTCTCATTTTTCTTCTTACTTTGGTCTTTCGAGGTTTGCATTGCTAGCTTCCGCGTTTACACCTGCTTATTTTCGGTTCTAACAAGTGGTATCAGAGCCAGATTCAATGATGGAGTCAAGTTTTGTGTTTCGATAAACGATGATTGAACCAGGTTAGAAAGAAGTGTTCATCTTGGCGGGTGTAGTTCTAGCCGCAACTTTTTTTGACAGTAATGAAGATTTTTGTTGGAGAAATTGTTTCAGAGAGGTTCTCTTTGTTGAGACATAAATTTTGCAAAGGAGATTATGAAGAGGAGAAGCAAGTTGTTGAAGATTAAGTGAAGAAGGTGGACAAATTTATTTTGTCAGAAATTCAGGCCAAGGGGGAGATTTGTTGGGTTTTATTTGACCTAAATTTCTTACCATAAATAGGTTTTCCTTTTAGGAAAAGGTTTTCCTTTTAGGAAAAGGTTTTGGATTGGCTAGTCTTTTTTCTAGTAGGAAAAGGTTTAGGACTCTATAAATAGAGACATGTTCCTTCTAACTTAATCAGCATTCACAATGTAGTCTTAAGGGCTTTGAGAATTTTGGTTAGGGGGAGAATTTGTGGGTCACAAGCTTGATACGTTATCACTTGTGTGAACCTCCCATGTATTCCGAGTGAATTGGTTGAGGTTGTTTCTCTCTATATTTTGTACTCTCATATTTATAGTGGATTGCTCATCTCCTTTGTGGACGTAGGTCGATTGACCGAACCATGTTAAATCTTTGTGTCTTTTGGTATATTTCTCGTTTGTCTTCTTACTCTGGTCTTTCGAGGTTTGCATTGCTAGCTTCCGCGCTTACACCTGCTTATTTTCGGTCCTAACATATCTTTCTGGTACCAATAATTTGTTTGACCATCTAATGTTTCCTACTTAGGGATGGGCATTGTTAGGATAGCTTATATAGTATGAGTGAACCCATATAATCTTATTAAATTATGCTTGTAGCAATAGTCCCAACACTTCGTAGCAATTTCACCCTTATTCCACAATGATAGGCTAGTAAGATTGAGTCAACCACACAGCTTAGGTTAGCATATTTTCTCCCAAACCAATAATGCTTTTTTGGTCATCTTATTTGTCTCTGACACACATAGGAGTGGCAATTTGATCCCATATTAGTGAAATGAAACTGTTTTGTCCATATTAAATTAAATGGATCACTCATATTTTTTTTCATTTTCTTAAATGGATTAATATGGTCTTCAACATATTTAAGCTCATACAAATATGAACAAAATAGGTTAACATGAAAATTCATATTCAACCCATATAAGTAAGAAATGAAACAATTTTTTTTAATTTTTTGAAAACAAAAAAAATTAGGAGTCGATTGGTGGAAGGTGGTGGATGCCGGGAAGTGGGAGGGTGGTACGGGGGGTAATTTTATTTATTTTTTGAAAAAATAGTTTTTTTTTTGTTTTTCGAAAAAAAATAATTTTAGGGATAGGTTGGTGGAAGGTCGGGGGGGTGGGGGCGCCTGGGAGAGGGGGTAAATTTTTATTTATTTATATTTTGAAAAAATAGATTTTTCTTGTTTTTCGAAAACAAAATTTTTTAGGGGTAGGTTGGTGGAAGGTCGGCGGGGTGCCTGTAGGGAGGGATAAATTTTTTAAAAAAAAAACAAATTTATTTAAATGGGCTAGAACCACTTTGCCCAAACCATATTTGACCAAATCCATATTTGACCATATTATATTTGGATGGATTGTAATCCAAACCATTTTTTCTCAATCCATATTCAACCCATCTAAATTCAATCCAATCCAACCATTTGACACCCCTAGTACCTCACACACATAGCTCCTACAATAGGCAACAACTTTCATAATTCTTGGTTGTAGGTAGTGGTGGCAAATGGGCAGGTTGGGTCAAATGTGGGCGGGTTGAAAATGGATAAACATAAAATGGGTAATCATTCAACCCGCCCATATTTGATATGGGTAAAATGGGTTGGGTAGTAAATGTGTTGGGTAAAATACTAGTTTATCCATATTTCATGATCAAATAGTTCTTTACGTAAGAATTCAATATAGAGAAAATATTTTAGTTCTTTTTTAGATGAAATCTGTTGAAAATGCTTCATTTAGTTTTATTTTATTATAAAAGTAAAAAATAAACTTTTAAAAAAATTTGGCGGGGGGGGGGGGGGGGGGGGGGTCGTCCAGTGTAGGGTGAAAAAAAATTGAAGTTAAAAATATTTTAAAAAAAACAAACTTAATATTTTTGAAGGGTGGTGGTTGGTTGGGGCCGGGTAGGGGGTTGGTAGGGGTTGGGGGTTGGTAAGGGGGTAGGGGTGGGAGCTGGTAGGGGGTGGGGGGACGATGCTGAGTGGGGGGTCCAGGGTAGGGTGAAAAAATAAATATTTGAAGTTGAAAATATTTTTTTAAAACAAACTTAATTTTTTGGGGGTGGGGGTGGGGTTGATGGGGGGACGATGGTAGAGATGAAAAAAATGAAATTTTGAAGTTGAATTTTTTTTTTAAAACAAACTTTAAAAAATAAAAAATTTGGGTGGTGGGGTGGTGGGGGGAGAGGGATGGTATGGGGGTGGGTGGTTGGGGGATCGAGGGTAGAGGTAAAGAAAATAAAATTTTGAAGTTCAAAATATTTTTTAAAAAGAAACTTTAATTTTTTTGGGCTGGGTGGAGTGGGGGTCGAGAGTTGAAATATTAATAAGGACCCAAATATGAAAGTTTTGATAAATCACTTTTAAAACTTGGTAACAGAAGGTTTTTTGAAAATTTAGAGAAAACTTGAAATACCCATATTTGACCCGTAGTTTACCCATATTTTAATGGATAAAATATGGGTAGAAGCCCAAATATTATCCATATTTAAAATCACTCTTTCAACCCATATTTGATGGGTTATTTGGGCGGATCAGTGAAAAATGGGCTTAAATTGCCAGCACTAGTTATAGGATATAGGAATGCGTCTAATGACTTACGTACATAGGGAATTTTCCTACTCTTAGATTTTGTAGGTTTTCTTCTCATAAAAAAATTGTCTATTAATGGTAATACAATGTATACTGAACCCACAAGACTCATGTAGAAATCTATAATTTATCATTGTATTTCTCCAGGTGTCGTGAACTTTGTTCATGATAACGATCTACTTTCCGATATTTATTTTCTGTAGGCCCTATCCTTCATATAAAAAGATAAATACTTGGTGTTGGAATATCCAAGCTTAATACATATTGCAGTAGGTTTTAACTTCAATATGTTCTAACCACTTCTCTAGATTCTGGAGGGGGGTCTTTGTTGCATTGATCATTCCATCACTACATTGCCTAGTCAGTTGCGCTTCGATTACCTTCAATTCTGTCCTAACATAGTCAATTTGTTGCCTCACATTCCTAAATTCTCTGTTATTCAACCTTTTGAGTAGTGGCTTGAGTTCTCTCAGATTAAGTCATACATTCTTCATACTTCATTGGTCTACTCGTTGTCTCCACACTCAATTGACTATAGAGAAAACTTATTCATGATCAACTAAAACATTGAAGAATCAGAACGTAGTCTTGTAAATCTGGAATGCTGCAAGTAATTTAAGAACCATGGGCTGGTGGTGACGAGAGATCATTGGATATTTAGTCATCCTTAGCAAAGAGTGAGCTCATTAGTAAATTTTGATCGATTTTCATACCGAATTGTTTATCGAGTCATGCTTATATGAAATAAACAAGATTGATACTTGTTACCATTTCTGAAAAAGGTGTTTATTCATTACATTGTTTCTTATTATAAATTGCAAACATGTGGTTAGTTGTTATTATTGATTGAGCTACAACTAACTCCTTGCTATATTATATTACAGAGATCACAAGTGACGTAAATGAGGCTTTCTTTAGCTAGAGTGCGCGTGTTGACAAATTTTTGGTTAGAAAATTTTTTTTGGTGCAGGCAAGAAGTTATTTATTCGATATCGTTCTTTTCTATGTAACTCTTAAAATTGATTCATTAGTCAATTCACTATTGTCGTGTGCATTCTTTTGTCATTGTCAACTTGTGACTTGTATTAGACTTCTTTTCGTATTTGAAGATGAATTTAGTATCATTATATTTTGAATATAATGTTGATGATTATTATGGCTTGATTTTTGTTATATTGGTCGAATATGTTATTGAATTCTAAGACAAGAATATTTTTATATAGGCCCAAAATTAGGGGAAACGCTTACCAATTTTATATAAATTATTGTTAAGGCTTTCTTTGAATCCTACTGCTTAGTATCAATTACAGTCCTCAATTGGATAGTCACACAAGTAATAAAGTAATTTAGATAGTGAATGCATATAACCTATGGAAACAAGAAAATAATTCGCAGCTAGTAATCTTATTGAAATTATTAAAGTTACTTGTAATTGATTTAGATATTATGATAATGTTGCTCTTAAAACTTATGTTAGAATGATTGAATTGAATGCTATGTTTAAATTTAGTTGGTAAGGCTAATGATACTACTTTACAGTGATATACTTGTGTTGTTACAATATGTTAATAGTTTTTTATTGGTATATATTTTTTTGTTTGATTATATAGTCTACATGTTAATTAGTGGAAAATATCTAAACATTAATATTTGCCACAAATGTAGTAAAAGAAATATACTAAGGAACTGCAGAGACTCTTGATCGCAATTATTATTTTTTTTAGTTAATAATAACAATTGTAACATTTGTGGTAGAGGTTTTGACTATTGGTATTTTTGAAAAATTATTTGTTTAACTAGTTTAGTCATCAACTTGTTGGGGTTAAATTAATTACCGTAAATTAATTATAATGATTTATTGCTCACTACAAATTTGTAATATCTTTTTTTTGTGAATGATGAAAATTCTTGTTCCTCTATCTTATTTTATTGTAATAAAACTTAGAAGTGAACATCTGACTTTTGTTAGCTATAATCGTTCGAATGAATTTTAGATTTGTATGACAAATATTTTAAACTTTTTTGAGACTCTTGATAGTTTTTTATGCTTTGTTTGAATTTTTTTCATTCGGACTATCTTTATGGTGTTTTAGACTATCTTTTTTATTATATGATGCAGTGTATATTGTTTGTCTGGAGTATGGTAGGATAAATAATCTTTCGCAATTTTTTTCTAGTTAAAAATGTGTTTATAAATAATGATTATATAATTATAATCAAGAAATATTTTGTAGCCAATAATTGCACTATTTAACTATGAAGTTTAGGTCGTAGCCATTCAAAATATATACATATATATCTTCTATATATATATATATATATATATATATATATATATATATATATATATATATATATATATATATATATATATATATATATATATATATATATATATATATATTACCTTAAAAGCATGAACTCTTAATTTGAATGTTAAGTTACTATAATATCCCTAAGTTAAGTTGTGTCTTTTTCGATGAGTTGTGACTTTTTCCAATAAGTCATGACTTTTCTCAAAGGATTGTGATTTTTCGATAAGTGGTGATTTTTTCAAAGAGTTGTGAATTTTTCAAAGGTTTGTGACTTCTCCAAAGGTCATGACTTTTCAGATACCCTTTGTTTACTATAAATAGAGGGGCTTCTTCTCCTTTTTCTTTCATCCTCTCCTCTCACTTGGTAATCTTTCTCTTCAATCATCATTATTCACATATTTTCTATATTTGAAATGTCACATTAAAGTTTCTTCATGTGTTTCTATAGATAATTTTTTATCTTTTCCACTTTTTATGACTTTGAATTTAAAGAATCATGATTTGGTAAAACAATATTTGAAATGTCACATTGAAGTTTCTTCATGTGTTTCTATATGTAACTTTTTTCTTTTCCATTTTGCATGACTTTGAATTTAAAGTTTAATGATTTGATAAATATTTTCAGCTAATGATCATGTTATTTCTCCATTTTAGGTTTGGATCTTTACATTCAAGTATTTTATTTGCATGTGTCTACAAAAATAATTGGAAAGCATTGTATTTCTCTCTTCAACGTGTGTCTTCAAAAAGAATTGAGAAGCATTGTATTTCTCTCTTAATTTCTTTTTTTTAAAACGAAATTAAACGTTTATTAATCATGATGTGCAAAAAATTACAATTTGAGCTTGACATCTCAAACTTTGTGCATGATCATAGACACAAACTATCACTCTGATCCTACGCAAAATAAGTGATAATTGGTATTTTCCCTTATGCATTTTCATAAATTTTTGTTGCAGGGATATGTTGCATTTAATTAGGATTTTAGAAGAACGACGTGTGAATATAATTTTCAGTTTGATATAGGTGAACACTATGGTACTTCTTACTTTAATCCAATTTGATTTAATTTAATTCATTCTTATTCCATATTTGTTCTCCTAAACTACATTCCCTTTTCTTCTCCTTCAGTTTTCAGGTTTGCTCCTTTATGCTATTAATATTTATACTTTTGAATATTTACAGGTGAGTATTTTTTATTCTTTAAAATCATTTCTTGTCGATTTTTTTATATGTGCAGACACATGTTAAATTGAATGTTGTGTGTAAAATTTTGGATATTTGTTGAACAAATTATTATTTTTATTTTTTTAGTAATAAAACTTGAAAAACTGTTCCTCTTTAATTATGAAATTGCATCAAATTATCGGATTTTTCATGATGTTCTAGCCAACTTACTTTCTGCATGTTTCTGATATTGGTTGAGTCTAAACAGTAATTTACCTTTTTTGATTAATAAAGAAAATGAACATTTTCTAATGACATATTTATGTTATGAGTTTTAATGGGTTGTGATAAAAATATATAAATATTACCAAAACTTAACATAATGAAAGATATTCGTCCCTTTCTTAATTTACAAAAGTATCCTAATTTCTATTTTTTATCCCTTTATTTCAATTAGTAGGGAATCACAAGCTAATTAGTAACAAAACCATCCTAGATTATAGCGAAGATGGACAGAGAAGGTCTCAAGGACTAATCTCTTTCTACCAATAGGTTGGTTAGCCAAATCCCGAACTCCAGATAATTAAATTTTAAAATTATGGGTAGCTATTAAGAAGACATTAGATATATTATAGGTGTTGATTTATATAGTGGAAACACTATGTGATTAATTGTTCATATTGTTATCGCATTTAATCACACAATAAGAATTTGTGATCTTTTCTAAGAGTTGGTTGATATATATTCATGGTGATTATTCAAAATACGTTGATTTGGAAGAAGATTGGCCAATAGAGAATGTTGCACTTGAGGAATGTTAGGTAACTGGAGTAAAAATATATTTGGATTTATAAAATTCATTTCAGTGAAAAGTTAGCTTACAAATCAGTAAAAGGGAAGTGATTAAAAAGAAGAAGACAAAGAATATGAATAGCGAAATCAGAACTTCAAAATCCACCTCGCTTTTTGAATTAATTTTGTTTATATATTAAATTATTCAACTTGATAAGAACCAGACTTCACTGGGCGAATTACATTGAGTATAATATTATTGTTGTTGTTGTGATTGTATAAGAAACATTGCTAAAATAAAAATATTTGTTGCATTTGCATTTATCGTTTGAGCGAGTTTTTTATTGTTATTATGTTGATTAGCGTTTGGATTAGAAAGAAGAAAAGTAACAACTATTAGAAGTTTTTCATGCAAAGTAATTATATTTGAATCATTAAAAGTTGTTAGTCATCACACTTGAGTATGAATGTATATTGAATTTCATTAATGTGTTGATTTTTTATTTTCCTTGGTGTTGTTTATTTTCATTTACTTTTGATCTTTATGTTATGATTTTAAATAGGTTGTGAAAAATATATATAAACTTTTCAGTATTATGGAATAAACAATTTTATGTTGTCCCTACACTAAATTTAAATCTAATAACTATTAAAAATGGGAACATTAACTTTAGGTCTTATTTATATATATAAGTATAAAGTTTATTAGAAATTCAACTATTGCATATCAATTCTTTAGGTATAACGAAATAAATTTTCTTAGTTCTTAATAATCATTACAAACGTTATCCACACTCTTTTACATTCATTAGTTACAATATTATGAATTTTCACAGTTATTACATTAATTTGTATCTATCTTTCATCTTTCCTTATATTAACCTTTGACCAATAGCTTTTCATACTGTTATAACACCATGTTGAAGTATATGAACTATATCTTTATGGGGTGTAAGATAAACATGTGATTATATATATGATTTCAGAGATAGAATATATTCTTTAATTTTAACTTTTTATTTTTCCGGTTAAAAAAAATGAAACCTTTGTCCGATAACTATGGACAGTCAAATAAGTATGTTTTATTTATGCACACAATCAACCGAGAAGTCAAATATGAGAGTCAACAACACAAACAATTATGACTTAGAAAGTAGAATTAATAAACAAAAATAGTTCTAAAAAATACATCTAAATAGTTTAACGTGGAATACCGGCAAAGCACATCAAGTTAGATGACAAGAAAAATACACAACAAATATTATTTATACTGTAATATTAGTAAGATATGACTCATTACATGATTGAACCTCATCAACATGAAATAAACATATACATTATTACATTAAACTAATAAAATATTTCATTGATCATCTTCATAGGTTTTCGTGAAAAAGAGATATATATGGTGATGATCCGCATTGGAAATTCACAAAAGACTATGCAATATTATTATTACAAAACTTATTATTCAAATCTTCGCTTAAATAAGTAATACTATTTACTATAACATATATTTTCTGAATTTTTAATCTTGTGCAATGCACGTGCCAAAAACCTAGTATATATATATATATATATATATATATATATATATATATAACAATACAAGTATAACTAATTATTTGAACTATTAATGACGAAAATAAATTTCACAATTAAAATAATTCTAGGACAAAAAGTGATTTGTTACTATACTATATCAATATATTTTTTGCGACAAAGTTTATCATATCTCTAGTTAAACTAATTCTAAACAAAAAGTGATTTGTCACTAATATATCAATATAAGTTTCGTGAAAAAAATTTATTGTTTACACAATTTAAACAACTTTAGGAAAAAAAACTAATTCCTCACTAATGTGTATAGATATTTTGTGCGACAAAAGTTTTTTTGTATTCAAAATTTAACTAATTTTACGACAAAAATTAGTCGTCACTAATGCATCAATATATTGTTTTTGCGAATAAAGTTTTTCAATTTCAAAATTTAATTGACTTTTGGACAAAAATAATTTTTCACAAATGTAGAAATATATATTTTTGATGACAAAAAATTTTTGGAGAAAAAATTTAAGTTATTTTAGGACAAAAATGATTCATCACTAATGCATCAATATATTATTTGCGACAAAAGTTTTTCGTATTCAAAATGTAACTTATTTTAGGAAAAAAATGGTTTGTAACTAATATATCAACATATTTTTTTGTAAAAAATATTTCGTATCCAAAATCTAACTAATTTTAGGACAAAAAATAATTCGTCACTAATACATCAATATATATTTTTTAGACGAAAGTTTTTCATATTCAAAATTTCACTAATTTTAGGACAAAAATAATTTTTCACTAATGTATTAATATAATTTTTTTGTCACAAAAGTTTTTTGTATCTACAATTTAATTAAAATTTTGACAAAAAATGTTTCTCGCTAGTTGGAAGCATCATTTGTGACAAAATAATGTGTCACTAACAACTCTAAATTTGTGGCTAATAGTACTCAATAAATGGCGCGAATCCATTTTTTGGTGAGAAACTTCAGAAGCCGAAATTTTCTACGAATTTTTACGTTTTGTCAATAAAAGTATGTGTTTTATGTATTTAAGCACGAAATATATTTTTTGTCACTAAAGGTTAATAAGTAGTGATAAATTTTATGTTGTAGCTAATAATTTCATAGCTATATCACATTAGTTGTAGTGAATAAATGGGCAAAATATAAATTCATCGCCCAAAGTACCAAATTTCAGAGTGTAAATAAAAGTTGAAAAGGCAAACAAGGTGGTGATTGACAATCCACCGAATGTGAAAGGCTGACTCGATTGACTTTGCAAACTAAGTTTCACACACCTGAAATGTAAAGCTAAAGAAGGCGAGCACGAGATCAAATAAAAATATGGTGTATGAGTAAAGCCCCAACTAATTCACTGAATAAGTCACGGGTGGAATCTTGGGCAAATTTTGGTCAAACTATTAATATTAAGAAAGATAGAGAAAATGGATTTAGAGTGGACAAAGATATTATGTAAAAAATTATAAAATAAAAAGACCTTATAGACCAAAAAGAAAACTATTAGACTGTACTTGTTATAACTGCGGAAAGTTAGGACATTTAGCTAGAAATTGTAAGTTACCTAAAAATCCAAAAGGAAAACAAATTGCAGAAGTAATTATAGATAATGAAGAATACATGCAGATAGATTACATAGATTATGAATTAAGTGAAATGATAGTATATATGAATTATCGGATATAGAACCTGAATTAGAAAATGAAATAGATATTGATCTAGATAATGACGAAATGAACGAAGAAATCTAATGTCTGAAGAGGACATAAAAATAATATCTAACGAAGAATATCAAAATGAAGAATCAGCAGAACAAAAAATTATATTAGATAATATGTAAAGTAATAAAGTAGTGAATAATATGTAAAGTAGTGAATAGTATGTCGGCCATATAAAAAGTAAAGGCCACTATCTTTTGTTTTCTTGCGTCGGCCCAATAAAATAAGGCTATGTGTAAAGTAGTATGTAAGAGAGTATAGGCCACTTGGCCAAAATAGTACTTTTTCTCTTGTATAAATAGAGGATTTTCCCTCATAATAAAATAAGCTCTTCCAACCAACTTTCTCTTATCTCTTATTCTCAATTTCGCTTCCACCCCCCCAAATTGGTATCAGAGCTATCAGGTATATGAGAAGATAACAAAAATCTATGGAAAATCAAGCAGAATTAACAAACATACAGAAACAGGTATACTCATTTTCATTCATGAGTAGCTAAACTCATTTATTCCTAATAATCTCTTGTTGATTATAATAGTTTATTATGTTTTAATAATGTTATAATAACCATCTTTAGAAGGTTTGCTACGGAAATAATCTGAGAGTCAGTATACCCAGACTATGTCATCCTAAAGTTGAAACCGGTAGGCAAGAAGGCCAATTAGGGGAGTAAACACAGTTGAGGCGCTGTTAGGGTAACTAATCAAAGTTGAAAACCGTAGTAGTGACTAGACGAGATGATTATTAAATTATTATTATTACATAATAAATAAGTATAAGATATTAACATATTAGAAGGAATAAAAAAATTAGCGAAAAAATGATAAAATGAATTCTTATTTATTAGATGATGATGTTAACTACAAAATATTAATTCTTTATATATTAAAAGATCTTAATATTGATATGAAAAGAACAATTTATGAAAAATTATTGACATATGAGATAATTGAAGAAACAATTCATGGTTGTGCAGAATTAATTATACCAGATGATTTTAACATAGATTTATATGATGATCTAGAATTATTCATAGATCAATGATAGATTATTTATACTTACAACTCTGGAGGAAAACTAAAGAAGAAATAGATTTACTTGAAAAATTAGTAATAGAAAATGTAAATAAATATTTATTAACTAAAGAGGAAGAATATTTAGAATATATAGAAAACAACGCTAATGAAATACAAAGATTAAATCTAATTAAAAAAGAATATTATGAAAAAACATTTTCTTGTTAAAACTATGAAGAAAAATCCACTATTAAATAAAGAGACTACTATAACAAAAACGACTATAGAAAGAAAGAATCACGTTCACAGAAAGATAAGAAAATTAAAGAAAAAATTAACTAAATTATATCCAAAATATAAATAATTGAATATTACAAAAATAGATAACCAAAAATTAGAGAGATTAATAGGTACTATATCTAAAATAGAATATAAATATATAAAATATTTAAAACAAAGATGAATAAAGAATATAAAGAAAAGCTTAATAACATAATTATGGCAAAAAGAAATGAATTGCAACAAAGAGAAAATTGGCTTAATTATAATATATTTGCAGGAGTTTGTAAGAAATCTATAATAGTACAAAGAAAGGCTATTTTGCATCTAGAAATACAAATAAATATATTAGAATATAAATTACAATATGATATAAATTACAACATGAATCATAATGAATAAAGAAGAATTTGCAGTAGACGAAAAAACATATGAAAATCAAGACGGATTAATAATAAAAATAATATTTTCAAATTTAGGAAGAAGATATAAAAAAATAGGAAATAACTTGTATTTGATGTTAGAAAAAGAAACAGTAAAATTAGAAGATAGTTTAACAGCTATGATAAGAATAACAAAGGAAAATTAAGAAATAGATAAATCAAAAGAGATTGAAAAAATAAAATACAAGCAAAGCAGGAAGTACAACATCTAGAAGAATTAAAAAATACAAAAATAAGTGAATTAGAAAAAGAATTAGCTAAGCTCAAATTATTATATGAAACTAAACAAAAAGAGAAACAAATAGAAAAAGAAAAAGAAAAAGAATTTGAATTGACACAAGAAATAAATAAAATGAAACAAATATTAAATGAAAATCTTGAAATAGACGAAATAAATGAATGAATGATGAAATGAATGAATCAGATACAATGAATGATCAAAAATCAGAAATAAGTGATATAAGTGAAACATACACAGAAATTCTAGAACAAGTAAATAAGCCGAAAAAATTAAAAATAAATACAGGAGATATAAATCAACCTAGCACATCAAAAGTTAAAACCCCGGATAATAGTCCTAGGAGTAATCCTAGACGGACAACACCAACCTATTATACAGATAGTTATGAAAGATCAGATAGAACAAATGCGATATGGAATAGTAGATTAAATAAAAAATGGAAGCCTAGACCAATAATTGAACAATATAACTTTTTAGATCTAGATTGTGTTATAGATATAAATAAAGTAATCTTACTATGGGTAGGAAATATATCTAAACAATTAATTGATAACAAAATAACAACAAAAGAAACGCCAGGATATATAGAAAGAACATTTATAGGAACAACAAAATTATGGATAGAAAATTTACCCCTAGAAAGTTTAGAAACACTTAGGAGTGATAAGAAAATAGATGGATCACCATCAACAACAAATATAGAGATACTAGATAAATATGAATTAGCAATAAGAAATGAATTTGGTGGTATGACTACAGAAATAAAAGAACAAAATAGAGAAAAAATAATAAATAGACAACTTATGACAAAATTAGCTATATGTAAAATGTGTTATATAGAAGAATACACATGTGCATTTAAAGAATATTATTACAAAGCAAGATATGATATAAATGAAGCAAAAGAAATAAGACAACAATATTTTACAAAATTACCAGAACCATTTAGTACAAAAATAATTAAAGATTGGAATAATGAAGGATTAACAGATACGTTAGGAGCTAGAATAAAATTTTTACATCAATGGTTTGTACAATTATGTGAAAACCAAAAAGAAAAAATAAAAATGGAGAAAGTACTAATCAAAAATTTAGCATGTTGTAAAGATAAAACAACACCACAGTTTGGTTGTACAGATAAATATTATAAAAAACCTAAACAATATAACAAGTATAGAAAAACCAAAACTAGATATAAATACAAAAAACCAAGACAAAGATATTATGTAAAAAATTATAAAATAAAAAGACCTTATAGACCAAAAAGAAAACTATCAGACTGTACTTGTTATAACTGCGGAAAGTTAGGACATTTAGCTAGAAATTGTAAGTTACCTAAAAATCCAAAAGAAAAACAAATTGCAGAAGTAATTATAGATAATGAAGAATACATGCAGATAGATTACATAGATTATGAATTAAGTGAAAATGATAGTATATATGAAGTATCGGATATAGAACCTGAATTAAAAAATGAAATAGATATTGATCTAGATAATGACGAAATGAACGAAGAAATCTAATGTCTGAAGAGGACATAAAAATAATACCTAAAGAAGAATATCAAAATGAAGAATCAGCAGAACAAAAAATTATATTTGATAATACATTTTTTGAACAAATAAAAGGAAAAGAATTAGATTTAAGTGTTGAAAAAGTACTTGAAATACCTACAATAAAAAATTGGTTTAAAAAACAAAAAGATGAATACTATGTAGTTAGCCAAAAAGAACACATCATAGATTGTAAATATACAAAAGGAAAAGCACAAATTCCTATATTAAATAAGAGAATAATAAATAAAGAAATACAAGACATCAAAGCTAAAACAGCCATAAAGTACGTACACTTAGGAGGAACAGAAATATTGATAAAAGCTTGTTTTAGAGAAGGAATAGATACACCTACTGAAATATATTTAGCAGATGATAGAATTATACATCCTATAGAAAAAAGTGTAATAAGTGCAGTAAGAGGAAACTTAATATACCAAAAATTTAAATTTATAATAAGTGTCAACTACTCAGTAGCATTAACAGATAGAAACATAGATAAATCATTAGTTCTATATTGGAAAATGTCTGGAATAGAGCTAGCACCAGGCAGTAAAATATTTACAGCAAGATGTAAAAACTTATATATACTAACAACAAAACATAAAGTAACGGCAAGAAATAAAATTGATAAAATAAAAATAGAAATCCTTTTGAAAGAATAATTACTATAATAGATAATAATGATTATAGCTATAAAGAAATTGACATAGAAGAAGATTTAGAAATTGTAAAAGAAAGATTGAGTACTTCAAGTATACCAAATGCATTAACTAGAACTACCTCATCAAAAGCAAGCACATCTAAAAGGAACTATGAAGTTTCGAAAAATTTATTAAATATAGAAGAAACAACATTATACCATTATTTTATAACAAGAATAGTAGATCAAAGAAAATATAAAATTTTAATAAATACAGGACAAGAAGAGAATTATATAACAAGAGAATTAGTATTAGAAACAGAAATTATAAAAACAGGACAATTATGCTCTGGATTACCTAGTGAGATAGTAAACACAAGCGAAGAAGTAACAGAAAAAGAAATAATTATAGGAGGAATACCAATAGTAATATCATTTAAAATATACCAAGGAAGCCAGAATATTACCCTAGTAATAAAATGGTTAGAAAAAGTTAAACCATATAGTATAGAGCATGAAAAATTAATAATAACTTACCAAAATAAGAAAATAATTATTAAAAGAACAAAATGAATAATGAAAATATATATACTTGCAAAAATTATTGTAGAAGGATACCACAACAGATATTATACCCCCATGATAGATACAGGAGCAGAAGCAAATATATGTAAATATAATTGTTTACCAGAGGATAAATGGGAGAAATTAAAAACACCTATGGTAGTGACAAGATTTAATAATGAAGGCAGTATGATTACATATAAAGCAAAAAATATAAAAATACAAATATGGGATAAAATATTAACAATAGAAGAAATGTACAATTTTGAATTTACAACAAAAGATATGTTATTAGGAATGCCATTTTTAGAAAGATTATACCCTCATATTATAACAAAAACACACTGGTGGTTTACTACACCATGTGGAAATAAAATAGGAGCAAAAAGAGTAAATAACAAACAAAGAAAACCCAAAGAATGGATAAAAGGAAGTGAAAAAATAAACCAGGAAATGGAAAATATAAGTAAAACCCAAATAACACAATTAGAAATTATCATATTTACAATAGATAAGGTTAAAATAATTAACGAACAATTAGAATTATTATATAGTGAAAATCCATTACAAGGATGGGAAAAGCATAAGATAAAAGTAAAGATTGAATTAATAGATGAAAATAGTATAATAACACAAAAACCATTAAAATATAATTTTGATGATTTAAAAGAATTTAAAATGCATATAGATAAACTATTGAAGAATAATTATATACTAAAAGCAATAGTAAACATACAAGTCCAGCATTTATAGTTAATAAACATAGTGAACAAAAACGAGGTAAAAGTAGAATGGTTATAGATTATCGCAACTTAAATGCTAAAACTAAAACATATAATTACCCAATACCAAATAAAATACTAAAACTAAGACAGATACAAGGATATAACTATTTCAGTAAATTCGATTGTAAATCAGGATTTTATCACTTGAAACTAGAAGAAGAATCTAAACAGCTAACAGCATTTACTGTACCACAAGGATTTTATGAATGGAATGTTCTACCATTTGGATATAAAAATGCACCAGGCAGATATCAACATTTTATGGACAATTATTTTAATCAATTAGAAAATTGCATTGTCTATATAGATGATATATTATTATACTCAAAAACACAAGATGAACATATTAGGTTATTAGAAAAATTTATTTACATAATTCAAAATTCTGGTATTAGCCTAAGTAAAAAGAAAGCAGAAATTATGAAACCTCAGATAGAATTTCTAGGAATACAAATAGATAAAAATGGAATAAAGATGCAGACCCATATAGTACAAAAGATAATCACCCTTGATGAAAATATAGATACAAAGAAGAAATTACAATCCTTCTTAGGATTAGTAAACCAAGTAAGAGAATATATACCAAAATTAGCAGAACATTTAAAACCATTACATAAAAAACTTAAGAAAGATGTTGAATATCATTTTGATAATAAAGATAAAGAACATATAAGACATATTAAAAACTTATGTAAGACATTACCAAAACTATATTTTCCCGATGAAAATAAATCATTTACTTATATTGTTGAAACAGATTCAAGCAATCATAGTTATGGAGGAGTTTTAAAATATAAATATGACAAAGAAAAAATAGAACATCATTGTAGATATTACTCAGGATCTTATGCAGAAGCACAAATAAAATGGGAGATAAATAGAAAAGAATTGTTTGCATTATATAAATGTTTATTAGCATTTGAACCATATATTGTTTACAACAAACTTATTGTAAGAACAGATAATACACAGGTAAAGTGGTGGATAACTAAAAAGGTACAAGATTCAGTTACAACAAAAGAAATAAGAAGATTAATATTAAATATATTAAATTTTACATTTACAATTGAAGTAATCAAAACTGACAAAAATCTTATTGCAGACTACCTCTCCAGAGGAAGATACAATGGAGAAAATACTAGCTACAATGACAATACTCTGTCAAAAAATGGAAAAGATAGAAACTGAAGTACAAATATTAAAAGATACAGTTAAAAGTCAGCAGCATGACTTAAAACATGCGGAGCTAAGTCAACAGCATGACTCAAAACATGCGGAGCTAGAAGGTGACGTTGGGAAACACCTTAAAACCCATAACAAAATAATATATACAGCTGCAGGCAGCACATCTACAGGAGGATCAGCTACAAAAAAGGAAGAAGGTAAGACAAAATATATAAATACCAATATGAACAAACTATTTTTCAAATCGTATTCTCCAGAAAATACCCAAAAATATATATTCGTACCCCCACAAGTAAATACTTACAAAGCCAACCTAGACTCACATAAGCAAACATATAACCATATTACCAGAATAAGAGATAAGAGAAAGTTGGTTGGAAGAGCTTATTTTATTATGAGGGAAAACCCTCTATTTATACAAGAGAAAAAGTACTATTTTGGCCAAGTGGCCTATACTCTCTTACATACTACTTTACACATAGCCTTATTTTATTGGGCCGACGCAAGAAAACAAAAGATAGTGGCCTTTACTTTTTATATGGCTGACATACTATTCACTACTTTACATATTATTCACTACTTTATACTATTCACTACTTTATTACTTTACATATTATTCACTACTTTACATAGTGATAATGCTTTTTCGCTTTACGCATGTCTTCATTCTAGCTGTACCTCTGGGACGTAGTCATCTTCTCCGTTACATTTCGTACATAGGTGGTCTGGATATTTTTGTCCTACTAGTTTGCAGTATCTTGTCATTAGATTTGGAGAAATAAAGCTTTTTCTGATAGCTCTTGAGGTAGGTGTCTGTTCTGGCTTTAGCAAGCTTAATATCCATTGACGTAATTCTTCCATATCTGCTGCTCTTAGTTCTCTGCAATTGGAATATATCATTGTTTGGTCTCTATTGTAATAGCTCCAAATTGCATTTTTGTTTAGGTAGTTGTTTGATAATTCATTCAGTATAGTAGCTATCCCAATAGTCCTTTTATTTGCATAAAACTCGGGGATATTTACCTTCTGAATTTCTTCTTGTACATCTATTTTTTCTGGTATTATCATTTCTCTAGTTAATCCTATCTTAATAACTTGGATTGTAGGTTTGATTTCATGATATAGTATCTCTGCTGTTGCTGGGTAAAACTTTATATAAAATAAAGTTCCTTTAGTTATTCTTTTATATTACAGAAATGCTTTGTGTAGCTCTGGTATTTTAGCTACTTCTTCTCCTGTTACAGTGTATACTGTACTTAACAGTCCGTAATTGTAGCAGGTTGCTACTAGATTTGAATTTGTACCTGGTTGTGCTATGAGTTTGTTGTATCCTTGTAGGTATTGGGTTATATAATTTTCATTTGGATTTTTGGTATCTTTTGCTCTGGGGTTTAGGTTCAAAAAGGTTTGTATCTTATGTATATTTTCTATATACATTCTGGTAATATGGTTATATGTTTGCTTATGTGAGTCTAGGTTGGCTTTGTAAGTATTTACTTGTGGGGGTACGAATATATATTTTTGGGTATTTTCTGGAGAATACGGTTTGGAAAATAGTTTGTTCATATTGGTATTTATATATTTTGTCTTACCTTCTTCCTTTTTTGTAGTTGATCCTCCTGTAGATGTGCTGCCTGCAGCTGTATATATTATTTTGTTATGGGTTTTAAGGTGTTTCCCAACGTCATCTTCTAGCTCCGCATGTTTTGAGTCATGCTGCTGACTTAGCTCCGCATGTTTTAAGTCATGCTGCTGACTTTTAACTGTATCTTTTAATATTTGTACTTCAGTTTCTATCTTTTTCATTGTATCTTCCTCTGGAGAGGTAATCTGCAATAAGATTTTTGTCAGTTTTGATTACTTCAATTGTAAATGTAAAATTTAATATATTTAATACTAATCTTCTTATTTCTTTTGTTGTAACTGAATCTTGTACCTTTTTAGTTATCCACCACTTTACCTGTGTATTATCTGTTCTTACAATAAATTTGTTGTAAACAATATATGGTTCAAATGCTAATAAACATTTATATAATGCAAACAATTCTTTTCTATTTATCTCCCATTTTATTTGTGCTTCTACATAAGATCCTGAGTAATATCTACAATGATGTTCTATTTTTTCTTTGTCATATTTATATTTAAAACTCCTCCATAACTATGATTGCTTGAATCTGTTTCAACAATATAAGTAAATGATTTATTTTCATCGGGAAAATATAGTTTTGGTAATGTCTTACATAAGTTTTTAATATGTCTTATATGTTCTTTATCTTTATTATCAAAATGATATTCAACATCTTTCTTAAGTTTTTTATGTAATGGTTTTAAATGTTCTGCTAATTTTGGTATATATTCTCTTACTTGGTTTACTAATTCTAGAAAGAATTGTAATTTCTTCTTTGTATCTATATTTTCATCAAGGGTGATTATCTTTTGTACTATATGGGTCTGCATCTTTATTCCATTTTTATCTATTTGTATTCCTAGAAATTCTATCTGAGGTTTCATAATTTCTGCTTTCTTTTTACTTAGGCTTATACCAGAATTTTGAATTATGTAAACAAATTTTTCTAATAACCTAATATGTTCATCTTGTGTTTTTGAGTATAATAATATATCATCTATATAGACAATGCAATTTTCTAATTGATTAAAATAATTGTCCATAAAATGTTGATATCTACCTGGTGCATTTTTATATCCAAATGGTAGAACATTCCATTCATAAAATCCTTGTGGTACAGTAAATGCTGTTAGCTGTTTAGATTCTTCTTCTAGTTTCAAGTGATAAAATCCTGATTTACAATCGAATTTACTGAAATAGTTATATCCTTGTATCTGTCTTATTTTTAGTATTTTATTTGGTATTGGGTAATTATATGTTTTAGTTTTAGCATTTAAGTTGCGATAATCTATAACCATTCTACTTTTACCTCGTTTTTGTTCACTATGTTTATTAACTATAAATGCTGGACTTGTATGTTTACTATTGTTTTTAGTATATAATTATTCTTCAATAGTTCATCTATATGCATTTTAAATTCTTTTAAATCATCAAAATTATATTTTAATGGTTTTTGTGTTATTATACTATTTTCATCTATTAATTCAATCTTTACTTTTATCTTATGCTTTTCCCATCCTTGTAATGGATTTTCACTATATAATAATTCTAATTGTTCGTTAATTATTTTAACCTTATGTATTGTAAATATGATAATTTCTAATTGTGTTATTTGGGTTTTACTTATATTTTCCATTTCCTGGTTTATTTTTTCACTTCCTTTTATCCATTCTTTGGGTTTTCTTTGTTTGTTATTTACTCTTTTTGCTCCTATTTTATTTCCACATGGTGTAGTAAACCACCAATGTGTTTTTGTTATAATATGAGGGTATAATCTTTCTAAAAATGGCATTCCTAATAACATATCTTTTGTTGTAAATTCAAAATTGTACATTTCTTCTATTGTTAATATTTTATCCCATATTTGTATTTTTATATTTTTTGCTTTATATGTAATCATACTGCCTTCATTATTAAATCCTGTCACTACCATAGGTGTTTTTAATTTCTCCCATTTATCCTCTGGTAAACAATTATATTTACATATATTTGCTTCTGCTCCTGTATCTATCATGGGGGTATAATATCTGTTGTGGTATCCTTCTACAATAATTTTTGCAAGTATATATATTTTCATTATTCATTTTGTTCTTTTAATAATTATTTTCTTATTTTGGTAAGTTATTATTAATTGTTCATGCTCTATACTATATGGTTTAACTTTTTCTAACCATTTTATTCCTAGGGTAATATTCTGGCTTCCTTGGTATATTTTAAATGATATTACTATTGGTATTCCTCCTATAATTATTTCTTTTTCTGTTACTTCTTCGCTTGTGTTTACTATCTCACTAGGTAATCCAGGGCATAAATGTCCTGTTTTTATAATTTCTGTTTCTAATACTAATTCTCTTGTTATATAATTCTCTTCTTGTCCTGTATTTATTAAAATTTTATATTTTCTTTGATCTACTATTCCTGTTATAAAATAATGGTATAATGTTGTTTCTTCTATATTTAATAAATTTTTCGAAACTTCATAGTTCCTTTTAGATGTGCTTGCTCTTGATGAGGTAGTTCTAGTTAATGCATTTGGTATACTTGAAGTACTCAATCTTTCTTTTACAATTTCTAAATCTTCTTCTATGTCAATTTCTTTATAGCTATAATCATTATTATCTATTATAGTAATTATTCTTTCAAAAGGATTTTCTATTTTTATTTTATCAATTTTATTTCTTGCCGTTACTTTATGTTTTGTTGTTAGTATATATAAGTTTTTACATCTTGCTGTAAATATTTTACTGCCTTGTGCTAGCTCTATTCTAGACATTTTCCAATATAGAACTAATGATTTATCTATGTTTCTATCTGTTAATGCTACTGAGTAGTTGACACTTATTATAAATTTAAATTTTTGGTATATTAAGTTTCCTCTTACTGCACTTATTACACTTTTTTCTATAGGATGTATAATTCTATCATCTGCTAAATATATTTCAATAGGTGTATCTATTCCTTCTCTAAAACAAGCTTTTATCAATATTTCTGTTCCTCCTAAGTGTACGTACTTTATGGGTGTCACGACCCAAAATCGAGCCACGAGTGGCACCCACACTTATCCTACTATGTGAGCGAACCAACCAATCTAAAACCCCAACATATTGAACAAAATACAAAGCGGAAGATTTAAAACTCATTAACGAAATCAATTAAATAACTTCTAAAATTTATAACTCATTATCCCCAAAATCTGGAAGTCATCATCACAAGAACATCTATCCTCAAGTTACTAATCTAAAAGTATCTAAGAAGCTAAAATAAATAAAGGCTAGTCCATGCCGGAAGTTCAAGGCATCAAGACATTGAAGAGAAGATCCAGTCCAAGCTAGAAGCATTAGCTCACCCTGAAATCCGGTGTAATGAAGACTGGCTAGAATCGCTGCTGAGTTGAAGACGACGGTACGTTTGCTGCATTCCCCAAATAACAAAGAAAGAAACAACAAGTAGGGGGTCAGTACAAAACACAAGTACTGAGTAGGTATCATCGGCCAACTCAAAATAGAAAACAGTATATATCAGTTCATATCATAAATCAACTACAATACTCAACATGTAGCAACAAGTACTATAATCATCAATAAGTACTACCAAGTTCATCCATGAGGACTCAAGCCTCAATACCACACTCATTTGGGAAATTAGGTTCATTACATTGAGTATATTAACATCTCTCAAGATTCATTATCTTTCTTCCTCTTGTGTCGGTACGTGACACTCCGATCCTAATACTATGTGTCAGAACGTGACACTCCGATCCCCTAATTCTACGTGTCGGTTCGTGACACCCGATCCCCTAATACTATGTGTCGGAACGTGACACTCCGATCCCCTA